>CM076569.1:468054637-468469707 GCA_034641835.2 Pinus albicaulis
GGCGACGAGGCAAAGAGCAGATGAGAGGTCAAAAGGATCACCGAAACCCACGGAGGCAAGTGAAAATGAGATGAGATGTCCCCAACCCGACACGAATGCAGACAAGTGCCATGTTCAAGAGCGACATACTGCCAACACGACAATGATTGTGGTTCCATTTTTTCCCCGCCATTTTTGGCGAGTACCCCAATTGTTTTTTATAACAAGCTTGAAGGGGATAGCATATGCTTGTGATATAAGTCCATTCTAGTACGTTTAACGAGCCCTAGGAAGGAGGGATCGAGCATCGTCATTATGACTGAATCCGATGTCATCAAGGTTTAACGAGTCTGACAAAGGAAGAACTCGACGTCTTTTCATGTTTAGAAAGTTTGAAAAGACAGCTGAAAAGTAAACTCCAATGGTCCCTTTTCGTAATAGCTCCTCAGATCCGAAAAGGTAGAAAAATATGTCTAAAAAAACCTCCTAGTCGCGATAGGCTAGGGTATTCCTTTTCATAAATAATCTATCCCAGCCCGAAAAAGGGGTAAACGTATACTGGGTAGATGTCATTTCGCAGCCACTTTAACGAGATCGAAACGACAAGGGCCTCGACAATATTTTAATGTTTAGAGAGTCAGAAAAGAGCTGAAATATGACTCCAAAATAAATTTTTCGTGTTTTTACCGAGTCCGAAAAAGTATAAAATACAACTCGTTTCACCGTTTTAAGTTACGTAAAAAACCAATTGCTGCACACAGAGGCAAGTGTAAAATCCATTTTCGACAAAATATATTAAAATATTAATAAAAAAGGAATTTTAAAACCTAATGAGATTTCAAAAATTTATAAATAAGTCTCAAATGGTAAAAACAAAATTATTTTTACTATTTACCTCATAGGAGAGCAACAGTGGTTTGTTTGTGTACGAACTTCTGACGGCGATTGTGACTGATCCAGGCTACCATTCAGATTCCCATTCATTCCAGGTAAGAGGCGCTTCCCTGTACTCCATTTTAGTCCATTTTTTATAGTTTTCCATTGCTCATTAGACTTCTGTGGAGAAATTTTTAAAATTTTAGGGCTCCGCCCATTGGCACAGGTATCGGGCATGGACCCGCGCTAATGGCCTTCTGCATACAAAGGGCCCGCGCCAACTGGCGTGACTGTTAAGAAAACAGCTGCGCCAATGGTGCAGCGTGGTTTCTATTTCAAATTTCCAAATAGCTGGTGATTTACATGAAATTCAGGCATAACAGAGATCTAATCAAGGGTTTTTTGACCATGTTGATGCAGGCAACCAAGAAAAATGGCTATCGAATGGAAAGAGAGGGAGCATGGGGAAGAGGATGAACAGGCTATGGAGAATGAAACTTGTATGAACACCCTCAAGAACTGTGGGCTTAAAAATTTCTTCCTGACACCTTGCTTACGAGCTCAACCGAAGCTCCTGCAATACTTGATCAGCATATGGGATGAGAACGAAAAAATGTTCAAGCTGCAGGACCAAGTATTAGAAATTTAGGTTTCTGAAGTATATTTCATAACCAAACTGTCACGCAGAGGTCTAGTGCCCATTTTGACAGGCAGTAGACCATCTGGAGAGAAGATGGAGCAGGTGATGGCAAGAGTGTGCCGAGGGGCACGACTGGGATCGGGAAGCGGCAACGTAGATATCCATACTATCCCCGATCTAGCACTTATAGTGGTGCTACATACCATCACGCGGGCTGTGGGGTCGCAGGCACCGCACGAGGTGACCAAGGCCCAACTCCTCCTAGCTGCTGAGTGTATGAATCCAACACTATTTGATTGGGCTACTGTAGTGACAACAAATATGAAAAGACAGCTCACAAAGTGTAAGCAGGCCAAAATAAAACAGTTTGGCTATGGTTCCATCTTGGTATCGTTCATCCTGGAATGACTACCTATCTTTCAGGGCCAAGGGGCCATAGTAGTTGAGCTGAGCCGGTACCATGAGAGACGAGAATGGCTCGCTGGGCAGCACTGATGCCCAGATCAGGGGGAGGCCAACAGATGTCCTGGAGGCCGGAGTTTTTGGATGGTTGCAGCGTCAGTTGATTATGGTCGAGAATTGGCCATATGCAGGGACCGATTTCACTAGAGACCTAGACCTTCCACTCCCGGAGGGAGAT
This sequence comes from Pinus albicaulis, assembly GCA_034641835.2. Taxonomy (NCBI): domain Eukaryota; kingdom Viridiplantae; phylum Streptophyta; class Pinopsida; order Pinales; family Pinaceae; genus Pinus; species Pinus albicaulis. Next base: position 468,056,773 of record CM076569.1, read on the forward strand.
GACTGGGACGAGGAGTTGGGTATGATCTCTCTCTTTGATTTTTTATGTTTTATGATTTTTTGGTAATACATGCTCATTCTAACAACAGTTTTATGTGTATGCAGATGTCAGCCCAGAAAGGCCTGCTGGTATGTCTCCTATTTCACGGAGAACTCATCCCGCCGCTGACCCTCAGGCGGGGGGTGCCGAGGGAGGATATTTGTTCCATAACCTTGAGGGGATCGCCCAGGGGATTCTAGACTATGCCCGGCTGGGAGATGTTCCACTAGCATACCAGAGACATACGGTGGGAGTGCATAGTCGCCTCCACTGTCTTCTAAGATGCTTAGTGCGTGCAGTGGCTTGTTATCATGAGAATCACGCAGATTAGACACCTAGGGCTTTGTTTCATGCATATTTTTTGAGAGACACGTCGTCTCCAGATGTATTAAGATGAACATGTATATTTTTTGATTTTATGCGACGCACACTATGTAAACATTTCGATACATACATATATATATATATATATATATATATATATATATATATACCTATTTCTGGATGGATCTTTCTTTTACATGTGATGTTGTTTTACAAATTGCGCAAATGTCTATCTAGCACCAAATTAGCTACTGCATCCGTTAATGTATTCATATGTCTGGGTATGTGTTGATATGTAATATATTCAAAATTCCTTTCCAGCAGACGAATACGCAGATACAGACGTAAAATGGATGGGTTTCTGACTGAATAATGACCATTAAGTTGTGATACTACAAGTTGTGAGTCTAGATACACAAGTAATTCACAGATACCAAGGTTTACAGCCTCAGTTAATAATTCTAACACATCACTATATTTCGTGATGTTATTTGTAGCACGTCCCAGACACACACCTTGCAGGTCGACCAACTCACCAGTAGGATCGTAGATTACCCAGGTTGCCGAAGACAGATTCCTGGTACTGCGGGAGGCACCATCCGCGAAACCAACAAACGGATTGATGTAAATCTACACAATCAGGAAGACCTGATCAGCAGAAAGATGTTTACATCACACACCACACCACACATGCACACAAATGAAAATACACACCTATGTACACACACCACACCAAAAATCACTTCAAGCGTAGTATTTTATGAGGTACAGCCCATTTCTGGGCTGCGCCAACGGAACTCCTTCATAATCGATGAGCTCATAAGCCCCATTTTTCAAAACGAGTTTTAATATGTAGGGCCCATGCCACATAGGTTGGAACTTACCGGCCCCAAGCTTGTCATGCGCTTGATCGTATAAGAGGACGAGGTCCCCTTCGACAAAGGAACGTGAAGAAAATAATTAATCAAAGTGAGCCTTGACCCGCTTCTTTTGTGCTTCAATGACTAAGCAGCCAAACAGCGGGTTTCATCTAACCATTACAGATACAAAAGACGCTCTTCCTCACGGGAAGTGTCAGGTAAAAGTTCCACAGCTAACTTCAAAGAAGGAATTTCGCATTCAACTGGCAGAGTTGCTTCCAGACCGTACACCAATTGGAAGGGTGTGAATCCAGTTGCATTCTTTGCTGACGTCCAGTAGGCCCAAAGAGCTGAGAACAGTTGGAGATGCCAATTGGAATTATGGATACCAACTGTCTGTTGAAGCATTGTGACCAAAACCTTGTTCACAGCCTCAACCTGGCCATTTTCCTGGGGGTAATATGGCATTGAGCTATCGTGGTGTAAGCCCAATCTTGATGTCAGCTTGGCCATCATATAATCTCGAAAGTGAGTACCATGGTCGGTCACAATGGCCTGAGGGACCTCGAAACGTGCAATGATATGGTTGAAGATAAATTGGGCAGCTGTCTTATCGTCGACAGCTAATGTAGGCATCGCTTCGGCCCACTTCGTAAAGTAGTCTACGGCGACAATTATATACGCATGCCCCCCGACTGAATGAGGGTTACATGTCATAAAATCTATGCCCCATTTCGCAAAAGGGCCGACGGTAATAACAGGATGCAAAGGGAGAGGTGGTGCGCGCATCTTGTGCTGAAAGACCTAGCACACGTGACATTTACGGACTGCGACAATACAGTCTTTGAATATTGACGGGCAGAAGTAACCTGCTCGCAGAATTTTCTGGGCAGTGGCATATCCAGAAATATGATCGCCACAGGCGCGATTGTGGCAGTCATTTAGGACCCTTTCAGCCTCTTCCAGGGTGAGGCACCGGCGGAGCACCGAATCTACTCCAACGCGGTATAAAGTATCTCCTACTATATGGTAGGGTTTAGACTGATGCCGAATCCAACGTCGGGCATCTTTAGTCAACTCAGACCGAAATGTCAAGGTCTAAAGATACACAATAATATCGCCGTACCATGGTTCGTGAGTGCTGATGAGGAAGAGAGTTTCGTCCGGGATATGATCCTCGGAAGGAGATGGGGTGGAGTCCGTCGGGAGTGAGCAAATAAGATCCACAAAAACCAGTGATTTGGTCAACTTAGCAGTGGTGAATTCTAAGTCAAAATCCTGAAGGATGACGATCCATTTGGATTATTTCCCCCCCAGTAATTGTCGAGAAAGGATATATGTCATGGGGTTGCAATCCGAAACCACGGTTGTAGTGCGCAACAGGATGTAATGGCGAAAGCGCTGCACAACGTGTACTGCAGCTAACGTCAGCTTCTTGATGTGAGCATAACGCGTTTCTGTGTCAAGAAGGTTCCGTGACAGATAATAAACGACATGTTCATTTCCATCATCGTCATCCTACACCAGAACCATAGCTATGGTGCTAAACGCAGCGACGAGATACAAAGTGAAATCACGGTGATAATTAGGAGGACGAAGCAAAGGAGAATTAACCAGTAATGTCTTAAGCTTCTCAAAGGATTCTTGAGCAATTTCGTCCCAATGGAAGGGAATGTTCTGCTTTAAGAGATGCATAAATCCTTTGGCCACCTCCACATAGTTCGGGATAAAGCGTCGAAGGAAGTTAGCTTTTCCCTGCAGACTCTGCAACTGATATAATGAGGAGGGTGATGGGAGATTAATGATAGCCTCGACCTTTAAAGGGTCAAGGCGAATTCCGTCTTTAGAGACTATAAATCCCAAAAGATGGAAAAAATCCACGCAAAAGATGCATTTATGAGGATTAAGCCTAATATTATAGCGCCTACAGCGAAGGAAAATCTGGCGAAGGTGTTCAGGGTGGTCCTCTCGCCTAGCTGAGTAAGCTGGCAAGTCGTCCAGATAAGGCTGAATGATATGGCGTATGTCTTGGAAAGCGTAAGACATCGCACGCTGGAAAGTGGCCCCAGCGTTCTTCAAGCCGAACAGGAGCTTCTTGTAAGCAAAATTACCCCACGGACAGATGAATGCAGTCTTGTGTTGATCCTCAGGTAGAATGTTTATCTGATTATACCCAGAGAAGCCGTCCATCAAGGAATAAATCTCACTCCCAGCACATTCATCGATGATTTGGTCTATGAAAGGAGTGGGATAGTTGTCTTTAGGACAGGCGCGATTAATATCACGATAATCAACACAGACTCTGATAGTCCCCTGCTTCTTATCTATAGGGACAATGTTGGAGACCCATTCTATGAGGGGAATCGGGTAAATAAAGCCCACATTCAGAAGTTTTTCAACTTCTTCTTTGATGGCAGCGGCTTTGCGAGGGTACACCGGGCGTAGGCGTTAGCGCACAGGTTTCGCACCAGGATAGGTAGGAATCTCGTGCACTACTATGCTGGGATCAATCCCAGGCATTTCCTTATAGGACCAAGCGAACACGTCTCTGAATTCTCGAAAAATATCGGTATAGACTCGTATCTCATCAGGAGAACAAGTCACTCCCACGTGTATATTCTCAACTATCCTCGGTTTAACGAAGATGTCGATTGGAATGGTTTGAGTGATGTTGCTCAGGTTTCCCTCTAAAAGCACCTCATGTGTCAATATGGGCGTCTAGAGAGGTGGAGTGGGAACCTGAGATGCAAAACGCTCTAGAAAATCTGACATTGCCCCCAAGCTAGGCATGAACGAGCAACGATGATGTCCATCGCTCCAAGGCAGCTCCTCAGGAGACATTGTTTCTACAATGGCTTCATTAGAAGGAAAAATATCTTTGAGAGGATCAGGCGAATCGACCTGACCGAGCCAGGGGTATTGAGAATAGATGTCTAAAGCCATGCTCAAAGGAGAATGCTGAGGTGGGGGAGGATCAGATGCGGCGACGATTTCACAGTAGTTAATGTCTACTGGAGTTAAGGGCATCGATTCTCCAAACTCAGTCACCTGCTCAGGCATAGGGATGATCCATGGGTCGTCAGACCTAGAGATCATGTTAACTTGAGCGGTGTGCGGTGGTGGTGCGGGAAAAATACCCATGAGGATGGGGTCTTTGAAGAGACCGGGCCCTACACTGTCAGGGGGATTTGGGATCTGATCCACGTACGGAACATTGTTCTCGGAGGTGGAGGTGAAGAAAGACAACTGGTCCACAGTAACGATTTTTCCCTCTTGAGGGAACTTAATAAGTCGAAAGAGGGTGGACGGCACGCATAACATGGCATGAGTCCAGCTGCGGCCGAGAAGTATATTGTAGTTAAGCTTGGCGTCAACCACTTCTACTTCTACGTTGACTGTCTTCCCCTGTAAAGTAATCGCTAGACTCTCGAGAACACCCAGGGGTTTGGATTCCCGACCATCGAATGCCTCTAGGGCATTGGGAGATGATGAAAGGGCCGGAGAGCCAATGGCCTTCTAGCAAGTGGACGACATGACACAGGTAGAAGCACCTTCATCCACAACGTCCCTATGAATGTTAAGACCGTTGATCCCGACTTGAATAACAAGAGCGATCTGATGTGGAAGTCGGGGGGTGAAATTTTCTAAGTCAAAGGTGAGAAGACTAGAATCAGCGGGATCGATTCCACCGATTGCAGATAATAAAGCTTTCCATTGCGAAGGACAACTTTGAAGAACTTCCAATGCAGACATGGCAGAAGGCGCCTGTGCCAGATCCTCAACAATACTGTAGTGCTGAGCGGCACGGGCATTCGGATTGTAGGAAGACTTTCGTAAAACACCTTTAGAAGGTGGCCTCACAACAGGTTCAGCAGTAGGCTTCTCAATTTCCAACGAACCGGAGACAGGTGGGGGAGGTGGACCATCCGCAACTGCCTTCCCCGATGCCTGATGCGATTCATTGTAATCCTTCGAACGTGTAGCAATAGAGATAGGTGCAACACCATTCATCATAAAGACCTGGGACCCAAATGGTGCAGATGGTGAAGGTTGTTCAACCATCTGGGTCTGCTGAGACAGGAACGGTTCTTTAAGAACTGTCGAATTCCATTTGGAGCCTTTTAGAAGTTGACTAACTTCAGATTGTCATGGAAAATATTTTGTATAGTGATCTCCTTCACAAATGAGGCAAGGGTACTTCAGTTTGCGTTGGGAACCGTCCTCGGTACGAGGTTTGGACTCTGGCTTTGGGGCGTCGGATTTAGATTTTCCTTTGCCCTTCTTTTTCCCTTTGGAGGCTTTCTCCATAGGATTGGCCTGAATGGCATTAACCTCCGCAGTTTTGCCAGAATCGGTAGGGGCGGGAGAAGCAGAACTATTGGATGAGTTGGACTTCTGCTTCCCATTTGAAGATTTCTTCGAATTCTGAGACACGGAACCAATAACACCATCCATTGTTGTGGTAGGTGGAGCTTTAGATGTTCCAGACTATGGAGCATTAGGAAAAATATCATACAGCATGCCAGACTGTGAGTATACCAGGTCCAGATATTGAGCACGCGCTATGGCTTGTTCTTCAGTCACACACGCTCCCATAGCAATATCTTGGGCGATTTTTTTAACGAAGGAGGTGGTGAACCAATGAGTTAGTATCTGATCAGGTATATGGAACTTGATCAGTCTACGACGAGGTCGCCACTCATGAATGTGATCAGAAATGTGGGTGGCTTTGTCCTGCTTCAAAGAAGTCAGGAGGTGCGTCCCGGCTTCGTAGCGAACCGGTAACTGAAAGTGAGTCAGAAAAGCCATGGCTAACATATTGAAATCTTGAAAGATGCCACGGGGTAATTCAATATACCACTTAGCTGCAGCGCCAGTCAAAGTGCACTGGAAGAGGCGTAGACGAACTGAATCATCCACCCAAGAGTTGGACGAACACCAAAGATGGTAAGTCATCACATGAGCTTGGGGATCCTCTCCAGCTTTACCCTCAAACTTGGGGCAATCACCGGGCACTTTGGTAGGAACCGGAGGCCAATAAGGATTATGCAGAATTGGATCATTCGTTAATTTCGAAACATCCGGTAACTCCAAGGTAGCCAGAAACGGCAATGGTGGATTGGACGGCATACCTGGCCCTGGATAAGGACCAGTACTCCACACTGGTTGGGAATATCCTTGCCCCCATGGGTTCTGCCCGTAGGGGGTATAGGTGGTGTAACCAACCTGATTCGGTTGCTGGTAACCAGCGTACGGGGGTTGGTAACCAGAGTATGGACCCTGATTATGAGTTGGCCCTGTGTAAGCAGCATTTGGATTTGGCTGCTGAGTATAGGTGTAGCCGGGTTGTTGAGGACGATAGTTAGAACCTTGGGGCTGGCTATAATTCGGTCGGTATTGACCATGAGAATAGTAGTCGCCTTGAGGTCGAGTGGGCTGCTGATAGGTGGGACCCTGCTGAGCCTGATAATTAGGGTGCAGCGGTTGATTTGGCTACGGCATCGAATAAGTCGGCTGCTGGGCAGGGTTGATAGGATGTGCAGGCTGGCCTGGTTGAGCAAGCTGACCTGGTTGAGCGGGCTGCCCTGGGTTAACAGGTTGACCCGGGTGAACAGGTTGTGCCGGTTGCGCAGGTTGACCTGGCAGTTGAGAAGCACCAGGTTGTACCGGATGAACCGGTTGGCCTGGGGGTGGAACACCAGGTTGTGCCAGATAGACCGGTTGGCCTGGTGGAGGAATGGAGCCAGGTGGTGGCTGGTAACTGGTTTGACCTGCAGCAGGACCATAAGATGGTTCTGGCTGGTGTGCAATGTTTGGATTAACAAGATACTGAGGTTGCATGGGTTGGGAAGGTTGGACATGCCCCCCAGGACCATATATCGGCCTCGGTTGGTACCCCGGTTGAGGCTGCACAGGTTGACCAGAAGGGTTGTAATACTGTCCTTGCAGACCGTACGATGGCCCTTGTTGGCCTACAGGATAGCCTTATAAAGGTTGCCCCTACAGGTCATAAGGATAGCCAGGCTAGCCTGAAGGTTGCCCTTGAAAAGGTTGCCCTTGCGGGTTATCAGGATGTCCAGCCTGGTTATAGGGTAAACCTTGAGCATGAAGGTGAGCCTCAGGAGCGGGTAAACACAAAATGTCCCCGTGCTCATCATACTGATATGGAAAAGCATACACGGGCATACCATCCTGTGCATAATGCGAAAAATAGGGGCGGTTGGGGTCTTGAGAGGTTTGTCCAACCTCAAGGTTCGACTGTTGTAGGGACAACCGATACTCCTCCGGAGAAATGTTCTCTGGCATAGCAGTTGCTATGTAGACATCTTCATGTGGCAGCATAGCCCTCGTGGAGTGTGCCACGACAGCGGGTGCAAATGCGGCCACACAAACAGTGGGCATGGAGGGTACAGAAGTAACCTGAGGGGATGATGTAACGGGCGTCCGTGGAGAAATCCCCAACGAAGGAACAATCGGCCTCGTAGAAGGAGTTGATACCCCCATAGAGGTAGCGGCGGCAATGATCTGACCCAAGGATCTATACCTGGTTGGTAATGAGGGACCGGGTGATGACATAACAGCTGGTTCAGGGTTGTCTCCTGGAAATAATCTCCGAGGAAATAACTGGTAATCCTCACCAGACGTGGGGATTTCCTCGCTGGATTCACTCATGTTTGAGCATGCCGCTAGATCTCGTAATAGATGGTGAGGACTAGGAGGAAAAAACAACAGCTATAAAAGGCAAACCCGATGTAAGAGAAAGGAAATCTGCCCCTACTCTTAATTCAGACCAAGGGTCGGAAAAGGGCCAATTGAACTCAACTGGTCCCCCAAGGGGTTGCTCAGCAAGAATCGGTGGCGAGGTTCTGTTTTGAAATGGGAAGCCTCGATGAATCGATGCGTATATAGTTACGGTGAAGCGAAAGCAGATGGTTCCGCCAATGTGGTAGTAACGACAAGAGAAAAAGATCAAACACACAGACGGGCTGAAAAAGAGTCAAGACACACAATCAAACGACCAACAAGCAAAATCTAACAAGGCGTGTGATCGCGGGTGTTTTGTTTTACCACATTGAAACTTAGAAACTTTACCGTTTTATGTTTTAAGAGTCGAGAAACGGTTGAAAGGTGACTCTATCTCTTTCAGTTTTGAAGCAAGCGTGAAAGGACAAGCGCTTGGTGATCCTTTCAAATTTAAAGAGTCAGAAAATATCAAATGACTACTCAAGAATACTAGGCAAAAGGTGTACCAAATAACCGTGAACTGCAATATACACCTTGGTTTCAAAATGAAAGAGAAATCAACCAAGGAATTAACGTACGTGCAGGCGATCTCCCCGAATGTTGTGTCCGGTGTATCACAGGTATAGGGCAGCAGACTCGGCTTCCTGTGGATAAAGGATAGAAACCTAGTGGGGTCTCCCTTTATATACGCGACGGTACAGGGAGCACAAGTCCGTACTAGCGCTGTCTAAATCCAAGAGGCGAACGACAGCTACTAGGTTTAAAGACGCCGGAACACGTCTCTAGCCTAGACCTCTAAATGTGTTTCGTTAGATTTCAATGCTGCCTTAGTGTAAATTGTGTAAATTTTAAGGTTTATCTTCAATTACGTTTCAGTTTTCAGGCCCTAGTGAATGGAATGTCTCAAAATCCCCTAAATGCACTCTATATGCCACAGTATATCATTTCATTCGATGAAAGCTATTTATGAGAGAGTTGAGAGCTTTTCACACAATAATGAAATGAACAGAAAACAACCAATGATGTCTCTAATGCAACTAGTGAAAAATAAAAAGCTTTTCGTTCAAAGTTACCAATCACTAATAACACCAAAAAGATCTAATTCACATTAACTAATGAAGAAAAAGTCCCTCAAGACGAAAAGAATCCCAAAGACTCCAAATGAGCCGTGTAATCTAGGCCCAAAACGAGACAAGGCGGAATTCGAATGAAGAAGGAAACAATCACTCAAACAACGCAATGAGATAATAGAAAACCACCAAACGAATGCAAAGAAACGATCACAAGGTTGACTGAACCGATAGAAACCGAAAAACTCCCAAGGGAGGCTCGACACACAATAGCACCTAGATGACCTAGGGCTAGAATGAAAAATCGATGGAAATGGGCAAACAACCAAGGGATGTAGGTAACAGTCAGTCAATCAAGGCTCCAAAACACTCAAACAGTGGAAAAATCAAGACCAAACACACAGATCAGGCTCAGGAAGCTCAGAACTGAGCAAACCCTAGTACCTCACAGGATTGGCACGACTGTGAGGCTGAAACTAGTGCCAGAGACGAATTGGCGCGGGTGATACACAAGCAACATGCGCCAATGGGCGCGACTGTCAAGCTAAAAAGCGCGCCAGTCGAGTTTCCCAGTCAAAAATAAAAAAAAATCAATCCAACAAGCAGACCAGTGATGACCAAGCTATCAAAAACCCAAATTCACAGAAAGAACCAACCCAAAAGAGCTGATCAAGCAAGGAGGATCGAGAATCGACCGAAAAGACAAGACAATGCTCCAAGTGCTCAGTTTACAAACTAAACTGGAGATTGACTGAAGCAACTTTGATCTACTTCGCAATTGCAGAGAAAAAGCGTTTCGAAGGCTATCTGGCCAACTTCAGGCTACGTCTATAGCTTATAAAACGAACAACAACAAGCTAACGATCCCCAGCTGAGTCGCCAATTTGTTGTGGAGGTAAATCCCCTCTGCAGACAGAGGCGATCCCTACTAGCCCAGACCGGGTCTAGCAACAATTGTTCACGCTATAGTGCAGGTTCCTAATTGCAAATAAACCAACCAGCGATGTAGGCTTAACTGGAATCCAACGTTGTTGCTTGTAGAAGAGGTAGCGCTCCCGTTCCTTAGCTCTGGCAGATCACAATCCCCACGATCTCCGTGATAGGACACCTGCACACGCGAGAAACAAAACAAACGCAAGCGTAAAATCCATTAGATGCAACTATATGTCAGTCAGAAAGGACATAACTCATCAGCATAAACAACAACAAGAGTGGAACCATAACCAATAGTCGTTTATTATTAATCAATCAAAGGAAGAATCAACCATAGTTCTGACGCTGAATTCTCCTTCGGCGGGTCGCCAGCAGAACACGTCTCGAAAAGCCTATCAAGGATGGGACAAACCTCTCTCTTCAGATCTTGACAATAGTCTCCTTGCTTGAATTTGGCCTTATGGGAATTATGGAGGCTCTTGCAACATAAGGCTCTTGGGAATTTTGGGAACTTGAAGACTAGCTTGCAATGGAGATGGGCAAGCTTTTATAGATGGAGGAAGGGGAGTTGGGATCCCTATAATCATGGGATTGGCCCTATCCTCAAGGAAGCTTCCATGAGAGGTGGCAAACCACTTCCTCTAGATGGAAATCCGAAGCCAAACCTCCCAACTCAAGATAGATACCAGTTCATGAATTGGTTAGGATGAAACTTCTGCCATTTATTTTTAAAAACACTCATTAAATTGGCTGGCGCGAGTGCGACTCTGGGACAGAGCACCAATTAGCGCGGCCTCTTTGAAGGATTTTCCCCATTGGCGTAGGTTCTGAACTGTCTGCCTGCGCCAATGCAAAAAGAGCCATTTATAGGGTCTTTCACAAGGAGATGTCTTCAGGGAAATGAAAGCTCTTGTTTAGAGGGATGTCATGAAAGTGGTTTCAAGCCATGTTATCGCTCACAGGTCATGAAATGAGCCCTCCAATGTGCGGGATGGGAATTTTAGGGATGGTGAAAAATTACTGTGTAACATTTCCTAACGTGTGTATATGTATGTGTATATGGCTGATTTAATTCGCTTATCTGCAGGTTATATGAGAAGATGCTGATTTAATCTATTGTCTTGCAGGTAATACAAGGAAACAGTAACGCCCATCCAAATTAAGAGGACTGCGAGCTCTCTCCGGAGGATGTGAAGCTGGGTTTCAAATCAACCTCAAAACCTCGTGTTATGTGGATGCTCAACATCACGAGAAAATAGAAGTTGCTGTCTCACATGGCGAGGGCTAAGGCTGGCCTCCAGAGAACAAGGATGATATCTCTGAAAGAGAAATGTAGAAGGGATGACCGAAGGTCTAAGGTCGCGAATTTTCTCAGGTCGCCAGGTCGCATAGTTGCACTCCTTGTTAAAAGCCCGACGACGCGACCCAGCGACCCAGCGACTAGGTTGCAAGGTCGCATAATCTGGGTAGGTTGCAGGTCGTACATTTGCCCAGGTCGCGAGGTCGCAAATCCAAGGAGGTTGCGAGGTCGCAAATCCAAGGAGGTCGCAGGTCACGGATGGTCTGAGGTCGCGAGGTCACAAATCCAAGGAGGTCGTGAGGTCGCAGATCTGCTTGAGGTCGCAGGTCACAGATTTCTTCGGGTCACAAGTCGCAGAATGGACTGGGTCGCAAGGAAGCTCAATAGTCGGGAAGGAGAAAAGTCAGGGAGTCCAAAGGGCAGGCTTTGCTCTATAAATGCTAGCTTCGGGAACTTGTAAAGGATATTTGGTTTGGGACTCGAGCTGAATATATTGTATTACCAGAGGATTATACATTTAACCATGAATACAAGAATTTTGAAAAATCCCTTTGTGGATCCAGTGTTGTCTTATGTATAAGCGCTATTGAGTATTATATTTTTAGTTTCTGAACATCTTTAGATTAAGGGAACTGTATCTTTAATTCATATCACATTGCATGATAGTTTGCTGAGTATGTTAATGGTGGTTGAGTTCATTTCACTTTCTTAACGAACGTTGATGGCTTTGTTTATTAGCATTTGTGCTACCATTTAAAACTTTTAGGAAGTGAAAGGCGTTCTTGCCATGAGGAATTGTTTCCTTTGTGGTCAGAACAGCTTACAAGCGTGACCCTAATGAAGTGTTGTTAACAACACTTCCTTCGGTCTTCATGCTTTATTATTTCCTCTTGCTACTCATAGTTTCGTATGTACATTTAATGCATCAATCATATGTCTTGTATTAGTTGATTAGGTGTGTATCCACTGTTTTATAGAGTTTAAGCGAGACCCAAAGAAAAGGAGAAATCAGTGGTAGCCGGACCCACACCCCGGACGGGATCCCTAGTCCAAACGGTTCAAGGTCTAATTGGGAATTTTTACCGGGGAGATCTCCTGTTGTTGGCTGGGACATATTTTCCCATCAACAGAATTGGCGCTAGAAGGAGGGCAGATGACAAGCTGAGCCCTTAGAGCCTGCAGTTAATCTCATATTTGTAATGGCTCATTCACAAATCATTCTCCCGAGATGTTTGTCGGAGTTTTATGAGCCTCAATGTATCATCCTCGATGAACTTATGCATCACTTGTCTCAGTTAAAATTCGATGGTGAAAATAGAGTGTCCATAACCCAACACCTTTTAGATTTCTATGACTTTGGTGAGTGCTACGAAATTGAAAATGAAGGTTTGATATGTTTGCTTTTCTTCCTCACCCTTGAAGGTCGCACTAAGTAATGGTGACGCAGATTGCCGAAGGCTTCCGTCCATTCGTTTGAACAACTCACTAGTGAATTACAACAAGCTTTTCACAAAGTGTATTGATAAAGCTAAATGACATCAGAATGGAACCTCAGGAACCTCTTGATGAATTTTATATCAGATTTGTTCATTATTGTTTTGAGTTCCCTGAAAAGGATGTCGATTGGAAGTTGTTAAGTGAACAGTTCAGCTATGTGATTCTCATTTCCCTTGAAAAATTTCAGTTAGCAACCCAGCCTGAGCCTAGTGTTCCCTATGATGACCCTCAAGTCAACGGATGTTTAGACTTTAAATCATTCACGCACCATGTCGAATTAGAGTTTGAAAACCACAGTGGCTCTTTATCTCTCCCGGTTCATGAAACCTACCTCGAGCCCACTCGATGTCTCCCTTGACACAGTCCTAAATCTGATTCACATACTACTTGTGAATCGACTCCTATCCCAGATAAAGTCGATTCCCTTACAGGGCCTGCCAGGTCTTTGTTTTCTCTAAAGAACACGGATGCACGTGTTGGAAAGCCTTGTATGGTTAACGCCCCTGCGACTCAATCTGTTCGTTCATTATTCCCCATTTTATTTCATGATCCCGTCACACCAGTATTTTCTTCAAGACATTCAAAATTTCTTTATACTAGTATTGGCGACAATCATAAGCACGCAAATGGTGTTTCACAATCACAGTGAAAAATCGATGAACCTTTTAAATCTTATCTGTATCACTCGAAATCTTTAGACAGCCATATGAGCATTTTCCTGTCTGGGAAACCTCGAGATGTCCTCTTTATTGATCCATCCCAGTCAATAACTCCCGGGGAGCCCAACATGCCAGGTACCTAGCTTAATCAAATCAATGGTTACAACAACCCCTGCTTATCTGAAAACATACTCAATCATACCGCTGAGGACTATCACTCGCGTCTCTTTGCCAACCACATGGAGACACTAGAATTCGATGAATCGCTTTGGGAAGATTCAAGTACCCATCAGAAAATCGAAGTGCTTCAGCTTCTGCCAACCATTTCTGAAATGACTATCCCCAAGTACCATGCTCCTCCCAGCATAACCATGTCGAATTCACCCCACCCTCGCAAATCTAGAGAATCGGATACATCGACTTATCAATATGTCAGTGTGCCAACATTTGACCGAATAGATACAAAGCCCATTGACATTTTGCAACCCACCACAATCCATGTTCACATCCATTCACCTGTTGATCTCGCCCAACCATCAAAGTCGGGCAACCCCCTACTCGAAGGTCCGGAGTTTTATCCTCATACCCTTGACCAAACCCAGGAGCAACCCCGAACTAAGGTTTTCAAAACTAGGGTTTCTGCACTCGGATGCACAAGCATCTATAATTTGCCTGGCACATGCTTATTGTTTCTATTCCATAAAACAGATGACCCTCACTACCATAATGAGCATGCTGGTTCATCCGATCAACCCTATACGGTGAATGTGCCTACAAATAGGCAATGGCTTACCCAGCGCCCATCAGACCTAGGATTGTGGATGAATGAATGTGTGTCATTTATAAATGTTGAGTTTCAAGAACATATTGCTGTGTATCAGGATGAGAGTGGAATTTATCTTGCACAATCTATTTTGGCACGTTCTTTGGTAAGTTTCCATGATCTTCTTATCGTTGCACATGCTCTGCAGGTAAGTTTTGTTGTTACTGCACAATTTCGTATGCTGGCTCTGATTGCAAACATTGTTGTTCCTGCAGGTCAGGAACTAATGTGGTGGTTGCACTGGAAAGATGATTTTACATAACCCGACCACCTCATGGGTTAAACTAGGGTTTAGGTGTAGGCTAGCTAGGACCCGTTAATAAAAATTTGTTAGTTCAAATTTTTTTAGTCAGAGTTACTTGCCAAATTTTTTGTTATAATTTAAAAGTGTGTTTCCTATTTTTGTTTACAATTAATATCCTAGGCATCATCATATTAAAATTTCTTTGCACTCATTTCTTTTCATTTTTCTTGTTGCTGCATAAATAATTACTGCTTGTATCGCGCCTCTTTTCCACCTACAACTGGTTGATCGTTCTCGCACATGGCGTTGCATTGCATCTTGAGCCTTGCCTATTACATTGTATCGTGCACTGTTTTCCTCACATCAGTTTCATAGATTGTTGATATAGCTTTGAAAATATTCCACATATCGCCAATCACTGCATAAGCCCTCATTGAAACTCTACCGTCTAGTGGATTTTTTCTGCCTCGATTTCTGAAACAGTAACCCCATTGTTTTGCATGAGGTTGCGGTGGCTATCTCAAGAGTCAACTTTCTCTTAGGACCAGTCATCGAAGTCACATTCTCAACAAAATGCCTATGAGTCTAAACTTATTTAGCCAGGGATATACAGGCCGGTTGCTTATGGGAGACCTAATGAGTTTGAATGGCCCATACCCATAAGCCTAAGCCTTGTGCCCAGCATAGTCTTGGACATCTTAATGATCTGTTTTGCAGCTTCGCCTATTGTGGTAGATGGGATGTGAAGGTTTGGCACTAGGGAAAACTCAAATCAAGATATATTTCAATTTCTGTAAAACAAGAAACAACCTCTCTTGCTCGTAAAATAAGTCAGGATCCCTCATCCGCCCATGAAAAACAAGTGCCACGAGCACATGAAAATAAGTGTTGCAAGCACATGAAACAAATAAGGTTAAAGGATCGAGAAAGGATTCCCGCGTAGAGAGGTAAGGCAACAACTCCGTCGGGGTACTGACCAGGCTCACTGGCAGCGGAGCAACATTTGTGATTTCTTGAAGTGACTCTGCCGGGGTACTGTCTAGGCTCGCTGGCAGCGGAGCAACACTGGAAAATTACTTTAAAAAATCCTGAGAATAATAAACCCACTACCTTGCTCTTCACATTATCATCAGGCTACTGGCGTCTGTGAGATTTCTCTTGGATGTGTTTCTAATTAGTGAGACCTAGCTGAGGCACAAGGATTAGGCATACTTGTAAAGGGCCAAAATAATACAAAGGGTACTTGCAGAACTTGTTCAATATTCCCTTGCATCACTATCTGGACTCAGACTATTGTTGTGATATTGACAGAGATGCTGAATTCTACCAGTGGTTCGCCATTTGTTGTAGCCGCTACAACACCACCCAAAATTTTGGGTATATTCGAAATTTTGGGTCCCCCTCTGCT
The DNA here is from genome assembly GCA_034641835.2 of Pinus albicaulis. Classification (NCBI taxonomy): domain Eukaryota; kingdom Viridiplantae; phylum Streptophyta; class Pinopsida; order Pinales; family Pinaceae; genus Pinus; species Pinus albicaulis. The sequence continues at coordinate 468,072,674 of CM076569.1, forward strand.
CGCTTAATTGTTAAATTCTTTCACCCGACTTGCAAGCAGCAACATCCTAGCGACCTATCTCAAACCCCTCATGAGTTTTCTCACCATCATGATCGGATGCTATTGCTGCAATCACGCCATATGTGAAGGATTGCCATGCATACATTCGAATGGAAACTTGTGTGTATTTACATTAAGAGCGCTTGCATCATGGATTGTCCAGGCACTTTGTTTTAACACTTCGCCGAGCTCATAGTCTAATATTTATTATTTGGGGGGCACCATTATCTAAAAGGTAACTGTAAAATAATTAGTGTTATAATGTTATGTGCAGGCGATCCCACAGATGATATACCAAAGGATATCACCATCGCGTTAGGAGGAAGAGATTGGAACCCAACTAACAAGAGCACAATGGTTAGGGAAGTTGTCAATCACGAGGAAGAAGAATCTCTTACAAGAATACAAACAAAGTGGCAAAGCTAATGTTTTCTTGGACATGCGGTCTGGGGAAAATGATGACGCTCTTGAAGATGCAGATAAGGCTATCATTAGATTCCAGCGTGAGCGACAGTCACAGATGCTTAAGAAGGAAAATTACACTTTATCAGTTGGAGAAGTTGACATTCTTACTCATCATGGTGTTGCTCTATCAGCTCTTGACGACCTTGAGGATGAGAGTGTTTGAGGATGAAATGATGATGACATAATTACCAGGAAGCTGCATTTTGGTGGAGGTGCTGATCAAGAAACAATCCCAAATGCTGCTATGTTAGAAGGAGACAAAATAAGAATTGGAAAGGTCATCACTATCAATTTGGTGATTAAGTATGGACTTACATCGACAAAGTAGGAGTGATCTAGGAGTATGAACCAGTTTCTCCAAGTTTACAGGCCTCAATTGTTTTCGGGAATAACGATGAACTATAGAGTTCGTCGCTTTAAATCCGACACTTCTTTCAGTTTCATCATCACCCATCAAAGTATGGTTATTAGGTTTGATGGTTTAGGTAATGGGTGCATTGGAAAGTTTTGGCACAATTTCAAAAAATCTAAACGCACCTTTGGAAAGCAATCTTGGTGGAACCTAAGCTACACGGTGGGTGCAAGTCAACGGACTAAGGCTATGGTTTTAAATATCATATAATTAAACCAAGGCGCCAACAATGTGGTTTTAAAGCCATATAAGAGGGTGGATCAGAACTATACAAATGAGCGCAAAGGTTTTGATGGCGAGTTTTCAACCTATGCTAAAAGTTTTGGAGCAGATATATATATATATTCAGTGGTCCAAAGTCGTGTTTCCACATGGCGCCATGCGATCACTGCGATTGAACGTTCAATGTTTATGTTGCATGGAGGCAAACGTAAATGTTTATATGTATATGTGGCGGTCAAACCTTTCAACTAAAGTGTGGAGAAGAACTACATCAACACGTGAAAATGGATGCAAGCTTTACGGTGATGGATTTTTGAACTACGGTGAAACGTTTGGAGTGGAAATAATAGTGGAAAAATTCATAAAGAGGAACTTTATAACACACCTATGATGGAAATGTTATAACAACCATCGAGTAGTTATGATCAAATAATTGCAGGACTATATGAATACATCAGCGCAATTTTCTACCTATGGTAAATGTTTGGAGCATATATTTCACGGTCAAACATATGTTTGAAATACGAGCAGAAGGTTCTGACAAGGACACGATGGCAATAACGGCCCAACCAAGGATACAACCACAAATTCATGTTAATCCATACCCACTGTGTTCAATAACGAAAAGTTCTGGTTCAAAACCATATCGGCCGAGACTGATATCGCAGGATAACGCATCCATCATCCAATGAAACAGGAAACACCGGGCATTAGAAAATATTATATGATAGCACCGTTAATATAAACAAAGATGTCAATATTGGAGCACCACGTTTCAATATGGTTTGTTTTGTAGATGCGGTCACAATGAAACAAGCCATTTTGGTAACGTTAAAGCTATGGCAGAGATGGAGTAGCTCTGCAAAACTCGCGTGCCTTTTGATGATAATCTCCCCAAACAACCATACCTCTGTGAGGGATGGTGGTATGTGTATAACTGGCGGATCCAAGATATTTTCTGCCACTGATTCCAAACATACTATTCGTATCGACTGTTCCAAGGAAACCCAACGGCATGCCGAATTAAAACACCGGATATGAAGCAACTGGTTGGCAAGCTTTCCTTAGAAGGTTTCCACGCAATTAGTATGCATTTGCCATTTTTTAAGGTGGATCGAGCATTGCACCAGAACAAAGCATGGTAAAAGAAGCAGGTCGATGCATATATCTGCATGCAATAAAGGTGAAAGAGATTGTGTTGCGCATCGCTGGACAGAGAAACAAAGGTGGGGTACGTGGACGTGCAGCTAACTTCCACGATAGGAGTTGAAAGTCTGGTGCAGTTGATAGCAATACAGATAGGTGACAAATTACGATTTCATTCGATGTCAGATGTTGAGACGACAAAGGGAGGTCAAAATCGTCCATTTCTCACTGCACGTGCTCCAGGTCGCTGAGTCGCAACACATGCTTCCATGCATGAAATGCGATCATGCGACTATGCGACCCTGCCGAGGTCGCAAGGTCACAGAAGAGTATGTTCGAGAGGAGCTGCAACCAGTTGATTTCTCCGACCCAACAACCTCTACTCCAGAAGTGTGACCTCCCTCAGAGGCAGATACCCACGCCCATTTGAACGTCGAGCTGCATTATTGAAGCGAGGTGGGCATGTGCTTGATTCATAGGTGTAAATGTAAAACCTTGACGACGTCCAAAGGATTAAAATAGGGGCGGAGAAAATAGTAGCTCCTGCACCAGATAGCGTTCGCTCTATCACACTTACAGTCTGTGCATTGGAATCAGAATTGACAGGAACTAAAGAACGAAGGATTTTCATTGATGGAAAGTGAAAACGTTGTAAAAAATTATGGTGCATTGATAGTCATAAAACAAGCCAAAGTTGTTACTAACGGTGCAGAATTACAACATCGCTGAAGGAGGTTATGATATGGTAGGTCGCCAGGTTGTAGAGATGAAACATCAGCCAGGGCTGCAACTTAGGGGTTTTTGCGACCCAGTGACCCCATCAACCCATGGTCGCGAGTCACCTGTTTGCCCAGGTCACAGGGTCGCAGAGTGATATGCCCATGGAGAGCTGCGACCCAAGGAAATTATCTGACCTTACGACCCCATCAGAAAATGCAGATTCATCTTGCACATGTCTCATTCCCCGTCAAAGCTTCTGATGTTGCTCATGATGAGCTGGATAGCGTTAATCCCTGCTCTCCATGCCGCATCACATGGATGCAGCCTGCCCAATGCATGCTGCCATGCACAAGTGAAAATTGTGTTGCTATGCGCAAACGAGGGAGCGGGGACTATAAAGTTTCAGTTTCACATGCAGGTTGGCCAATGCATGCTGCCATGCACGAGTAATAATCGCTAATTTCTGAGGCGTTTTTTTTTTACTCTGTCCAGAGGCAATGAAAACTGGCATATCAAAGCGATTATCGTTCTGTCAGCGATAGCGTATGGTTCGATTACCAAGTTGATAGCATTCACTGGTCTAAGCAGTCTGGCAGTGGAATGTGAATCGCATAAATCACCCAGGAAATGGTCCCCTAGCAACTGCAGCGTACGATATGATCCTTTGTTATCCGGTGTCACTGCCACATGACTTGTGTGCGTTTTCTTGGGCACCTGGACCACGTTTTTGTTTGGTGTTTTAGAAGGGAATGAGAACAGGGCGATTGTTACCAAGTCAAATGTTTTGGGCCGCTTGATTGGGGATTCATATTCGGCTCAAAATCGCACCTGAACTTGACACGCTTGCACTACTTCCTAAATATCAGTGGAAAAGTCATGTTGATTTAAATATTTCCGGTTGCGCATGAACGAGCCCGTTGAACCACCCAAGAAACCAGAGAAAGGTCCGCTCTCCTACACTCTCTGCAGATAGGATTTTATCCTTAGCTCGATGAATGGGAAGGGCGATCAGGATGTAACAAGATCGATAATACTATTTTGAAGCAAAGGGTTAAAATGAAAAGTTGGAGGAGAATCTTTGTCATATATGTGACTTCCACGATCCTGTGCGAAGATCAAAGGTTTTACGACTCGCACAAATTGTTTCAAAGGTCTATTCCCCTCAGTAGTGGATGTGGTATTATGATTGCCTCAAATTATTGACAATGGAACTATGTCAGAAACGAAAACGCCCCATGAAGAAAACAACTTTCGTAAGCCACTTGTTTTGGTTATGGCCTGCACACAAACAGGAAACTGCCCATACCAAGACCAATCAAAGCGCAGTAATCAAAGGGGCATAGGGAAAGCCTACAATAAGATGTTCTCTTTAATGACTTAATGGCACAACATTTGACCACACAGGGGTCCAACTAATCTTGGCTTTGACAAATTATCGCATTTCATGTGTTGATTCCCTGTTGTGGAGGTAAATCCCCTCTGCGGACAGAGGCGATCCCTACTAGCCTAGACCGGGTCTAGCAACAATCGTTCATGCTATAGTGCAGGTTCCTAATTGTAAATAAACCAACTAGCGATGAAGGCTTACCTGGAATCCAACGTTGTTGCTTGTAGAAGAGGTAGCGCTCCCGTTCCTTAGCTCTGGCAGATCACGATCCCCACGATCTCCGTGATAGGACACCTGCACACGTGAGAAACAAAACAAACGCAAGCGTAAAATCCAATAGATGCAACTATATGTCAGTCAGAAAGGACATAACTAATCATCATAAACACCAACAAGAGTGGAACCATAACCAATAGTCATTTATTATTAATCAATCAAACGAAGAATACAACCATAGTTCTGATGCTGAATTCTCCTTCGGCGGGTCACCAGCAGAACACGTCTCGAAAGCCTGTCAAGGATGGGACAAAACTCTCTCTTCGGATGTTGAAAATAGTCTCCTTGCTTAGATTCGGCCTTAAGCGAATTATGGAGGCTCTTTCAGCATAAGGCTCTTGGGAATTTGGGAACTTGAAGACTAGCTTGCAATGGAGATGGGCAAGCTTTTATAGATGGAGGAAGGGGAGTTGGGATCCCTATAATCATGGGATTGGCCCTATCCTCACGGAAGCTTCCATGAGAGGTGGGAAACCAATTCCTCTACATGGAAATATGGAGCCAATCCTCCCAACTCAAGATAGATACCAATTCATGAATTGGTTAGGATGAAACTTCCGCCATTTATTTTTAAAAAACACTCATTAAATTGGCTGGCGCAAGTGTGACTCTGGGACAGAGCGCCAATTGGAGCGACCTCTTTGAAGGATTTTCCCCATTGGCATGGGTTCTGAACTTTCTGCTCGCGCCAATGCAAAAAGGGCCATTTCTAGGGTCTTTCACAAGGAGATGTCTTCAGGGCAATGAAAGCTCTTGTTCAGAGGGATGTCATGAAAGTGGTTTCAAGCCATGTTACTACTCACAGGTCACGAAATGAGCCCTCCAATGTGCAGGACGGGAATTGCAGGGATGGTGACAAATTACTGTGTAACAGATGCCCCCTAAAGCATGAGGCCCGAGAGAGAGAGAGAGGGGTGAAATGCTTTACGAGAACGTGTCCAAATGAAAACACAGCCGTCGGAAAACCTGCGTAGAGAAGTACAACTGATATCTCAGATACATGATATATATGCGGTATGGGCGCAGCCATCCATAACAGAGTATACAATAATCCAGATCCAAGGCATGGGCACAGCCATCCAGTGAGGATCGATAAATAGACTCAGGTATGGTCGCAACCATCTAGTAAGTGAGTCATGTAATCAATCATAATAATCCACAAAATTGCAGCCTGGATTACAACAGACACAATCCAGGGTCTTACGCTCCATCTCGACCCGAACACAGTACAAGTCCAAGCATGTGAATAAATGGGCTGAAGTTGAACATGCGAGAACATCGTCTGATTACCAGCCAATGATGAAAGATGTTAACAAACGCGAGAGGTACCACCATTAATGCCAATGGTCCTCAAGGTACTACAGGTACAATCTACGGCATGTGAGTCAATGAGCTGGCGTCGAACACCCGTAGAATCACTCGATCGGAGGCCAATGATGAAAACCTCGCGTTGAATGCGAAGAACCTGCCATTGAGGTATGCAGACTCCAAGGTACCAGAAGGGAGTCTCCAGATCAGCTTCCTGGATAATGAGCTGAAGTCAACAGGAAGTGACCTTGATCGAAGGGGGCCATAATGTTTCCCACATTATCGACATGAGACAAAGAAACATAATTTTTTTTGTGAATTAGGATCAGATGAGAATCAGAGGGAGGTTGATACTTGCAGAGGTCAACTTCTCTTGAACATATAAACGGCACGACAGTGAGTTTGGAAGCATTTGACATCAACGGATCAAAGGTCATGGCGACGAGGCAAAGAGCAGATGAGAGGTCAAAAGGATCACCGAAACCCACGGAGGCAAGTGAAAACGAGATGAGATGTCCCCAACCCGACACGAATGCAGACAAGTGCCATGTTCAAGAGCGACATACTGCCGACACGACAATGATTGTGGTTCCATTTTTTCCCCGCCATTTCTGGCGAGTACCCCAATTGTTTTTGATAACAAGCTTGAAGGGGATAGCATATGCTTGTGATATAAGTCCATTCTAGTACGTTTAACGAGCCCTAGGAAGGAGGGATCGAGCAGCGTCATTATGACTGAATCCGATGTCATCAAGGTTTAACGAGTCTGACAAAGGAAGAAATCGACGTCTTTTCATGTTTAGAAAGTTTGAAAAGACAGCTGAAAAGTAAACTCCAATGGTCCCTTTTCGTAATAGCTCCTCAGATCCGAAAAGGTAGAAAACTATGTCTGAAAAAACCTCCTAGTCGCGATAGGCTAGGGTATTCCTTTTTCATAAATAATCTATCCCAGCCCGAAAAAGGGGTAAACGTATACTGGGTAGATGTCATTTCGCAGCCACTTTAACGAGATCGAAACGACAAGGGCCTCGACAATATTTTCATGTTTAGAGAGTCAGAAAAGAGCTGAAATATGACTCCAAAATAAATTTTTCGTGTTTTTACCGAGTCCGAAAAAGTATAAAATACAACTCGTTTCACTGTTTTAAGTTACGTAAAAAACCAATTGCTGCACACAGAGGTAAGTGTAAAATCCATTTTCGACAAAATATATTAAAATATTAATAAAAAAGGTCCAAAGTCGTGTTTCCACATGGCGCCATGCGATCAATGCGATTGAACATTCAATTTTTACGTTGCATGGAGCCAAACGTAAATGTTTATATGTATACATGGCGGTCAAACTTTTCAACTAAAGCGTGGAGAAGAACTACATCAACACGTGCAAATGGATGCAAGCTTTATGGTGATGGAGTTTCGAGCTATGGTGAAACGTTTGGAGTGGAAATAATAGTGGCCAAATTCATAAAGAGGAACGTTATAACACACCTACGATGAAAACGTTATAACAACCATCGAGCAGTTATGATCAAATAATTGCAAGACTATATGAATACATCATCGCAATTTTCTACCTATGGTAAATGTTTGGAGCATATATATCGCGGTCAAACGTATGTTAAAATATGAGCAGAAGGTTCTGACAAGGTCACGATGGCAATAACGGCCCAACCAAGGATACAGCCACAAAGTCATATTAATCCATACCCACTATGTTAAATGATGAAAAGTTCTGGTTCAAAACCATATCGGCCGAGACTGATATCGCAGGATAACGCATCCATCATCCAATGAAACAGGAAACACCGGGAATCAGAAAATATTATATGATAGCACCGTTAATATAAACAGAAATGTCAATATTGGAGCACCACGTTTCAATACGGTTTGTTTTGTAGACGCGGTCACAATGAAACAAGCCATTTTGGTAACGTTAAAGCTCCGGCAGAGTTGGAGTAGCTCTGCAAAACTCACGCACCTTTTAACGATAATCTCCCCAAAACAGCCATACCTCTATGAGGGATGGTGGTATGTGTATAACTGGGGGATCCAAGATATTTTCTGCAACTGATTCCAAACATACTATTCGTATCGACTGTTCCAAGGAAACCCAACGGCATGCCGAATTAAAACACTGGATATGAAGCAACTGGTTGGCAAGCTTTCCTTAGAAGGTTTCCACACAATTAGTATGCATGTGCCGTTTTTTAAGGTGGATCGAGCGTTGCACCAGAACAAAGCACGGTAAAAGAAGCAGGTTGATGCATATTTCTGCATGCAATAAAGGTGAAAGAGATTGTGTCGCGCATCGCTGGACAGAGAAACAAAGGGGGGGTATGTAGACGTGTAGCTGACTTCCACGATAGGAGCTGAAAGTCTGGTGCAGTTGATAGCAATACAGATAGGCAACAACTTACGATTGCATTCGATATTAGATGTTGAGACGATAGAGGGAGGTCGCAACCGTTCATTTCTCACTACACATGCTCCAGGTCGCTGAGTCGCAACACATGCTTCCACGCATGAAATGCGATCATACGACTATGTGACCCTGCCAAGGTCGCAAGGTCGCAAAAGAGTATGTTCGAGAGGAGCTGTGACCGGTTTATTTCCCTGACCCAACGTCCTCTACTCCAGAAGTGTGACCTCCCTCGGAGGCAGATACCCACGCCCATCTGAACATAGAGCTGCATTCTTGAAACGAGGTGGGCACATGCTCGATTCATAGGCGTAAATGTAAAACCTTGACGACATCCAAAGGATTAAAATAGGGGCAGAGAAAACAGTAGCTCCTACACCAGACATCATTCGCTCTATCACACTTATAGTCTGTGCATTGGAATCAGAATTGACAGGAACTAAAGAACAAAGGATTTTCATTGATGGAAAGTGGCAACGTTGTAAAAAATTATGGTGCGTTGATATTCATAAAACAAACCAGAGTTGTTACTAACGGTGCAGAATTACAGCGTCGCTGAAGGAGGTTATGATATGGTAGGTCGCCAGGTCGCAGAGATGAAACATCACCCAGGGCTATGAATTAGGGGTTTTTGCGACCCACCGACCCCATCAACCCATGGTCGCGAGTCACAAATTTTCCCAGGTCGCAGGGTCGCAGAGTGATATGCCCATGGAGAGCTGCGACCCAAGGAAATTATCCGACCTTGCAACCCCATCAAAAAACGCAGATTCATCTTCCACGTGTCTCATTCCCTGTCAAAGCTTCTGATATTTTTCATGATGAGCTGGATAGTGTTAATCCCTGCTCTCCATGCCGCATCACATGGACGTAGCCTACCCAATGCATGCTGCCATGCACAAGTGAAAATTGTGTTTTTATGCGCAAATGAGGGAGCAGGGACTATAAAGTTTTAGTTTCACACGCAAGCTGCCCAATGCATGTTGCCATGCACGAGCAATAATCGCTAATTTCTGAGGCATTTTTTTTTTTACTCTGTCCAGAGGCACTGAAAACCGGCATACCAAAGCAATTATCGTTCTGTCAGTGAGAGCGTATGGTTCGATTGCCAAGTTGATAGCATTCACTGGTCGAAGCAGTTTGGCAGTGGAATGTGAATCGCATAAATCACCCAGGAAATGGTCCCCTAGCAACTGCAGCATACGATATAATCCTTTTTTATCCGGTGTCACTGCCACGTGACTTGTGCGCGTTTTGTTCGGCACCTGGACCGCGTTGTTTTTTGGTGTTTTAGAAGGGAATGAGAACAGGGCGATTGTTACCAAGTCAAATGTTTTGGGCCGCTTGATTGGGGATTCATATTCGGCTCAAAATCACACCTAAACTTGACATGCTTGCACTACTGCCTAAATATTAGTGGAAAATTCGTGTTGATTTAAATATTTTCGGTTGTGCATGAACGAGCCCGTTGAACCACCCAAGAAACCAGAGAAAGGTCCGCTCTCCTACACTCTCTGCAGATAGGATTTTATCCTTAGCTCGACGAATGGGAATGGTGATCAGGATGTAACAAGATCGATAATACTGTTTTGAAGCAAAGGGTTAAAAGGAAAAGTTGGAGGAGAATCTTTGTCATATATGCGACTTCCATGATCCTGTGCAAAGATCAAAGGTTTTACGACTCGCACAAATTGTTTGAAAGGTCTGTTCCCCTCAGCAGCAGATGTGGTATTATGATTGCCTCAAATTATTGACAATGGAACTATGTCAGAAACGAAAATGCCCCGTGAAGAAAACAAATTTCGTAAGCCACCTGTTTTGGTTATGGCCTGCACACAAATAGGAAACTGCCCATACCAAGACCAATCAAAGCGCAGTAATCAAAGGGGCATAGGGAAAGCCTACAATAAGTTGTTCTCTTTAATGACTTAATGGCACAACATTTGACCACGGGGTCCAAATATGTCAAGCACATTGATGTATTTCATGTTGGTTTTAACGTGTGTATATGTATATGTATATGGCTGTTTAATTCTCTTATCTACGGGTTATATGAGAAGATGCTGATCTGCTCTGTTGTCTTGCAGGTAATACAAGGAAACAACGATGCCCATCCAAATTAAGAAGACTTCTAGCTCTCTTCGAAGGATGCGAAGCTGGGTTTCAAATCAACCTCAAAACCTCGTGTTATGTGGATGCTCAACATCACCGGCAGATAGAAGCTACTGTCTCACATGGCAAGGGCTAAGGCTGGCCTCCGGAGAACAAGGATGATATCTCTGAAAGAGAAATGCAGAAGGGATGACCGAAGGTCTAAGGTCACGAATTTTCTCAGGTCGCCGGGTCGCATAGTCACACTCCCTGTTAAAATCCCGGCGGCGCAACCCAGCAACCCAGCGACTAGGTCATAAGGTCGCATAATCTGGGCAGGTCGCAGGTCGCACATTTGCCTAGGTCGCGAGGTCAAAAATCCAAGGAGGTCGCGAGGTCGCAAATCCAAAGAGGTCACAGGTCGCGGATGGTCCGAGGTCGCGAGGTCGCAGGTCGCAGATTTCTTCGGGTCGCAAGTCGCAGAATGGACTGGGTCGCAAGGCAGCTCAACAGTCGGGAAGGCGAAAAGTCAGGGAGTCCAAAGGGTAGGCTTTGCTCTATAAATGATAGCTTCGGGAACTTGTAAAGGATCTTTGGTTTGGGACTCGAGCTGAATATATTGTATTACCAGAGGATTATACATTTAACCATGAATACAAGCATTTTGAAAAATCCCTTTGTGGATCCGGTGTTGTCTTATGTATGATCGCTATTGAGTATTATATTTTTAGTTTCTAAACATCTTTAGATTAAGGGAACTGTATCTTTAATTCAGATCACATTGCATGATAGTTTGCTGAGTATGTTAATGGTGGTTGAGTTCATTTCACTTTCTTAACGAATGCTGATGGCTTTGTTTATTAGCATTTGTGCTACCATTTAAAACTTTTAGGAAGTGAAAGGCGTTCTTGCCATGAGGAATTGTTTCCTTTGTGGTCAGAACAGCTTACAAGTGTGACCCTAATGAAGTGTTGTTAACAACACTTCCTTCGGTCTTCATGCTTTATTATTTCCTCTTGCTACTCATAGTGTCGTATGTACATTTAATGCATCAATCATATGTCTTGTATCAGTTGATTAGGTGTGTATCCACTATTTTATAGAGTTTAAGCGAGACCCAAAGCAAAGGAGAAATCAGTGGTGGCCGGACCTACACCCCAGACGAGATCCCTAGTCCAAACGGTTCAAGGTATAATTGGGACTTTTTACCGAGGAGATCCCCTGCTGTTGGCTGGGACAAATTTTCCCGTCAACAATGTCTTAAAATTTTCTTTCAACCACCTTCTGTGGTTTTGAATCATTCTTTTGCTCTTGGATTTCCTCATTTGAGGTTATGAGAAAAAGACTTTGAAGATTCTCCCACAACTCTTTTTCTAATGTTCATTTATTCATTTTGATATTTATAAGATCTAGTAGGCCACTCAAGATTACCTTTATTACTATCATATTATGTTCCTCAGACTCTTCTTCCATCATTCTTCTAGTATTCATTGATTCCAAAAATTCAAAACCTTTGATACATAAAAAATAATTTCATTCTACCCTTCCATACTTCAAAATTTGTTCCATTCAACATAGGAGCTTTGTCAACCTAGTTTTCATCTATATTCTTGAATGAGAAAGAGACATATTCAAATGGTTTGGAGCCTTTCTTCCTTGATCTTGCAATTTATTTGTTAAGGATCTACCTTCCAACTGGTAGGTTGTGATTGAAGGTATTGGCTCTAATACCAATTGTTGGAAATACTAAGAGGGGGGGTCAATCAATATTTCTTTTACAATTGTTAATTTACCAATTAAGATCACTTATAAAAAAAAATACAAAATGAATAATAAATTATTTTATTAATCAAGTTGATGAGGACTCAAATCCTCTTTACAACAAATCAATTACAATAATTCTTTAAGGCACCAACCCTAGATTAAAACTACAATATTCAATCTACCAAGCTCCAACATGTATGGTGCCAAGATCCAACTTGGTCTTTATGAGGCTCCAACATCTTAGGGCTTCAACCCTATATTCCATAAGGCTCCAACCTTGTGTTTATTAGGCTCCAACCTTTAAGGCTTTAACCCTCTCCACTGGCACAGGTTCCAATTTGATTTTCTTGAGGACTCCTATACTCTAAAGCACCAACCCTATCAATATCTTCAAAATGAATAGTTCTTGAAGGCTTCCTAAACACTTCTGCAACAAGCCTTGACAGTTTCTTCAACACACCTCCAGGGTATCTCTAACAAGTCTTCAATAATCTATTAGTCCATTAATGAAAAATTTGCTGCTTGTAGAAGGTGCCACCCAAACTCTTCATGGTGTCAAAGAATTTTCTTCTGATTACTTCATTATGGTTTTCATGATGTATCATGAGGTCAACCAATGTATTCACAAGGTGTCTTTAATAGTTCTCCTACAAGCCTTCAAAAGTGACCTAACCAATCCTCCAGAATTCCAACTCCTAAAATGTATAACAAAAGAATCCAAGTTTGTTACTTCAATAAAGATATAAAATATAAGGTCTGCAATTTAGTCCAAAAGGACATTTAAAATCTCCACAAGTCTTTTTTTATATGTTCTAAGTAGTTTTTCAATGATAGTCATATCAATTTTATTTACAGAGGAATAAGTCCACAACTAAACCCACACACAGATCTTTCAATGATGTATATATGCTCCAACTAAGTCTACAAACATCTACACATATTCTATTGTTCTTGAACTTAACCAGGTGACAAATGTTGGTATGCAATTGAATTACTTTAACTCAACAAATTCATAGGCTCTTAGAAGACTAGGTCCGCAGGCATAGGAATAGGTCAGAATTGACAGGAACTAAAGAACAAAGGATTTTCATTGATGGAAAGTGGCAACGTTGTAAAAAATTATGGTGCGTTGATATTCATAAAACAAACCAGAGTTGTTACTAACGTTGCAGAATTACAGCGTCGCTGAAGGAGGTTATGATATGGTAGGTCGCCAGGTCGCAGAGATGAAACATCACCCAGGGCTATGAATTAGGGGTTTTTGCGACCCACCGACCCCATCAACCCATGGTCGCGAGTCACAAATTTTCCCAGGTCGCAGGGTCGCAGAGTGATATGCCCATGGAGAGCTGCGACCCAAGGAAATTATCCGACCTTGCAACCCCATCAAAAAACGCAGATTCATCTTCCACGTGTCTCATTCCCTGTCAAAGCTTCTGATATTTTTCATGATGAGCTGGATAGTGTTAATCCCTGCTCTCCATGCCGCATCACATGGACGTAGCCTACCCAATGCATGCTGCCATGCACAAGTGAAAATTGTGTTTTTATGCGCAAATGAGGGAGCAGGGACTATAAAGTTTTAGTTTCACACGCAAGCTGCCCAATGCATCGCGCCATGCACGAGCAATAATCGCTAATTTACGAGCATTTTTTTTTTTACTGCGATCGGGAGAGCGAAAACCGGCATACCAAAGCAATTATCGTTTGTCGGTGAGAGTGTATGGTTCGATTGCAAAGTTGATAGCATTCACTGATCGAGGTTTGGCGGTGGAATGTGAATCGCATAAATCACCCGGGAAATGGTCCTAACTCAGCTGTGGCCTCGATATAATCCTTTTTATCCGGTGTCCACAGCACGTGACTTGTGCGCGTTTTGTTCGGCACCTGGACCGCGTTGTTTTTTGGTGTTTTAGAAGGGAATGAGAACATGGCGATTGTTACCAAGTCAAATGTTTTGGGCTGCTTGATTGGGGATTCATATTCGGCTCAAAATCACACCTAAACTTGACATGCTTGCACTACTGCCTAAATATTAGTGGAAAATTCGTGTTGATTTAAATATTTTCGGTTGTGCATGAACGAGCCCGTTGAACCACCCAAGAAACCAGAGAAAGGTCCGCTCTCCTACACTCTCTGCAGATAGGATTTTATCCTTAGCTCGACGAATGGGAATGGTGATCAGGATGTAACAAGATCGATAATACTGTTTTGAAGCAAAGGGTTAAAAGGAAAAGTTGGAGGAGAATCTTTGTCATATATGCGACTTCCATGATCCTGTGCAAAGATCAAAGGTTTTACGACTCGCACAAATTGTTTGAAAGGTCTGTTCCCCTCAGCAGCGGATGTGGTATTATGATTGCCTCAAATTATCGACAATGGAACTATGTCAGAAACGAAAATGCCCCGTGAAGAAAACAAATTTCGTAAGCCACCTGTTTTGGTTATGGCCTGCACACAAATAGGAAACTGCCCATACCAAGACCAATCAAAGCGCAGTAATCAAAGGGGCATAGGGAAAGCCTACAATAAGCTGTTCTCTTTAATGACTTAATGGCACAACATTTGACCACACAGGGGTCCAAATAATATTGGCTTTGACAAATTATCGCATTTCATGTGTTGATTCCCTAACGTGTGTATATGTATATGTATATGGCTGATTTAATTCGCTTATCTACAGGTTATATGAGAAGATGTTGATTTACTCTTTTGTCTTGCAGGTAATACAAGGAAACAGTAATGCCCATCCAAATTAAGAGGACTTCTAGCTCTCTTCGAAGGATGCGAAGCTGGGTTTCAAATCAACCTCAAAACCTCGTGTTATGTGGATGCTCAACATCACCGGCAGATAGAAGCTACTGTCTCACATGGCAAGGGCTAAGGCTGGCCTCCGGAGAACAAGGATGATATCTCTGAAAGAGAAATGCAGAAGGGATGACCGAAGGTCTAAGGTCACGAATTTTCTCAGGTCGTCGGGTCGCATAGTCACACTCCCTGTTAAAATCCCGGCGGCGCAACCCAGCAACCCAGCGACTAGGTCATAAGGTCGCATAATCTGGGCAGGTCGCAGGTCGCACATTTGCCTAGGTCGCGAGGTCAAAAATCCAAGGAGGTCGCGAGGTCGCAAATCCAAAGAGGTCACAAGTCGTGGATGGTCCGAGGTCGCGAGGTCGCAGGTCGCATATTTCTTCGGGTCGCAAGTCGCAGAATGGACTGGGTCGCAAGGCAGCTCAACAGTCGGGAAGGCGAAAAGTCAGGGAGTCCAAAGGGTAGGCTTTGCTCTATAAATGATAGATTCGGGAACTTGTAAAGGATCTTTGGTTTGGGACTCGAGCTGAATATATTGTATTACCAGAGGATTATACATTTAACCATGAATACAAGCATTTTGAAAAATCCCTTTGTTGATCTGGTGTCGTCTTATGTATGAGCGCTATTGAGTATTATATTTTTAGTTTCTGAACATCTTTAGATTAAGGGAATTGTATCTTTAATTTAGATCACATTGCATGACAGTTTGCTGAGTATGTTAATGGTGATTGAGTTTATTTCACTTTCTTAACGAACGATGATGGCTTTGTTTATTAGCCTTTGTGTTACCATTTAAAACTTTTAGGAAGTGAATGGTGTCGTTGCCATGAGGAATTGTTTCCTTTGTGGTCAGAATAGTTTACAAGCGTGACCCTAATGAAGTGTTGTTAACAACACTTCCTTCGGTCTTCATGCTTTATTATTTCCTCTTGCTACTCATAGTGTCGTATGTACATTTAATGCATCAATCATATGTCTTGTATCAGTTGATTAGGTGTGTATCCACTATTTTATAGAGTTTAAGCGAGACCCAAAGCAAAGGAGAAATCAGTGGTGGCCGGACCTACACCCCAGACGAGATCCCTAGTCCAAACGGTTCAAGGTATAATTGGGACTTTTTACCGAGGAGATCCCCTGCTGTTGGCTGGGACAAATTTTCCCGTCAACAATGTCTTAAACTTTTCTTTCAACCACCTTCTGTGGTTTTGAATCATTCTTTTGCTCTTGGATTTCCTCATTTGAGGTTATGAGAAAAAGACTTTGAAGATTCTCCCACAACTCTTTTTCTAATGTTCATTTATTCATTTTGATATTTATAAGATCTAGTAGGCCACTCAAGATTACCTTTATTACTATCATATTATGTTCCTCGGACTCTTCTTCCATCATTCTTCTAGTATTCATTGATTCCAAAAATTCAAAACCTTTGATACATAAAAAAGAATTTCATTCTACCCTTCCATACTTCAAAATTTGTTCCATTCAACATAGGAGCTTTGTCAACCTAGTTTTCATCTACATTCTTGAATGAGCAAGAGACATATTCAAATGGTTTGGAGCCTTTCTTCCTTGATCTTGCAATTTATTTGTTAAGGATCTACCTTCCAACTGGTAGGTTGTGATTGAAGGTATTGGCTCTAATACCAATTGTTGGAAATACTAAGAGGGGGGGTCAATCAATATTTCTTTTACAATTGTTAATTTACCAATTAAGATCACTTATAAAAAAAAATACAAAATGAATAATAAATTGTTTTATTAATCAAGTTGATGAGGACTCAAATCCTCTTTACAACAAATCAATTACAATAATGCTTTAAGGCACCAACCCTAGATTAAAACTACAATATTCAATCTACCAAGCTCCAACATGTATGGTGCCAAGATCCAACTTGGTCTTTATGAGGCTCCAACATCTTAGGGCTTCAACCCTATATTCCATAAGGCTCCAACCTTGTGTTTATTAGGCTCCAACCTTTAGGGCTTTAACCCTCTCCACTGGCACAGGTTCCAATTTGATTTTCTTGAGGACTCCTATACTCTAAAGCACCAACCCTATCAATATCTTCAAAATGAATAGTTCTTGAAGGCTTCCTAAACACTTCTGCAACAAGCCTTGACAGTTTCTTCAACACACCTCCAGGGTATCTCTAACAAGTCTTCAATAATCTATTAGTCCATTAATGAAAACTTTGCACACTGTAGAAGGTGCCACCCAAACTCTTCATGGTATCAAGAAATTTCTTCTAGATTACTTCATTATGGTTTCATCAATGTATCATGAGGTCAACCAATGTATTCACAAGGTGTCTTTAATAGTTCTCCTACAAGCCTTCAAAAGTGACCTAACCAATCCTCCAGAATTCCAACTCCTAAAATGTATAACAAAAGAATCCAAGTTTGTTACTTCAATAAAGATATAAAATATAAGGTCTGCAATTTAGTCCAAAAGGACATTTAAAATCTCCACAAGTCTTTTTTATATGTTCTAAGTAGTTTTTCAATGATAGTCATATCAATTTTATTTACAGAGGAATAATTCCACAACTAAACCCACACACAGATCTTTCAATGATGTATATATGCTCCAACTAAGTCTACAAACATCTACACATATTCTATTGTTCTTGAACTTAACCAGGTGACAAATGTTGGTATGCAATTGAATTACTTTAACTCAACAAATTCATAGGCTCTTAGAAGACTAGGTCCGCAGGCATAGGAATAGGTCTGTAGGGGGTTCCAATAGATCTGAACCAGTGTTTAGAGTTATGTGAATTTGTTTAAAAAAAAAAGGTCTGTGAACTTCACTCAACAATCCTCAAGAATCAACCACAGGTCAAAAACTCTTGCAAGTGTTTTAACAATTTCTAATAAGAATTTACCACAAAATCGCATAGATTCTCTTCTCTCGTCTTAAAATTGCAGATGTATCCTTCCTCCTGTCAGTTCATGAGATGTAAACTTACCTTATGCTACATCAAATTTTTTTTTTTTATTCATCGAGAATTGTGCTCAAAACAACGTATCTTATCTTGATTTTATACGAATTTGTGATGAAGATGTTGCTTTCTATGGAGGAACCGAGTTGAAGGTGTTGGAGCTGAATTTGAAGTTAAATTGTTGATATCACTTTCTAGCAGCTAATGTGGGGAGATTACTCAACTCGCTTGATATTTTTTCTTTTGATTTTTTTTTTTAATAATAAATGTGTCCCCCTTTTTCTCAAGAATTGACATAATATTCTTTCCACCAGGATGTAAAGGAATTCCATCGAAAATTTCAAATGCCAAATCCATTAAAGGCTCCTTCAAAAAAGTCACAAGTGCATCTCCTTTTTTCCTTCCAGTACTATTGTCAATATGAATATTCGCTCATGGTTTTTTGGTATCAAGATCCTCTTTATTATACCATATTTTAAAAATGCCTCTACAATTTCTTCAGTAGTAACATCCTCTCATAATCCTGTCACATAATCATGTGTGTTGACCTTCAAATCAAATCAAACATCTACTAACGTTTTGGTTTTCTTTTTCTCATCTCAATGATACCACCTCATCCAAGGGCCTTTTGTATGTTGAATTTTTTGAGTAGGAGCTAGGGATTTATTAGGATTAATAGGTAAGATATTTTTTAATGGTGTTCTAATAGGTATAGGTGATGGTAGTGTGGATGCAGGCGTTAAGGAGAGCCTCTCAAATTTTCTTACAATAGTTTCCAACTTTGGAGGAGTTTGGTCTTGTTCCTTATGATTATTTTCATTCATCAAATTTGGGAAATTTGATTAATGAAATTTACAATAGTCCAAGTTTGTATAAAATCTCAAACAATATAATCTGTGGCTTTTTAAATAAAGTGCTTCTAAAATTATATCTTAATCTTAAAGCACTTTAAACTAATTCTTTGAAACCCCTTTGGAACATAGCATCAAAATGTTTTTGAACCAACATTATAAATCCTTTGGAACGAATAGCCAAATTTTAAACTCAGATATTTAATATCATTTGAGTGACTAAATCGAACTCTTGGAAATAAGACATTTTAATCAATGCTCAAATCAACGTCTTATTCCTTTCGGGCCCAAATAACTAATGTTCAACAACGTTTACCAATTAAATGAATGTTGTCTCATACCTTACGTTAATTCCTGTGCAGCTTCAAGTGCGAATGCCCTTGGATCTTTCACCTTAAGGATCGAACACAAATCACATTGCTTTTATCACAGAGCTTTAGCATGCAAATGTAATGCGAAATAGGCAGTATTTGAAAGATGACGTGTTATAATTTCATTGGATCGCGTTCCAATTTCTGAAACCGCTCCTTGGCCCAAATAGCATGCGACCAGTGGTAATCCTTCAATAAACCGCTTGCTTGAATACGCCTTTAACTTCGACCACATCCAACATGGATTCACCAGACTTTCGTTTTGGTTTAGAACTTTTTTGGAGTTCGATTCTTTAGCCTTAATGCTGATCGACCTCAAATTTAATAGAACTCATGAAATTCCATCAAACCAAAGGAATCCAAACCCTTTCAATTGCATTCAACTGTCAATTTCGTTCAACTTTAAGACATTCAATTGCATTCAACAGAATTATACAACTCAAAATTTTTAAAAGGAATCGAAAGCCTCCACACAAAGTTAAATTATCCAATGAATTAATGATTTGTGGCTTTTATATAAAAATTGATTATGCGAATAGAATCCACAAATCCCTTACACAGATTCACATCAATTTCAGAATGAATTTATGAATTGATTAGAAGCTCTTCACACAGTAGTAATGTGTATTTAATTCATACACAGAGAACATTCAAATGCATTCGGAAAAATTAACATTCTCACACAGAGACTGGAAATTTAAGCGCAACCGATTTCCAGACATAGTAATAATAATTCAATTGAAATTACGAAAGTCTAAACCTCCAGGGATTTCCAATATAAACAATAATTCAAACTATTGCAATATTATTCAATCAAATCCTTACAAATAATTCTTCTTCGGCCAACTCCAAATTACTCTCTCACAGGAGTTACAATTTATAGTTTTTATTACATAACAGAGACCTCCTCAATCAGGATCAAATTTCCTAAATTGAGACAGAATCCTACTTGCCAAATATCCTCCTAAAATATATCAACTGAAGCTAGATATAATCAACACTCTCACACCTATTCAAACAACTTATCTATAAATCTATTTTATATATAATCTCCTAATTTATTATAGAAATGAATAATAATTTGTTTAAGGGAATCAACCCTCTCAGTAAACATTGATTTTCACCCATCAGTGACTGAATTTTAAACTCATTTAGCCACAACATGTGAACAATCCTTCACATTTTTGGCTAGACTCTAATTCCCTTGCATCAGACTCCCAAGGACAAAATTATTCATGGGCTCCTATCCATGAGCTCCTCCACAGAACTGCCCAGTTTCTGCAACATCGTTTCTGTCATCCAAGTAGCATCCTCAATTGGCTGATATTTCCATTTGAGAAAGTATTGGAAATACTCTTGTCCTTTGGTTCTCTTAAACACTTTCTTGTCTAAGATCACCTATGGCTGTAATGGTTGTGTTGTAGGTAACTATTTTACCCAATCAATCTACTCTCTGTCTTCTGGTCTTTCATTTGTGCCACCATCTTCATACCTGTACAAATCAGCAACATTGAATATTGGAGATATTCCAATGTCAGATGGCAATTCAATCTCATAGGCATTAGCAGAAAATTTTCTCAATATCCTACATGGTCCTATATTTTTAAACTTCAGTTTGTTATACCGCTTCTTTAGAAATCTGTCTTTCCTCAAGTGAGCCAAAACTAAATCACCAACTTCAAAATTAACTTCTCTTCTACTCAAATCTGCTCTGCTTTTGTACCTGATGCTGCTGTCTTGTAGCTGCTTTTTTACCTGCTCATATATTGCTTGAATCTCTGAAGAAAACTCTTCTCCTTCAGCACTTCCCATTTCTTCTTTTCCCAAGTTCCTTAATTTAGATACTCCTCTTGGGTGCATCCCATAAACAATATGGAATGGACTCTGTCCTGTACTTCTGTTAGGTGAATCATTGTATGCATATTCTACCTGTGGTAAAATATGATCCCACTGCTTAGGATGTTGTCCTACAAGACTTCTCAAAATATTACCCAAACTTCTATTTACTACCTCAGTCTGTCCATCAGTCTGAGGATGATAAGCTGAGCTGAAAATTAGTTTAGTACCAAACTTCTTCCACAATGTCCTCCAAAAATGACCAACAAACCTGGTATCTCTATCAAAAACAATAATCTTAGGCAACCCATGTAATCTAACAATTTATTTGAAAAACAAATTGGAAACATGAGTAGCATCACTGGTTTTTTAACATGGAATAAAATGTGCCATTTTTGAAAATCTGTCAACAACAACAAAAAATTGTATCATTCCCTCTCCGTGTCTTGGGCAATCCTAAAACAAAAATCCATACTTACCATATCCCAAGGTCTGTCTGGAATAGCCAATGGAATGTACAAACCTGCATTCTAGCTTCTTCCCTTTGCATACTGACAAATTTTACAATTTCTCACAAATTTTTCCACTTCAGATCTCATCTTTGGCGAATAATAAAAATGACTCAGCTTCTCATAAGTTTTATCAGTACCAAAATGTCCAGCAAGTCCACCACTATGCTTCTCTCTGATTAAATTCTCTCTCATGGAAAAATTTGGTATGCACAATTGATTTATTTTAAACAACAAACCCTCTTTCAAGAAAAAATCCAACCACTAACTTATATCTATCAAAACAGGATTACAGCATGCTTCAAATGCTTCCTTGAAATCCAAATCTGTTTTATAGAGTTCTTTAAGAAAATCAACACCTACCACTTCAATTTGACTTTCTTGAACAAGAATGTTCTTTCTACTCAAGGCATCAGCTACCTTATTTGCTTGGCCACTTATGTGCTTCAAAACAAAGTTAAAAATTTGAAGATATTCAACCCATTTAGCATGTTTTTTATTCAATTTAGGCTGCTGCATAATGTATTGTAAAGCATGATTATCTGAATATAGTACAAATTCTTTAGAAATTAAATAATGTCTCCACTTCTTCAATGATTGTACTATTGCATAAAACTCTTTGTCATAAGAAGAGTACTTTCTTCTTGTCTCATTCAACTTCTCACTGAAATATGCTACAGGCCTATCTTCTTGACTTAAGATAGCTCCAATAGCTTCTCCACTGGCATCACACTTTACTTGAAATGGTTTGTTAAAATTAGGCAAGACTAAAACAGGTTTCTCAGTTATTTTCTATTTCAAAAACTGAAAATTATTTTCAGCTTCAGCAGTCCACTTGAATGGTTGTTTGTCCTTCTTTATGGTTTCAATGATAGGTGCATTAATCTTGCTAAAATTACTTATGAATTTTCTGTAAAAACTAGCATGTCCATGGAAACTTCTTAACTCAAAAACACTTTTTGGTGAAGGCCACTCCACAATTGCCTTGACCTTTTCTGGATCGATCTTTAACCCTTCAGCAGAAACAACAAAACCCAAATATACCAATTCTTCCTTCATGAATGAACATTTCTTCAGATTTATCGGCAACTTCTCTTGATGTAATTTCTTCAAGACATAACTAAGATGCCTTAAATTTTCTTCCTTTGTTTTGCTGTAAATTAATATATTATCCAGATATACTATTGCAAATTTACCAATAAGTTCCTTTAATACTTCATTCATGAGCCTCATAAAAGTACTAGGTGCATTTGATAAACGAAAGGGCATTACCATCCACTCATAAAATCCCTCATTTGTTTTAAAGGCTGTTTTCCATTCATCACCTTCCCTTATCCTAATCTGATGATACCCACTTTTCAAATCTAGTTTTGAAAAATATCTTGCTCCAGTCAAACAGTCCATTAAATCTTCAATTTTGGGCAAATGAAATCTATACCTGATTGGTATCTTGTTTATTTCTCTTGAATCAGTGCACATTCTCCAACCTCCATCTTTCTTCAGACTCAACACTGTAGGTATTGCACAAGGAATCAAACTTTCTCTGACCAAACCTTTGTCAACCAATTCCTACACTTGCCTTCTGATTTCTTCATTTTCTGTAGGAGTCATTCTGTAAGCTACTTTGTTTGACAGATTTGATCCTGGGATCAAATCTATCTAATGGCTGATTATTCTTACAGGTGGTAACTCATTAGGCAAATCATCCACAATAATATCACAGTAATTGTCCAACATTTCTTGAATTTCAATTGGCAAATCAGAAATTTTTGTAGAAGTAAATACTACTTTAGGTTTGCAAACTAAAGCAAAATTTACCTCTTCATCTTTAATCTACTGCAAGTATTCTTTCCCACTCAACAATAAAGCCTTTGGATTAGACTTTTTGTTTGATGCATCTCCTTATTCCAAAGGTAATAATGTTTGATACATACCATCCTTGAAAAACTTGTAGGTGTTCCTCTTATCATCATGCACTACTGCTCTGTCATACTGCCAAGGTCCACCCAGCAGCATGTGACACACATCCATAGGCATCACATCACACATTACTTTATCTTTGTAGTTTCCCATCTGCAACTCTATTTCACACTGTTTTTTCACAATCAGCTGATGACCCTTCTGAAGCCATGACACCTTGTAGGGTGTTGGATGTTCCCTTGTCTTCAATTTCAACTTCTCTATCACCTCTGTAGAGACCAAATTGTCTGTGCTGCCACTATCAATGACCAATTCACAACATTTCCCTTGAAATTTGCAGACACTTCTGAACAAAGTTTTCCTCTATGCTGGTTCAGCAACCTCCTTTGTTTGCTTCAACAAAAAAATTTTAACAACCAAAGATTCCCGCATCTCTGGCACAATTTCTTTCTCTACTTTAGGCAACTTTGTTGCTTCTTCTCCAGCTGGAGCAATAATTGCATTTCTTTGACTGGTACTCACATTCTCTTTCTCTGGGCACTCATAGGCTCTATGTCCCAGTTTGTTACATCAGTAACATCTCACTTCTCTTCCTCTGCTTCTACCTCCTCTTCCTCTGTAGGAACTTCTTCTGACACTTGCATCACCTTTTATGTGTGCATGCTGATGTGAGCTGCTGCTAGCTCCATCTCTTGGTGTTGTAGAACTCTCTCTACCACCTTGACTTTCCTTTCCTCGGAAAGTACCTCTTCCTTTGGCAGATTGCTTTCTTAGCAGTTTCTCTTTAGCTTTCAAGGCCATTTGATAAGCCTCTTCTTTTTTCATAAGGGAAAAAATTCATAAATTTCCATTAATATGATAAGTTACATGTTACATATGCTGGTAGTATAAACTACATAAAATTGTTATCAAAACTATCAAGTGTCCATAATAGACTACCATAAGAAAACTAACAATAACATATTTCTGATACAAGTATCAATCACATATATCATGCCTATAAGTTCAGTGCATAACTTACAGGGATAATGATAGCAAAATGAAAAAAATATATACAATGTTGGTAGATAGTCATGGGAGATAAACCAATACCAAAATAATCTCCCAAAGTAGGTTGTTCGATCAAATAGCCCTAAGATCTAGTGCCTCATCCATAAAAGGCCGATGATAAAACCTGAATACCTGTTCCTTAATCTGTTCAGTAAAATGCCAAGATCCCCAGTTCATCTCCACGGCTTCTTTGGACTACTTATCAGCCACTTTGTTCCTAGTTCTGTAAATATGTGCCACAGAAATTGAGTTAAATAAGAGCTTGAGATGATGGACCTCCCTCAGAAGTGTTTATCAATGAGAAACTCCATTGAACTAGTTGATCACAAGCAGAGAGTCCCCAAAAATTTGAATGGAGTTGCAGTTAATCTCTCAAGCAAACATCAATAGAAGTCTAAGGCATTGTATTTCAGCATAATTGTTCGATCTGGGACCCAGTCCCATTCTGATTTGGTAATGGTGGTGATCATCTAGGTGAAGGATAGCTCCCCCCCCACATCCTTGTGGGTTGGATGCCCCATCAAAATAGGCCCAAGGTCTGCTTAGATCAATAAATTCAGGGACAGTCATCGGGGGAGGTTTCTGTTGTTCTTCTTCTGGAAAAATGTTGAATGTAGCTATGATGGAAGCACAAATGCAGTCACCAGAAATCGGTTGACTGTTAAAAATGAATCTATTATGGCCAATCCAGATCTCCCAGGCAAAAATCAGAGGTAGGTTGCGCAACTTAGTGGAATTTGCATTACGATCCCACCAAATAGTCCAAGCATCAATTAGTGAAGCACCCTGCCAGGGGAATTGACATCACAAGATATCTGTCACCAAAACCCAAATGGTTGATATAACATTACAATGGAGGAATAGGTGCGAGGAGTCTTCATAATTTGAAAGGCAGTAGCAACATCGCAAGGGTCCATTAATGGCTCATCGGTGGAGGAAATCCATGGTGGGAATGATTTAAAATGCACCAAAAAAGGGTCCTATGCTTGTGCGGCACCTTTAACTTCCATAAGTTGCGCCACCACCAAGCCTTGTGTGGCGGCTCTTTATGCTAAACGAGTGTTAGATATCCAATTTTTGGGTCATATTGACCACATGGAGAGTATGCCCGGATCAGCCTATCATCCTGTTCAGTGAGCCTGATGTTAGATGCTTTAAGTGTCCAAATGCAGTTGTTCCAGATCCGGTGCCCGACTTGTGGGATTTCAAGAAATTCGGCCGAAAACTAGGCTTGACTCATCCACGTAGTGTAAATCGGGTCCGTGATTTGTGCAAGGTAGAGGATTTCTCTGCGGGCCCGATGATCCCACAAATAATCTGGTAGTTTATAGAATTCACCACTGCCAGACCAAGAATCAGCACCGATTTGCAATATGAACCAGATCCAATTTTCCATGACAATCCACGCTGAATGATATGAGCGGCCTTTGTGACATCTTTCCAAATGATATAAGCCCCAGTGTGCAACCCAATTCATTCTCTGATCCATTCGATGGTGTTCCTAGGTGAAATGTATTTAGAAACTATGACCTCCTTCCAAAGACTGTGACCGATGAGTAAGTGCCAACACATGTTAGCAGCAAGACCATTCGAAAATAATAGGAGTTCCTTGATCCCCCAACTGCCCCATTGCTTGGGTATGTTAATGTGGTCCCAAGCAACCCAGGCAAATGTGTAGTCCTTGTCCTGATTGCGCCAAAGGAAATGATGACAGATACATTTTATTCTATTGGTAACACCTCTGGGTAACCAAGCCAGTGTCATCCAATAGACTGGAATAGCCTCAAGCACTGATTTGATAAGGACTAATCGCCCAGCTCTGGATAACCATCTGTTATACCAAACATTTATTCTGCACTCCACTTTGGCAATGAGCCAATTACAGTCTTTAATCTTGTAATCATTAGGCTTGATGTGATATTCTAGATATTTAAGACCATCATTGATGTCCATGTGTACATAGGAAAATAGAGTCCTGGTAGTGCTAAGTTCCAGAGCCGAGCAACCAGTCATAATGATAGTAGATTTGAATGCATTTGGTATCATTCCAGTGGCTCTGCAAAAACTCTGTAGGAGTTTATCAAACTGAATCAGGTCCTGTCTAGAGCCATCAAGAAATATTAGAACATCATCAACAAATAATAGATGAGTGGTTTGAATGAGATCATTAATCCAGAGACCATGAACGGTGCCCCGGGCCTTAGCATATTTTATAAGTATAGATAAACCTTCCATAACAAGCACAAATAATAAGGGAGACAGAGGACATCCCTGACGCAAGCCGTGAATTTCATGGAAAAAGTTGGATGTAGTTCCATTAAGGAGTATGCTGAAGGAAGCATGACTGATACATCCCATTATCCAATTGATGAATGTATGAGGGAAGCCAGTTTGAATAAGTATGATGTGAAAGTAGCTCTAATTCACCCGATCAAAAGCCTTAGCTAGATCAATCTTGAGAATAGTGAATTTGAGGTGCTCGGATTTTATGGAATGGAGGGCTTCTTAGGCAGTGCCAATGGCTTCATGGATTTTCCTATGGTGCAAGAAGGAAAATTGTTCTTTAGCAATGTGAGAAGATAAAAAAGGCTTAATGCGGTTTGCTATAATTTTTGAGATAATCTTGTAAATGCAGTTGCAGAGTGAACTAGGTCTGTAATCATGAAAACTAGTTGGGTGGTCAGATTTAGGGATGAGGGCAATGAAGGTGGAGTTGAATCCATCATAGATGCGTCCCTGCACCCTAATATCTTCAATCATGGTCAGCAGATCATTACCAATCAAATAAAAAAAATGAATGAAAAAATCAATTGGCTAGCCATCAGGCCCAGAGCTTTCGTCCCTTTTGAAGCATTTAAAAACCCCCTCCAATTTCCCCATGGAGACTAGAGCATTAAGATCATCAACTTGCTCTGGTTCCACAAATCTATTGAATGAATGAATGAATAATATGCATGATATCAGGGAGGTCAATGTGCATGGGTGCCCTATAAAGATCAATAAAATGCTGAGTCCCCAAATCCTGTAATTGAGATTGAGTACGAGCAACATACCCATGCTGATCAGTGAGCTCCCATATGGAGTTGGCAGTCCTACGACCATTAGCATGTTGTTGGAAGAACTTTGAATTTTTGTCTCCGACCTGAAGCCAAATAGCACGGCTCTTGAGCCTCCAGTCCTCCTCTTTTTGTCGCAGGAGCCTAGCCTTTGAAGATTCCAGAGCAATAAGCTATTCTTTAGATGTGCTATATTGATAGCCAGAGAGATCAGAGCTGTTAAGTTGTGCAATTGCCAAGTCAATCCTATCGAGCTCTTCCCGCTCCAAGCGCTTCTTATTTTTAACCCAGTTGATAGTCAGGCGCTTAATGTGAGATAGATTATCATTGATGATTTTGGCAGGGTCCTCATCTGGCCTTTGGTGGCAATGCTGCCATGCATGTTGAACTAGATCATGATATTCTGGGTCCTGCAACCATCTAGAGCTAAATTTGAAAGGTGGTCTAGCCCTGTGGGGACCAAATTCAAATTCAAAAAATATCGGGGAGTGATCTGACAAACCACCTTGTCCCACCCATTGTTTGGCATGATCAATGATGTTAAGTAGATGCCCCTTGATAAAAAATCGGTCTAATCTTTTGGCCAGAGCTACCTCCCTAGTCCTTTTGTTCCTCCAAGTGGGTAGAATCTTAGTGGTCTAAATGTCAACAAGGTTAGTCACATCAATATTGATACTGAAAAACTCAGCTAAAGGATCCGGGTTAGCCCGAGTTCCTCAGGATTCAGAAATGCCTAATGAAAAATTCAGATCACCCCCCACTATAATATGGGGCGAGACGAGGAGAGGGAAATCCAGTAATGAGTTCCAAAAAGCTTCTCGGTTTAGACAGGGACCATATACATTAATAAGGGAGAAACACTACTCAGAATGTCTAAATTTGATGTCCATGCCCAGTACACCAGGTCGACCCCAATAGTTAATCATCTTGGTGGTTCTGCAATTGATGCCCATGGCACTACCACCTGATCGGCCGTGGACGTCCAATGTGATAAAATTCTAGTTGGGCAGAATAGTATTTAGAATTGTAGTGACAACGTCGCCCTCTCCTAAAGTTTCTTGGAGAAAAAGGATGTCGATGGATCTTTGAGCAATCAAGTCTTTTAGGGCCAATATCTTGTCGGGGTTGGCCAATCCCCTGCAGTTGTATGAGAGACAATTCATGAGGACACACCCAAAATGGGCCTCCTTGCTCTAAGGACCCGCATAAGGGTGGATTGTGTTCCAGCCTCAACTTCCATATTTTCCCTTTTGATGGCTTTAGCTAAGGCAGATGGCCTACCTCTCGATTTTTTGGGTTCTACTGTCTTAGGAGACAATATACTTATTTCATCTTGAATCTCCAATCTAAGACCATTCACATACCTGGCAATCTTCTCTACTGTGTCCTGGATCTGTCTAGCTCTTATGCTCACTTTGTAGAATTCTTCCGTGTATTCTTTCACTGTCATTAATCTCTGTCTAATATTCTGCATTTGTCTAAAAAATGTAAGTTGATAATCACTAGGAAAAAACTTACCTTTCATCTTCGCCACCATTATGCTCCAAATCTTGATTGGTTGTTTGCCAACTCTCCTTCTCTCTGCTTGCACTCCATCCCACCAAAGTGCTGCATGTCCCTTTAACCTTGTCTATCAATTCCTCTGGATTCAATCCTCTTACAAAAGCTGATACTTCAAGTCTAGGCTTGGATGTAGATCCTAAAACTGATTTAAAGAATCTCATCTCAGGGGTAAGCTCAACATTTCCTCCTTCTTCTTCTTCAGCTTCAGGTTCACTGACATCTTCAAGATCCCTTGGTTGTCCTACTTCAATTGCTTCCAATCTGGCTTGGATCTGCTGCATAGTCTCTAGTACTTCTGCATTAGCAATTGGCCTACCTCTTCTTTGACCAGCAACACCTCTACCAATTCAGACAGCCATACTGGATTTCTTTTTCTGACTCTTAGAAGTCCGTTCAATATATGGTAAATGCTCTGAAGTTTTCTCTGATACCACAAATGATGGTAGTGTGGATGCAGGTGTTAAGGAGAGCCTCTCAAATTTGCTTACAATAGTTTCCAACTTTGGAGGAGTTTGGTCTTGTTCCTTATGATTATTTTCATTCATCAAATTTGGGAAATTTGATTAATGAAATTTACAATAGTCCAAGTTTGTATAAAATATCAAACAATAATCTGTGGCTTTTTAAATAAAGTGCTTCTAAAATTATATCTTAATCTTAAAGCACTTTAAACTACTTCTTTGAAACCCCTTTGGAACATAGTATCAAAATGTTTTTGAACCAACATTTTAAATCCTTTGGAACGAATAGCCAAATTTTAAACTCGGATATTTAATATCATTTGAGTGACTAAATCGAACTCTTGGAAATAAGACATTGTAATCAATGCTCTAATCAACGTCTTATTCCTTTTGGGCCCACATAACCAATGTTCAACAACATTTAACAATTAAATGAATTTTGTCCCATACCTTATGTTAATTCCCGTGCAGCTTCAAGTGCGAATACCCTTGGATCTTTTGCCTTCAGGATCGAACACAAATCACATTGTTTTTATCATAGAGTTTTAGCATGCAAATGCAATGCGAAATAGGTAGCATTTGAAAGATGATGTGTTATAATTTCATTGGATCGCGTTCCAATTTCTGAAAATTCTCCTTGGCCCAAATAGCATGCGATACCGGTGGTAATCCTTCAATAAACCGCTTGCTTGAATACGCATTTAACTTCAACCACATCCAACATGGATTCACTAGACTTTAATTTTGGTTTAGAACTTGTTTGGAGTTTGATTCTTCCACCTCAATGTTGATCGACCTCACATTTAACAGAACTCGTGAAGTTCCATCGAACTAAAGGAAACCGAACCCTTTCAATTGCGTTCAACTGTCAATTTCGTTCAACTTTAAGACATTCAATTGCGTTCAACAGAATTATACAACTCAAAAATTTTAAAAGGAATCAAAAGCCTCCACACAAAGTTAAATTATCCAATGAATTATTGATTTTTGGCTTTCATATAAAAATCGATTATGCAAATCGAATCCACAAATCCCTGACACAGATTCACATCAATTTCAGAATGGATTTCTGAATTGATTAGAAACGCTTCACATAGTAGTAATGTGTATTTAATTCATACACAGAGAACATTCAAATGCATTCGGAAAAATTAACATTCTCACACAGAGACTGGAAATTTAAGCGCAATCGATTTCCAGACACAATAATAATAATTCAATTGAAATTATGAAAGTCTAAACCTTCAGGGATTGCCAATATAAACAACAATTCAGAATATTGCAATCTTATTCAATCAAATCCTTACAAATAATTCTTCTTCGGCCAACTCCAAATTCCTCACTCACAAGAGTTACAATTTATAGTTTTTATTACGTAACAGAGACCTCCTCAATTAGGATTGAATTTCCTAAATTGAGACAGAATCCTACTTGCCAAATATCCTCCTAAAATCTATCAACTAAAGCTAGATATGCTCAAAAATCTCACACCTATTCAAACAACTTATCTCTAAATATATTTTAGATATACTCTCTTAATTTATTATAGAAATGAATAATAATTTGTTTAAGGGAATCAGCCCTCTCAGTAAACATTGATTTTCACCCATCAGTGACTGAATTTTAAACTCATTTAGCCACAACATGTGAACAATCCTTCACATTGTTGGCTAGACTCTAATGCCCCTGCATCAATAGGGTAATATGAATGGAAATTAGGAAATATGGGATTGATAGAGCTATGATTAGGGTTTTATCAATATACTTGGGGTTTCATGGCTTTCTTAAGGTTAATTAGTGCAACACTATAAACTAGGGTTTTTTTTTCCAAGCATTGGACACATGCTTGAGTAAGGAAAGCTATAGTTTCTTAAATAAGAGTTCTAGGGAAGGCTTTAACTTGGTCTAGGGTTTCAAGGATTCATTAGGTAACATAATAGGATTAGGGTTTTCCCAAAGTTAGGGCTTCTTGAAAATTGGGTATCAATTAGGGTTTAGCCTTCAACAATGTCATATTGACATCAACGACAACTTTGACCAACACCAATGACAAAGATAATAACATTTACAAATACCAATACATTTATAACTTCACTTTTTGTTACATTACTCTTTATGATTATAAAGTAATATTTACAAATATTATAATATTATAAGTTTACCTATTATTATATTGCTTTCTTTTATTATAAAGAGAATTAAAGAATTCAAAATGAATAAAAGAAATGTTATTATTAATGTGTTTGACACTCTCATTACTATTTCATGTGACTTTTATTTGGGAAAATAACTATGTCAGCTTCAATTTCAAGGAACTTATTAGCAATTTGAATTTGTCAAACCAGGAGGTAACTCCTCAAATCAGAATGTGTTATTGAATGAAGAATGAACATGCATTTATACATGGAGGTGAGGCTATTGGGATTCATCTCCCAATGACTCTTGACCTTCCTTATTTCCCAATATTATTTATTATACAAAATTAAATATCCACACCCATCCCATAGGATTAGGTGTCAACATTCCCCTCTTTAATCCGAAGGGATGTTGGTGAGTCCAAGCATCGATCTGAACTTTTCAAACTTTTCTCTTCCAAGTGCTTTGGTGAAGATGTCAGCAGTTTGCTCATTTGTGGAACAATGATGTAGATGGATGGTTTTGGCCTGAACATGATGTCGAATTATATGGTACTTTGTATTGATGTGCTTTGTTCGATCATGGAACTTTGGGTTCTTGGCCAACTTTATTGCAGAAGTGTTGTCAATCATGAGTGGTGTGGAGTACATTTGTTTCATCTGCAAATCTTCCAGGATTTTCTGGAGCCACACAATTTCCTTTGTTGCTTCAGCTGCTGCTACATATTCTGCCTCGGTCGTGGAATCTGCTGAAACTAACTGTTTGCGTGATCTCCATGAGACAGCTCCTGATCCAAGACTCATGGTGTAACTTGTAGTAGACATCCCTGTTTCTTTGTCGCCATCAAAGTCTGAATCAGAGTATCCGATCAAGCTGAAGTCGCCTACCTATGTATATTTGAGTCCAAAGTCTTGAGTCCCCTTCAAGTACCTTAACACTCTTTTTGCAACAGACCAATGTCCTTCACAAGGTTTTTGCATGAACCTTGAGAGGATTCCAACAGCAAATGAAATTTCAGGTCTGGTGGTGGTCAGGTAGATAAGAATTCCTACAAGTTGTCTATACTTAGTTGCATCCTCAAATTCATTCCCTTCAATAGATGTGAGCTTCAAGTTTTGTTCCATTGGAGTGGTTAAGGGATTACATTCATCCATGCCAAATTTGTTCAAGAGATCTCCAATGTAATTCTTTTGAGAAAGAAATATGAATTTAGGATGTTGAATTACTTCAATACCCAAATAGTAATGAACATGACCCAAATCAGTCATTTCAAAACCTTTCTTCAACTCTTTCTTCATGGATGCAATATAGCTCTCATTGTTTCCTGTTATCAAAAGATCATCTACATATACCACAAGATATACAACTGTTTTTCCAACTTTCTTAACAAACAAAGTTGCATCATCAAGATCAAAATGTTTGAATTCAAGTTTCAGAAGATGCTTGGTCAATTTCTCATACCAGGCTCGTGGTGCTTGCTTGAGGCCATACAAGGATTTTACAAGTTTGCAAACTTTGTGTTCTTGACCCTTTATCACAAATCCTTCTGGCTGGGACATATAAAATTTCTCCTTTAGATCTCCATTCAAGAAGGCTATTTTTACATCCATCTGATGGACTTTCCATCCATTCTGAGTTGCTAAGGCAAAGAGAGTCCGGATGGTGGTCCATTTTGTTGTGGGAGCAAAAGTTTCTTCATAATCGACTCCTTCCTTCTATGTGAATCCTTTTGCCACAAGCCTGGCCTTGTGCTTGTCAAGTGAGCCGTCTTCTTTGTACTTGTTCTTGTAGACCCACTTACAGCCAATTGGTTTTGTTCCCAAAGGCGGATCAACCAGCTTCCAAGTGCCATTCTTTATCAAGGCATCATACTCCTTCTGCATTGCTTCTTTCCATTCATCATGAGAAGCGGCTTCTTTGAAGGAAGTTAGTTCATGATCTGTAGACAAACTCAATTCACAGTTATAAGCAATATCCATATCAACAGGGGAATCAAAATTATCTACATCACCTTCGATTTGTTGAGTGGAACTTCTTGTTCCTGTTTTTCCAACCTTATCAGGATGAACATTCTCCAATGTCTTTGTCAGCCATTTGGGAGGACCTTTCTGAGATGGCCCAGGCTGGTCATTTGATTGAGTTGGGATTGATTCAAGATTCAATCTCCCAATTCCGTCAATCACATCATCCAATGTGTCATCCGTGGTTGTTTCTTCATGTGGGGGAGAGAGTGCTTCAGGACATGATTCCACAGTTTGATTCAATATCGGAATCCCCCCTTCAAGATGTGGAATCACATTATCAAATTCTTGGAAAGACTTTGTATGTGTGAATCTATCCAGGCGATCAAGTTGCCGCTCAACAACCTTGTCACTCTTGGAAGATTCAAGAAATATGACATCTCTTGCTATCACAAACTTCTTATTTGTTTCATCATAGAGACGATATCCTTTGGAGGTATTGGAGTACCCTAAGAAGATACATTTTCTGCTTCTAGCACCAAGTTTGTTCCTTTGACCCTTGGGTATCAAGGCATAACAGGTGGACCCAAAGACCCTGAAATGCTTTATCGAAGGAATGTGGCCATGCCACATTTCAAAAGGAGTTTTGTTTCTAATTGAACTTGAATGACACCTATTCTTTATGTAAACAGCACATAGAACTGCATCAGCCCAAAACATCAATTTTACATTCTTGAAAAATAACATGGAGCGGACCATATTTAAAATGGTTCTGTTCATTCTTTCAGCTACACCGTTCTATTGTGGATTATATGGCACAGTGGTTTGATGTTTGATTCCATGTTGACGAAGATAATTTTCAAATTCGTTTGAAGTGTATTCTTTTCCATTATCAGTACGTAGAGAGCCAATATATGTTTGTGCATCATTTTCAATCCATGCATGAAAATTCTTGAAAGTTTGAAAAGCATCAGACTTATTCTTCAATAAGTAAATCCAACACATTCTGGTGTAGTCATCAATAAATGTCATCATGTATTTGTTTCCATTTGCAGAAGAAATATGCATAGGGCCACATAAATCTGAATGAATAAGTTCAAGTTTCCTATGTTCTCTTGAGTGTGAATCATGAAATGGCTGTTTGCTATGCTTTCCTAGAATACAAGCATCACATTCCTTAGGTTTTCTAGGAATTGTAGGCAGTCCATTAACACCATTTTTCTTCAACAAATGAAGGCTTTCATAGTTTAAGTGTCCAAATCTAGCATGCCATAAAAGACTTGATGGGAATGTACCTTCATCATGATGTGAACTGAATGCAAAGTTTTGAGTATGAGCAGATGAACCTTTCAGCTTCAAGAGTCTCCCTTCTTCTATTCCCTCCATGACAAGTGAGTGATCTGATGCTTTTCTGACCTCTGCCTTGCCATCAAACAAGTGAACTGAGTGTCATTGCTGCCGGATTTCAACCAGGGACAACAAGTTTCTCTTTAACTATGGGAGGTATAGAACCTCATGTAGGATATGATAAGGAAGACCAGGAAGTTCAAGCCTGACTGTGCCAAGCCCCGATGGCTTGAGTTTGGATTTATCTGTGAAATATACTGCTCCATCAACTTTGTCAGTGAATTCTTCAAAAAAATCTCTTCTAAATGTCATGTGACATGTTGCTCCTGAATCTAGCAACCAATCATCTCTCCATGAAGTAAATGAAACATCAAATAGGTTTTCAGTTTCTCCATTGTTACAATGTGCTAGAACATAGTGAGCGGATTCAGGTGCTTTACCTTTGTCTTTGTCATTAGTTTTACCTTTTTCTTGATTTCTTTGCTGCTCAATTTTCTCCCATGGTGTTATGCATTTGGATGCATCATGTCCATCTCTATTGCAACGTGTGCAATGAAGATTGGATTTGTCAGCTTGTCTGCCCCCCCTTTCTGTGAAGTTTCTTCTTCCTCTTCCTTTTCTGCCACCTCTTCCTCTGGATGAATCTGGAGCATGACTCTTTTCTCTATGTGCCAAGTATGCAGCCTCTTCGGAAGATGAAGGGACTGTCATCTTCCCAAAATCTTTCTCTCTTTCTGCAAACTTTTTCTCAAGTGTATCAAAGGTGATATGCTCAAAATTTCCACTTGCTTGCAAAGACTCAAGATAATGTGAGTAAGTCGGATATAATGCCTTAACATATGCTATGAGAGATATGTCCATTTTTACACCAGTGTTTTCAATGTCATGCATTATAGATCTTACTTCTGAAGCTAAAGCAAGGGGATCATCATTCCTCATTTCAAGACTGAATAGCTTAATCATCAATTGAATATTTTCTAATTCTGAATGTGAGTCATAGAGTTCTTTTAGCTTCTTCAAGGCATCATAGGCATTTGAGAATGATGAAATATGGCGACTCACCTCTTCACTTACGGAGGCTGCAATCAAGGCATAGGCCTTGCAGTTCTTATTTTCCCAAATGGCAAGCTCTTTGTCTGAAGTGGGCTTTTCTGGTGGATTTTCTTGTTGTCCTTCACATATTCCTTTCCACAGCTCATTAAAAATGAGTGTGTGTTTAATCTTCCGAGACCATTCAAGATAGTTCTCTTTGCCGGAGAGAACCACCCCAACAATAGAGATGAGAGAATGCATTAGATTGCTGGAAAAAAAATCTTCTGAAGAGGAAAAATTTCTGCTATAAAAACTTTCAACCTTGAAATTTGCTCAATTAAAGGGGAAAAAACACTTGCTAGAAAAATACTCTGAATTTAAAAAAAAAAAAACTCTTTGCTAGAAAAACTGAATTCTGCACCAAAAAAAAAATATATATATTTTTTTTTTTTTTTTTTTTGGGGAAAAAAAAAATGTATTATATGGTTGGGGAGGGGCGGTATAATATGAAGTGGAATGGTATTACATATGAGTGGAGCGGTGTAATATGAAGTGATATTAAAAAGAGTGGCGGTATTAAAAGTTGGGAGGGGCGTTGTATTAACGTATGGAAGGGCGTAATATCATAACACAGACAGCGTGAGGGAGGGTGGTAATATATGGATGAAGGGCAGTATTGAATAATGAATGGAGGGCGGAAGTGTTTGCAGGTGGGGCGTGGTATTGAAAGATGGGCAGCGTATTACATATGGAGGCAACGTTGTATATTAAAATGTGGAATGGCGTATTAAATAGAAGGCGGTATATATATTATAGACATCATGGAGATGAATGATGAGAGGGGCATGTAATATACAAACATATTATGAACAGCGCGGAGATGAATTATGAGAGGGGTGTGTAATATCGTGGGAGTTGAATTCAAAATGACAGCGCGGAGATGAATGAACAGGCAGACAGAGAGTAGTATGGAGTGAATGACATGCGGTGGTATGAAATAGTGGACAGAGGGCGGCGTCTTTAAATGAATGCGGACTGTATATGCGTGGAGGACTGTATATGTAATGGAGCGGACTGAATATGGAGTTAAAAACAGCGTTTTATATATGCAGCGTATGAGGTATGACAGCAGAGCAGTGAATTAAGATCATTACCTACTAGCTCCCATGCACTGGAGCTAGAGCAGTGAATTACATGACAGACAGGCGGAGGGTCGGACCAGCGTTGTGTTGTTCACTGCCAGGAATGTGTTGTGGAGCGAATGAGTGGTTATGGAGAAGCGCTGTTATAAATGGGACAGAGCGCGGGTAGGGGAATATATCAGTTATATGCAGAGCATTACCAGTTATATGCAGCGTGTGAGGTGTCAAAGCGTTATGGTAAGGCGATGAGATGGAGTGCTGGGTGTGTTGTATGTTGTAGCGATAGGGAGTTGAGTGAGGATTATGCGCAGAGAGAAGATGTATTGTGGGTGAGTATGGGGTGGAGAGAGGGAAGGGAGGCGATAGGTATGGAGAATGGAGGAGGCCAAAAGGCCGTTACAAAAAAAATTGAAATGGCAGTTGCAGGTGCTGAGTTGCAGGAACTGCAAAAATTGCAGAGTGGCAGGGGCTGCAATTTTCAGAATTTCAGGGTCTGCAGAATTGCAGAATATTCAGGCACTGCAGGAGCTGCAAATGTCAGACCTGTGGATAATTGAAGAGAAAAAAAATGCAGAATAACAGTATAGCAATTAAGGAGCAGCAAAAACTATTAATAAAAATTGACTGAGCAAAGGAGAGGGAGTTACACCACAGGCAAAAATGCCAATAGTGGGACTGGCTCCGATACCATGTCAAACCAGGAGGTAACTCCTCAAATCAGAATGTGTTATTGAATGAAGAATGAACATGCATTTATACATGGAGGTGAGGCTATTGGGATTCATCTCCCAATGACTCTTGACCTTCCTTATTTTCCAATATTATTTATTATACAAAATTAAATATCCACACCCATCACATAGGATTAGGTATCAACATAATTTATGTTTCGCCTCCAAATTCACAAGTGATCCTCATAATATTTCAAGTCGTCCTAACCCAATAGTTGTGACCCTTTGCATGGAGAATTAACTATAAATTGGCATCTATCCTCCACTATTTGCAATTAAAACTTGGGAATCATCCAAGTGCCATCATCTGAGGTACCACAAGCCTAAAAAAGACGAGTTGGAGAGGAGATAAGGGCATGGGTTTGTACTTATTTCTGTGGTTTGGTACACGTCGAAGTTAGGGCTGCTTGAAACAATTATTTTGACAAGTTTCTGTGGCCTAATGGTGGCATATAATACAGTCTAACCGTGGCAATCTCTGCATCCTAATGGTGGCATATATTGCGGCTTAACAATGTCAATCTATATGGCCTAATGGTGGCATCTAGTGTGGCTTACTAGTGGCATCTATTGCAGTCTAACAATGACAATCTTTGTGGCCTAATGGACATCATATGTGGCCTTTTCTGTGACATCTTATGTGAGTACCTCAGTCCTATATGCAACCTTCTCTATGGCATCTTGTGTTGCTTCCTCTAACCTATCTGCGACCTTTCTCTATGACTACATGCAACCCTTTTTTTGTGGCTTCACGGACCTTTGTCTTTGAATATCAATAATAATAAATTATGTTCCAAAATTTTGTTGAACCAACTTAAATTAATTTATGTGAGAGTTAGCCTTTCAGTTGAGTCTACACATTATTAGACAAAAATTTAATAATCATTGACCATGTCGAATATGGAGGTCAGCTTAATTTTTGGCACCTTTTGAAATTTAAATTAGAATTAATTTTAAGGGTCAGCTATTTATTCTAGAACCCTCATTGAATTATATAAAAGAGGCCAATTTAATTAATATTTAAACCACGTTCAAAGTGTATCCATTTAGCTCTGTGATCATCTTCTCAGCCTATATGTGACACAAGTTAATATTTTTAAATTTTTTTCCCTCAATATTGCATTCTAGGGAAATTATCGATCAGCGAGTTACCTGTAAATTTGGTTAAAGCTTGTAAACAAGATGGTGGAAGGAAAGAACAAGAAAATATCAAGTGATGGTCAGAAAGTAGCTGGGGGAGCTGAAAAGGAGGTAGCACTAGCTAATGACGTTAATAAGACTGTTAAAAAGGAGACGACTGTAGAGGAGAACAAACCCAAGGTCGGTTCAGCAGACCCTGCTTTGTCAAAGGTTGATCAAAATAAGAAGGAAAAAGAAGGTGGGTCAGGAAGAAAACAATGAATTAGATGGTAGTGGAAAAGATAAGTTTGTCGGCTTGATTTTTATGTGTAATTCTCAAACTAAGCAGGAGTGTTTCTGACACAAAGTGTTTGGCTTGCCAGTAGCCAAAAAGGAGCTTGTAGAAAAGGTGAAGCCCAGAATGAAGCTCTTATTGTATGATTTTGACCTTAGACTGATGTATGGTATCTACAAGGCAGCGTTTGTCAGAGGAATGAATCTGGAACAAGATGCTTTCCAGAGTTCTAAAAGGCCATTCCCCGCACAGGTAATCTTTTTATACAATATTTGACATATATACAATCTTATTTTGGGTGTATTTCAATTTTGGTTTCTTGCCTATACATGTGTTGGAGTAATCCAGGCATCATTATGGAATCAGTAACATGTGTTGGAGTAATCTGGGCATCTTTATGGAATTAGTAATTCTCACTTGGGGATTTTAGGTATTTGTTCGAAAGTTTATAGAAATTTGTAGGTTTTGGTGTAACCATATTTCATGGTATCAAAGCCTAACCCAGGTTCTATTTCCAAAGCTGGGTTTGAGGGGGTGTTGATTCCCTCAAATTGAGTTTGAGAAAATGTTAGAGTAATCACCACACCTTTATAAAATCCGTAATTCCCACCTGAAAATCTTAGTTAACTAGTTACCTATTTTGAAGTTTACCAAAACCTACAAAACTTCAATTTTCCATTGAGATTAGCTTTTCTAAATGAAGTATGATTGTGTAGGTGTGGTTCCGTATTCAAAGTGATTGATCACCTCTTTCTGAAGACATTCAAGAAAGAAATCAAAGATAAATATGATGGAAATAACAAGTTTAGGAAGGTCAGGTCAATGATAGTATCACTTCCTTCCACCCCTAGTAAGGGTTATGTGGTGGATGGGGAGTGTATTGGTGTGTTTAGTACGAGGGTGTACGAAATGAAACAATGCTTGGTAGGAGTGATTTCTAGCCTACAGGAAATGTCACAGGGAAAAAATGGGTTGTTATATGGTTAGTGAAGCATCATAAAATGTAGAAAAAATAGTTATAAAACATAGCATACTACAAAAAGAGGAGCAAACAAGAAACAACAAATACACATATAACACAAGCTCAATATTGGGTAAAAGAAAAAATAATACCAACGGAGAACGAATCCCCTTTTATTAGCTGCTGGTGGCAAAAAGAGGTAGAATGCTAAAACAGTTGCAATGAGTCCTTAGATCTATGGAGCTCTAATACTCAAAGCAAGGAGGGCTCTTCCCTTAAGTTTTTTGCAAGCCACTTTCTTCTCCTCGAATGAGTGATCAGATAATGGAAAACTTATGCACTTCTCCTTTGGGATTGAGATGTTGGAAGGCCAACAAATGATCCCTTCACTCCTTTACTGCTTGGACAACACAATGATGGTTTACTCATTGGAAATTTGGCCAGCATAACAATGTGTTCTAAATTTTTCTTCTCATGGTGGTCTTTATAGGAAAAATTCAAATCTTCTTCCCTCTCTTGCTACAATTGTGGATAGTGACCCAAAAATGGTTGTTTATTCCATTCTATGCTCACTTGAGGTCTCAAGGTGGATGATGCATTCAAGCTGCGAAAATAATTAGAATACGCATAGAATCAACAAACTGTTACTTTAAAACAGGTCTTACATAAAGCCAAATCACTTGCATACATGTGGAACATATTTACTGGAGGGATCCACAACACTCTGAACCAATCACAAGCAATCACACTTCGCAACCTTTATGACTTACCTTCCCCACAACTTCTCCCTTTTAATAATTTAACAAACTTGCGATTTCATGATTTCGTGACTTCACACTTCACACACTTTATAATTTAACTTAGCATTTAAACCTTATTCCATGCAATCTGCGATAATGTGTTGTGCCAACACATAGCCCTTCTCCACTTTGCATCGCAAGGTAAATAACTTATCTTGCGAAGTCTTAACCACAAACACTATATCCTGCAATATGCAAAGTCTTCACGGTTGCGGTGTGATTTGCCATTGTTGATATGCGCAAGATCTAATGGTCCTCGTTGTTGCTTGCAAATACAATTGGCCTCTGCTGTGCGATCAATGTGATATCTAGTTCAACAGAGAAATAAAACAAATAGTTTAAAATGGAGAGCCCAATTAAAATACAAAACACTTGGAATTAAATTTAGAAATGAAATACATAGAGCCAAGCCCTTGGTTGGCTGGTTTTTACATTTATTTCTGCGCTCCATTCACTCCTCTCTCACTCTTTTCTCACACCTATTCCACTATGTTCCACTCTCTCCTCTTACACCTATTCAAATATATATATATATATATATATATATATATATATATATATATATATGAAAGCGGTTATTCTCGTCTTTTAATAGCTTTCTTTTTGAACCACTCTAACAAACAAAGGCCATCCTATCCTCATGATCTAATCTATTTGGTTTAATATCCTCGTAAGGAGAAACCAATTGCTATTTTAATTCTAATTAATTTAGCAAATCAAACAAACTAACTTCTCTCATTTAAAACTAATTAAAATATTAATAACCAATGTTTATCCACTTCTTGTTAGCTACAACATGTGAGCACACAATCACATTGCTGGCTAAATCTAGATGCTCCTACATCAGAATCCTGGGGAAGAAAAGGTCGATCCATCAATGTTTCAGGATATATATTAAACTTCTGTAACTTTGTTGTTGTCATCCAACTAGCATCTTCCACTAGGTGTCCTTTCCATTTGAATAGATACTGATAATAAGTTTTTCCTCTAGTATTCTTTGCTTCTCTTTTATCCAGAATGGTTTCCACTTCTTTCTTTCCTGTCTTTGGCATCTATTCCTTCCAATTCAAAGTTTGGTCCTCCTCTTTTGTAGATTCTTATTGTAGTTCTTCCTAGGTTCCTTTGTATGGGTACAAATCTGCAATATTAAAGATGGGTGATATCCCAATTCCTGCTAGTAATTCAATCTCATATGCATTTGAAGAAAACTTCCTCAAGATTATACATGGCCCTATCTTTTTAATTTTCAGTTTGTTATAATTCCCAATTGGAAACATTTTCTTCCTTAGATAAACCATGACTAAATAATCTACTTGAAACTCCCTTTCATTCCTCTTCATATCATCTCTTTATTTATCCTTTTGGGTGTTTTTCTGTAAGCTCTACTTGACATCTTCCTGCAACTTCTGTATCTATTCTGCAAATTCTTTAGCTTTTGCACTCCTTGTCTCTTGTTTTCTCAAATATCTAAGCTCATACACCCCTCTTGGATGCTTCCCAAAAACAATCTGAAATGGACTCATTCTAGTACTCCGATTAGGAGTATCATTATAGGAAAATTCAGTTTGAGAAAGTGCTAAGTCCCATTGCTTTGGATTTTTGTAAACCAAACTTCTTAATATATTTCCTAAGCTCCTGTTCACCACTTCAGTTTTTCCATCTGTCTAAGGATGATAGGCTGAACTAAAACTAAGGTTTGTACCAACCTTCTTCCATAGAGTCCTCCAAAAGTGTTCTACGAACTTTGTATATGTGTCTGAAACAATACTCACAGGCAATCCATGAAATCTTATAACATAGATAGAATCATGTCCTTTTTGAGTCTTTGGAAAACCAAAAACAAAATCCATGCTGATAGCATCCCAAGGTCTATTAGGTATTGGCAATGGCTGATATAACCCATTATTTTGGCTTATTCCTTTGGCATGCTGACAAATCTTGCACTTCTCAAAAAACTTTTTGATATCAGTTTGCATTTTTGACCAATAATAAAAATCACTTACTTGAGAAAATGTTTTATCCTGTCCAAAGTGTCGAGACAGTCCTCCACTATGTTTTTCCTTAATCAGATTTTCCCTCATGGAACACTTAGGTATACACAGTTTATTATTCTTGAACAATAATCCTCCTTGAATCAAGTAATCTAACCACTGGATTCTATTATGAATCCCTATATTCTTAACAGCTACATATATTTCTTTGAAATATGTCTTCCTCATACATGTCAATCATCTCTTCAAACCCCAAAATTCCAATCCACAATTCCTGCATAATCAAATTTACTCTGCTTAAAGCATCAACAAATTTGTTTGACTTACCACTTGTGTGTTTGATTACAAAGGTAAAACTCTGCAAAAAATCCACCCACTTTTCTTGCTTTTGGTTCAACTTTGGCTGATTATTTATGAACT
The DNA here is from genome assembly GCA_034641835.2 of Pinus albicaulis. Taxonomy (NCBI): domain Eukaryota; kingdom Viridiplantae; phylum Streptophyta; class Pinopsida; order Pinales; family Pinaceae; genus Pinus; species Pinus albicaulis. Next base: position 468,116,231 of record CM076569.1, read on the forward strand.
ATAGTGCATGGTTATCTGAATACAACACAAATTATTTGGGCAACAAATAATGCCTCCATTTCTTCAAAGTCTGCACAATAACATATAACTCCTTATCATAGGATGAATACTTCTTCTTGGCCTCATTTAAATTTTCACTAAAATAAGCTATCGGTATCTACTCTTGACTCAAGACAACTCCAATTTATATCCCACTGGCATTAGTCTCAACTTGGAACATTTTATCGAAATTTGGAAAAGCCAAAACAGGGCTTTTAGTGACCTTTTTTTTCAATAACTTGAAATTCCGATATGTTGCTTTTGAACATTTAAATGGACGGTTTATCTCCTTTATTGTTTCAATTATTGGTGCACATATCTGACTAAAGCCTCTTATAAAATTTCTGTAAAAACTTGCAAGAGCATGAAAATTCCTTACCTCAAATACACTTCTCGGAGTTGGTCGATCTAATATTACCTAAATATTTTCTGGGTCCATATTCAAGCCTTATTCTAAGACTATAAATCCCAAGTAAATGAGCTCCTTCTCCATGAAACTACACTTCTTCAAATTTATGAGCAACTTCTCTTTTTGCAAAGTACTTAACACCAGCTTAACATGCTCCAAATGCTCCTCCTTACTCTGACTAAAAATCAGAATGTCATCAAGATAGACTATCACAAAATTTCCTACATACTCTTTCAAAACCTTGTTCATTAGTCTCATTAGTAAGCCCAAAAGACTTCACTAACCACTCATACAATCCATTGTTGGTATTAAAAGCAGTATTCCATTCATCTCCTTATTTAATCCTTATTTTATGGTATCCACTCTTTAGATCTATTTTAGTAAAATACGTTGACCCACTTAAACAATCCATCAAATCATCTATGCGTGGCAATGGAAATCTATACCTGATAATGATCTTGTTTATGGCTCTGGAATCAATACACATGCGCCACACTCCTCCTTTATTTGGACTAAGCATGGCTGGTACTGCACATGGACTAAGACTTTCTTTGATTAGTCCTTTATCTAACAGCTCCTATACCTGTCTTCCAACTTCTTCATTCTCCCGAGGGATCATTCTATATGCTGATTTGTTTGGTAAACTTGCACCAGGTATTAAATCTACGTGGTGAATGATACTTCTGATTTGTGGAAATTTAATTGGTAATTCATCTACAACTATATCAGTATAATCATCTAACATATTTTTAATTTCCACAAGCAGATTGTATAAATTAGTAGAATTCAGAAATACCTTGGGTTTACCTACAACAAAAAAATTCACTTCTTTCTCCTTTTCGACTTCTTGGAGCAACTCCTTTCCACAAATCAACATAACCTTATTCTCAATTGTTCCTTTATCTACTTCATCCTTCAAAAGTAGCAATTTGTGATTCTTTCCATCCTTTTGTATGGTGTAGGTATTTCTTTTTCCATCATGAATGGATTTTCTGTCAAATTGCCAAGATCTTCCCAACAATACATGGCACACGTCCATTGGCATCACATCACACAATATGACATCCTTATATGTACCAATCTGTATCTCTACTTTGCACTATTTTGTCACCAAAATCTGATGTCCCTTCTGTAGCCACGACACTCTATAAGGAGTAGGGTGTACCATCTTAATCAACCCCAATTTCCCAACCATCTCTGCGGAAACAATATTATCAATGCTTCCACTGTCAATCACAACTTTGCATCACTTTTCTTTACACTTGCATACAGTCCTGAATAGACTCTTCCTCTGCGCTAGCTCATTTTCTTCCTTCTCTGCCTTAAGCAATACTCTTTTGAGCAATAAAGACTCTCCTACCTCAGGTGGTTCTTGTTTTCCCTTAACCTGAGGATTCTCTTCCTTTGCTTCAACTACATTCACATTCCATTGATTTGCTAGTTTTGTATGAGGACAATACCATGATCCGTGCCCCCATTCTCCACATATGTAGCACTAAATTTCTCTTCCTCGACCTCTGACTTTGGGTGCAAATATTCCTCTACCAAAGTCTCCTCTTTATGGAAGTCTGCTACTCGAACCTCCTGTTTCATTCTGAGAGTGCTGAAATCTTGATCTGAATGTTCCTCTTTGTAATTTTTTGTAGATGTTCTATGTTTGGTGCAACTTTAATTTTTATCCCAATATCAGTCAGTAATCACATAAACTATAAAGTAAAATGTTGATAGAACATACCAATAGATCGACAGAAGACAAGCCAAAAATATATAAGTGTGTTGGTGCGTTACGATGGTTAGTAGGATTCTTCAACCAACAAAGTCTCAATATGGTCACCCAACCAGAAGTGTCACACAACCCTCTAGGACAACCAGATCAGTCAACCTCAAAAGTCAATGAAATTCAACGCTGTCACAGTCAACGGTCAATGCAAACAGCAGCAACAACAAAGTCAACGCATCGAAGTCAAAGTCAACATCCAGTTTCAAGAATTGTGCCAAGAAATGAGAATTGAGGAAATCGAAATATTCAGAAAGTTTCAGGTCAATTTGACCATGCATTGACCAAATTCAATGCTGGTCAACACTGCGGTAGAAACCCTAGGCCAAAAGCAAAATTTTTTCCTTGCTGAAATTTCCCACGTGTGAAGAGAAGAACCTCCAAGGTGATCGAACCAATCAGATGATGAGAGAGAAATGTGTGAGGATGTGATGAGTGAAAATTTCCTCCAACGTTGACCAATTTATGTCCATCAATGAGGGTGTCTGACACAACTGCTGGGGCTCCAAACCTTCACGTCGACCTGCACATATTTTGAATAAATTCAAAATAAATGTTCTTCTCATCGGATCAAGATGATCTTTAGATCGATCTTGAACCTCTCCGAAGTAGGAGTCCAATAAAAATATTGGCATCTTCATCTGAGCATCACAACATGGATTTTGTACCTAGTTGTCCAAAATTAACTCTCCCTTTTAACTAGTGAGAACTCCATCCACCTGTGCAATCCAAACATCGTGTGTCATCCCGTCGTAACTTGCTTTGATGGCTTCTTTATTTCAGAACAAAGGTTGTTCAGTCAAAAATACATCATCCTCAGCTAGAATATTCAGCCTAGAGGTCTGAAACCTCACTATACTTGATCCTAGATCAAGTTGTTGGACCGTGCCATCCTAGATAGAGAGTACGACAATATCTAATGCGTCCATCAATCTTTGCTTCTAGTCTCTAGCTTTTCCCACCTCATTGGCCAAATGAGAGGTACTTCCCATGAGTCCGGGACTCAAATGGGTAGGATGCATACAGGGCACAAATCATGAGAGGTGAACCAACTCAATCATCATAACGGTGGGGTAGAAGCACACCAAAAAGGTCCAGCAAGACTAGCCCTGTGGTTGCTTATAGCTCTGAGATGCTATCCCCAAAGCCCCCCAGAGCTCCAAGAGCTCGTCGTCCAAAATGACCCTCAGCATAGGTTCGTTCCACAATACGAATATTCTCACGGAAGGTTAGGAACTTGACCTTCCAAAGGACTTTGTGAGAATATTTGCGACCTGCTCATCAGTTCCTATATGATCGAGCCTTACGACGTCTCGTTGTACCATATCCCAGATAAAGTGGTACCTGATATCAATATGCTTGGATCAATCGTGGAAAATGGGATTCTCGAACAACTGAATCCCACTCTGGTTATCATAGATTATCACGGTGGTATCTAGCACATGCTCAAGCAACTCACTAAATAGCTTTCGCAACCAAACCGCTTCACAATAGGCCATATTCATTGCAATGTATTCAGCCTTTGTGGTGCTCAAAGCCATCGACTTCTGCTTCCTGCTCATCCATGATATCAAAGCAGAACCAAGTGTGAAGCAGCATCCCGATGTGATCTTATGATCAACCACACTGCCATCCCAATCGGAATCAATATATCCATGGAGTGTCACGCTCCTGATAGTGTATCTTAGCCCATGGTTTATTGTGCCCCGAAAATATCTCAACAAATTCTTGGCACCAACCCAGTGAATGTGATGAGGCTCAACCATATGTTGACTCAAAGTATTCACTGCAAAAAACACGTCCAGATGGGTGTTCACTAAGAACATCAGGGCCCCTACGAATTGACGATACTCAGTAGGATTTGCTAGCACAGGCCCAACAGCGCTACCACTCAACTTCTTAAACTTGAGCTCCATCGGTGTCGACACCGACTTATAGTCCACCATACCAAATCTTTCGAGAAGCTTCACAATATATTTTCCTTGAGAAAGGAAAATCTCGCCAGGTCTTTGCCAGATCTCCAGGCCTAGGAAGTATTAATGCATCAGTCCTAGGTCCTTCATCTCGAAATCAACAAAAATTTATGTCTTGCTCTGATGAATGAGAGGGTCAACATCTGTTAGGAAGAGTTTGTCCACATACAACACCAGAATGAGAGGCTTTTATCTATCAACCTTGGAGTAAAGGTTCAAATCAACATTAGTACGAGTGAAGCCCAACTTCATCAGGTAGCTACCTATCCTCTCGTACCAATATCTTGGTGCTTGCTTCAACCCATAGAGGGATTTCTTCAACCTGTAGACATGGGTGTCCCAATCCTGGACTTTGAACCCCAGACGTTTCTCCACATACACCTATTCCTTTATTGCACCATTCAGAAATGCGTTCTTCACATCCATCTGATGAATATTCCATCCTCCTGGAGCAGCAAGGGCTATGATAGATCAGATGGTGGTATATTGGGCCACGGGTGCAAATATGTCATCATATTCTATGCCTTCCTTTTGAGAGAATCCATGAGCAATGAATCTTGCTTTGAAATTTTCATCACTTCCATTAGATCCATGCTTGATCTTATAGAGACATTTCGAGGTGACAACTGCTTTATCCTCCAGTCTCAGAGCCACATCCTAGACATCACTCTTCATAATGGACTCATATTCTTCATGCATAACATCCTTCCAGACTTGATTCTTTACGGCTTCCTCAAAATATCCAGGCTTAGATTGTACAATAGTACTCATGGCTACTAGATACCCTTAGTATCTATTCGGCTTCTTGCTTTCACGGAATGTCCCCCTTGGGGAAATATGTCCCTCGGCATCCTCGAGTGTGTCCCTGAGCCATGATGGCCTCTTCCTCATTGAAGGAGGTGGATCAATAAGGTCCATCAGTCCTTCCACATTGGGCATTGTCTCATCCTTCGGTTCTTCTTGATTTCCAGGCCTTGCTTCATGATCTTCCTCATATCTCGGAAGATTGACTACTTTTCTGAAGGAAGCATCTTCGTAAAAGGCAACATCGTGGCATATCTCCACTTCCCTTTGACCAGTCACATATACTCTATAGATCTTTGAATTTTCTCTATAGCCCACAAGAATTCCCTTCTTTCTAGAAGCATCCAGCTCACTCCTCTTCTCCTTTGGTACATGAAAATAAACAGGACATCCAAAAACTATAAAATTTGTGACATTAGGGTGGATATGTGAAGATGGGTTACACTTTTGTGAGAATCGGGGGAGGAAAAAAATTTTCGACAATAGTTCAGCCAAACTATTTAATATTTCGGCCAAATTTTCTCAGAAATTTTGGCCGAACTCGTGATTCCGTTTAGATTGATGGCACACTGACGGCGTGGGAAAACAGAATTTTTTCCGGAGATGGGAAAACTAGCAACAAAAGTTCGGCCGAAATTTTACTCTTAAAATAGTTCGGCAGAACGAGTTACTATAAATAAATCACCCACGAAGTTTATTTGTTTGCAGGTTTGTTTGCTCGCGGGTTTTTTTTGTCTGTGCTACTACTGGTCTGTTTGTTCGTGCATTTTTATCTGTGTTGCTGCTTACATCCACGCTGTTGGTGTGTTTCTTTCGTCCGCATTGTTGGTCTGCGGCGACTTCAAGCGACTTCAATACCAGGTATTTTTTTTTCTCTTTATTCAACATATTCGGCATGCTCTTTATCTGTGTTAGTAGTTATGTATTTATAGTGATGCCTGTTGCTTCAGCTGTAGGAGTGATGTTAGATGTATCATGTGAATGTCAAGATTTAAATATTTAACAGTGGTAAATATCATATGCACTACAAAATTACCCAAATTAATACATCATTCTATGGAATTTTTGTTATTTTTTTGTGAAGGTGAATAATGCATGCATGATAAATACCTCCAGATGTAATGAAATAGCCATCCATATGTTTACATCATAATCCCAACATTGGACTTCAACTAGACATAGTACATCATCATGACTAAATTACATATTTGTAGCCCCAAATTCCGTGAAACACGGGAACAAGAGGCTCACAAAATATCCAATTAAAATTCATATTCTAAGCACTTTATTGGGAAAATATTCTATACTAGTATTTGATATGATGGAAACAAAGTTTGTTTTCTGGCAGGAATGGTAAACTGTACTTCTCCTCAATTGCCTTTAGTATAGTTTTAATATAATATAATGCCTAGTCAGGATCATAAAAAAATGATATTCTGCTAGCATTCTTCAAGGGAAATTTCTACTTTGAAGGGCCTCTTTTTTTTTTAGTTTAAGGGCAGGACATGGGTCAAAATAACCTCTTTACTGTTTTTGTAAACCTTTTAACATTGTCCAATTTGCTAAGTGTTTTAAGTACTGAAACAAGGGCTAGCTTCCATAATGATCAGTAGTCATGATTAGGTTCAGTAGTTGTGATTAGTTAGGTGCAAATATCGCTATGTTACGCTTTCTGTCATGTTTCCTTTCAACCATTTCCTTTATAATGTAACTAGTTTTTAGTATCATTTTCTGTCATTTCTTTTATAATCTAACTAGTTTTTAATATTATGATAGTTGGATTCATTACATTCACTTTCATAATCTAGTTAAGATTCTAATTTCATATTATTTAGAGCTAATGATATCTTATTTTTAAATATAGTCTACCTGCTATTTCACTAACATGGTAGCTATATTTACTCATCTCATTTCATATTTTAGTTGCTTTGTTTTCAGTAGTTGGGAAATTTCTACTTTGAAGGGCCTCTTTTGTATAAGTTTAAGGGCAGGACATGGGTCAAAATAACCTCTTTACTGTTTTTGTAAACCTTTTAACATTGTCCAATCTACTAAGCATTTTAAGTACTGAAACAAGGGCTAGATTCCATCATGATCAGTAGCCGTGATTAGGTTCAGTAGTTGTGATTAGGTAGGTGCAGATATCGCTATGTTACCCTTTCTGTCATGTTTCCTTTGAACCATTTCTTTTATAATGTAACTAGTTTTTAGTATCATTTTCTGTCATTTCTTTTATAATCTAACTAGTTTTTAATATTATGACAGTTGGATTCATTACATTCACTTTCATAATCTAGTTAAGATTCTAATTTCATATTATTTAGAGCTAATCATATCTTATTTTGAAATATAGTCTAGCTGTTGATTTCACTAACATGGTAGCTATATTTACTCATCTCATTTCATATTTTAGTTGCTTTGTTTTCAGTAGTTGGGAAATTTCTACTTTGAAGGGCCTCTTTTTTCTGAGTTTAAGGGCAGGACATGGGTCAAAATAACTTCTTTACTATTTTTGTAAACCTTTTAACATTGTCCAATCTGCTAAGTGTTTTAAGTATTGAAACAAGGGCTAGCTTCCATCATGATCAGTAGCCGTGATTAGGTTTAGTAGTTGTGATTAGGTAGGTGCAGATATCACTGTGTTACCCTTTCTGTCATGTTTCCTTTCAACCATTTCTTTTATAATGTAACTAGTTTTTAGTATCATTGTCTGTGATTTCTTTTATAATCTAACTAGTTTTTAATATTATGATAGTTGGATTCATTACATTCACTTTCATAATCTAGTTAAGATTCTAATTTCATATTATTTAGAGCTAATCATATCTTATTTTGAAATATAGTCTAGCTGTTGATTTCACTAACATGGTAGCTATATTTACTCATCTCATTTCATATTTTAGTTGCTTTGTTTTCAGTAGTTGGGAAATTTCTACTTTGAAGGGCCTCTTTTTTCTGAGTTTAAGGGCAGGACATGGGTCAGAATAACCTCTTTACTGTTTTTGTAAACCTTTTAACATTGTCCAATATGCTAAGTGTTTTAAGTACTGAAACAAGGGCTAGCTTCCATCATGATCAATAGCCATGATTAGGTTCAGTCGTTGTGATTAGGTAGGTGCAGATATCGCTATGTTACCCTTTCTATCATGTTTCCTTTCAACCATTTCTTTTATAATGTAACTAGTTTTTAGTATCATTTTCTGTCATTTCTTTTATAATCTAACTAGTTTTTAATATTATGATAGTTGGATTCATTACATTCACTTTCATAATCTAGTTAAGATTCTAATTTCATATTATTTAGAGCTAATCATATATTATTTTGAAATATAGTCTAGCTGCTATTTCACTAACATGGTATCTATATTTACTCATCTCATTTCATATTTTAGTTGCTTTGTTTTCAGTAGTTGGGAAATTTCTACTTTGAAGGGCCTCTTTTTTCTGAGTTTAAGGGCAGGACATGGGTCAAAATAACCTCTTTACCATTTTTGTAAACCTTTTAACATTGTCCAATCTGCTAAGTGTTTTAAGGGATGAAACAAGGGCTAGCTTCCATCATGATTAGTAGTCGTGATTAGGTTCAGTAGTTGTGATTAGGTAGCTGCAGATATTTCTATGTTACCCTTTCTGTCATGTTTCTTTTCAACCATTTATTTTATAATGTAACTTTTTTTTAGTATCATTTTCTGTCATTTCTTTTATAATCTAACTAGTTTTTAATATTATGATAGTTGGATTCATTACATTCACTTTCATAATCTAGTTAAGATTCTAATTTCATACTATTGAGAGCTAATCATATCTTGTTTTGAAATATAGTCTAGCTGCTATTTCACTAACATGGTAGCTATATTTACTCATCTCATTTCATATTTTGGTTGCTTTGTTTTTAGTTGTTGGGAAATTTCTACTTTGAAGGGCCTCTTTTTTTCTGAGTTTAAGGGCAGGACATGGGTCAAAATAACCTCTTTATTGTTTTTGTAAACCTTTTAACATTGTCCAATCTGCTAAGTTTTTTAAGTACTGAAACAGGAGCTAGCTTCCATCATGATCAGTAACTGTGATTAGGTTCAATAGTTGTGATTAGGTAGGTGCAGATATCACTATGTTACCCTTTCTGTCATGTTTCCTTTGAACCATTTCTTTTATAATGTAACTAGTTTTTAGTATCATTTTCTATCATTTCTTTTATAATCTAACTAGTTTTTAATATTATGATAGTTGGATTCATTACATTCACTTTCATAATCTAGTTAAGATTCTAATTTCATATTATTTAGAGCTAATCATATCTTATTTTGAGATATAGTCTAGCTGCTATTTCACTAACATGGTAGCTATATTTACTCATCTCATTTCATATTTTAGTTGCTTTGTTTTCAGTAGTTGGGCATGCTTACTCCATGTCCTAAAATTATTCTCTTATAGGCATTGATTTAAAAAAATGCTCGACACATAATGGTGTAATATTTGTAAAATATATAATCATGCAGTCCATATTTTTAACTTTATAAAAATAACTCAATGGAGTTACCTCAATTTCACACCGATGTAACATGACTCACACAACAAGCTGATATATAATAATTTACAAACTATTCAATCTATTCATACAAAATAAAAGTAACTAGAATTATCACAAGCCTTTAATATCTTGTCACAACAATTGAATGGCCTATGTTTAGCATTTTTCCACTCTTCATATATTTAGAAGAATTACAATCTAGGAAGAATAGCAAAAAATTGCAAATTTTTAACCAAAATTCTAAGCACAAAAACATAAAAGTAGTTAGATTAGCAAGTACACATACAAAAAGAAATCCTAAATACTACATCCAAAAATTTTGTTGAACAAAAAAAGAAATAAATAATAATAGAAATACTCTGCCAAATCAGAAGGCATTGCAGACAGAACAAAGTATAAACAATGTGCACATGGAAGCAATTTATCAAGAGGTTCCATACAGATAACTTCAATGGAAACACACTCACCTGAAATCTTCCCTTTATTAGTCTCAATGGCTGGACCATCATTGCTGGAATTTCCAAAAGCATCCTCTCATCTGCCCCAATTAGTGTAGATCGATGCAAGACCATGGAATTGTTGGAAATGTCCTGATATTACTAGATTTAACTGAGTCCAATGTTGATTCATCAGGCGGTTTAGATTTATCCTCTGAAGATACAAAACCATGCTCTAAATCATCCTTTTTATCTTTAGTGATTTCAAAATCACTTCTAGTTCATTCATCTTCATGTCCTTCTTCAAGCAAACTTTCTTGTGGAAATAACAAAGAAGGATTTGCAGGAAGAGAATTTCCCATTGAACTTTCATCCTCATTGTCATAATTCCTCCTCCCTTCGATGTTATGTTTACCCATAGGTTGAAAATCATCATAATTTGTAGTTTCTCCTTTATGTGATGTTCCACTGTAGTTCCTCTTGACATGATGCCATGGACCCTCCAAATATATGCTCTAGTTAGATTTCTCTCTCCCATCTGTCATTTCTTCTTGAAGGAAGGTGGTCATTCAGTAGGAGGGACTTTTACCATTTTGTAGTTATGATTTTGCTTATTAATTTGTGGGATACTAATATGAATCAAAGGGTGATCTAAATGATTGACCGATCTTCATTATATTCTTGTTCCCTCACTTTACGTGGGAGGTTAGTCTTTGATCCTAGTCCAATGGGACCTCCTCTAAGGCCTTAGTATTATAATAAGGATAATACTATTGAGGCTCTAATTGAAGTAGGATGGCCATGATATTCCATACTTTCCACTTTCCATCATTCCATCTATTCCATATCCATTCTTCGGGAAAGTAATCTTTGATCATGGAGATTGACACACTCATCCCCATCCTTGTGTTTGGGCCAAAGAAAATTTCACTAGAGTTTCATTCATCTAAATGAATGGTGAAAGAAAAGAAAGCCACGATAAAGGAAAAACGAAAAATGAAAAAATGGTTGGGACAAAACTTAGTGTGTGGGAAAAATCCTAGCATGAGCTTTACCCCATAGTCATCACCTAATTCCTAGAGCACTTGATGCTCCACACATAAAAGGAGCCCTGTATTGTTCCAACCTTAACAAGCAATAAACTGCCTCATGCTAAGGAATTATAAATGCTCAATCTCTCAAATGCAAGATTGGGCTTCTTATCCCTTTATCCCTCTATTATAAGTGGGTTATGGTTTGCTTGACAATTATGACAAGTGTATTGTTTTTTTCATCCTTATGTTATTTTTCATTATTATGTCTTTAGGTTTGGAGTAGGTGACATAAGTCCCTTTATCCCTCTATTATAAGTGGGTTATGGTTTGCTTTGTCTCACTGTTATGGTATAGTGATTTGTGATCCAGAGAAAAATTTTTAGTAATTTTTCAACTTTAAAATTTTGATTTTTAACTAAGAAGTTAGTTCATAATTATGCTCACACATATTGCCTTTGCTTTTTATTCTCTCTTACACACACACACACACACACACACACACATATATATATGAATGAAGTGATGATCCCATTTTCTTAAATTTTATTCATAGATCAAATGTCATTTAAATACAAGATTTATCATAATGTACAATGATTCATTCCATATTATTTATAAATTTTTTCATTAAAAAATGAACCCTTTAAATGATGAACCTAGTTAATGCTTCTTCTTCATGAATAAGACTACTTGATCTTTCAATTTTAATTTGATGATGGTCCTTTGATATCTTTCTTGACTACTTAAAATTATTGACACAATCATATGCTTCTTGTTACTCTTTCTATTCCTTCCTTATATTGTATTCTCCCCCTTAGATATTCAAATTATTGACACAATCATATGCTTCTTGTTACTCTTTCTATTCCTTCCTTATATTGTCTTCTCCCCCTTAGATATTGTGTACTCTCCCACATAGATATTGCACTCAATTTTGATGGTCCTTTGTTATCTTTCTTGACTACTTCAAATTATCAAATTATTGACACAATCATATGCTTTTACCTTAATATCTTGTAGAGCCCATCTCATCCAAAACACTAAAAAAGAAGTAACTACTATGTATTCCGCTTCTACTCTAGATAGAGAAAGTAACGACTCTTTCTTGCTTAACCATTAAACCAAAGACTCTTCTAAGTAGAATTATACATTTTCCACTTGTACTAAATTCACAAGCCTAGTTGAATCTCTATATGTTGTCAATGTAAATTTCTCAGAAGTAAATTTGTCAATGTAAATTTCTCAACTTCTACAAGTTTTATAGGCGGAGTCTGTAAAGGACCAGGTAGCCTCTGGATCTCATCTTTTATGGAAGGTGACATATCTAGTAAATTCCCCTACAATCAATCTCTGGAATAGATCTAAATAGAAGTTCTTCATTTTAATATCCATAAAACACAACCAATTTAAGGTAATCTGTTTAGATGCACATCATTTATCCCACAAACTAAAGGATTCCTCCCATTAATTTTAAATGTGAATTCTACCATAAACTTTTTAAGTCAAACTTTAAGATAAACCATGCACATGTCATTTGCAATAAATTTCAATTTAATATCTAAATTCACATATAGTCAAACTTTAAGATAAACCATGCACATGTTATCTACAATAAATGTCAATTTAATATCTAAATTCACATATTTTTAGTGGTGTCATTGTTTCACTTCCGATATTATGTTGCTTAACTTGATGAACAGGTGGAACTCTGCTGGGAGGCCTCTCTGTTTTTTGACTCTTTTCTCATACTGTCAAAGGTCGTTATATGTTATATGGGCTATACTGTATAGTTATTAGACTACATATCTTCATATAGAAATTGAAAATAGTATGATAGAAACCAAACATAATAATTTATTAGGACATCACAACTTGATAATCAGTTATTAGACTACATATCTTCATATAGTACTTGCAAATTTAGCATGATGGAAATGTGAACTAATTAGTTATTAGACTACATATCTTCATATAGAACTTGCAAATAGCATGATGGAAATGTGAACTTGCAAATAGTATGATGGAAATGTGGATCTCAAAGAAAAGTCATGATTAATGCTTCTAGAAACCAAACATAATAATGTATTAGGACATGCTCCTTTAACTTGAAAATAGTACATGGTCGAAATGTGGATCTCATGACTCTTCATGATTAATGCTTCTATAAAACAAACATAATTTAATGTATTAGGATATAATTTAATGTATTAGGACATGCTCCTTTAGGTTTGGTGGAATTATCTTTGCTTTCATGATTAATGCTTCTAGAAACCAAACATAATTTAATGCATTAGGACATGTTCCTTTAGGCTTGGTGGAATTAACTTTGTTTTTTATTTATTTCTCTCTTACACACACACATATATATATATTAAGAGATGATCCCATTTTCTTTTTTATTCATAGATCAAATGTCATTTAAATACAAGATTTATCATAATGTACAATGATTCATTCCATATTATTCATAAATTTTTTCATTAAAAAATGAACCCTTTAAATGATGAACCTAGTTAATGCTTATTCTTCATGAAGAAGACTAATTGATCTTTCAATTTGAATTTGATGATGGTCATGTTTGTTATTTTTCTTGACTACTTCAAATTATTGACACAATCATATGCTTCTTGTTACTATTTTTATTCCTTCCTTATATTGTATTCTCCCCCTTAGTTATTGTGTACTCTCCCACATAGATATTGCACTCAATTTTGATGGTCCTTTGTTATCTTTCTTGACTACTTCAAATTATCAAATTATTGACACAATCATATAGATATTGCACTCAATTTTGATCTAGTCCTTTGTTATCTTTCTTTACTTCAAATTATTGACACTTGATTGAATATAGATATTGAATATAGATATTGCACTCAATTTTGATGGTCCTTTGTTATCTTTCTTGACTACTTCAAATTATTGACACAATCATATTCTTTTTGTTACTCTTTCTATTCCTTCCTTATATCTATTCCCCCCCTAGATATTGTGTACTCTCCCACATAGATAAATTGCACTCAATTTCATAGGCTCTTCTTTTGAAGTCAAATATATTGTATTCTCCCCCTTAGATATTGTGTACTCTCCCACATAGATATTGCACTCAATTTTTATGGTCCTTTGTTATCTTTCTTGACTACTTCAAATTATCAAATTATTGACACAATCATATAGATATTGCACACAATTTTGATGGTCCTTTGTTATCTTTATTTACTTCAAATTATTGACACTTGATCATATAGATATCATATCTAGATATTGCACTCAATTTTGATGGTCCTTTGGTATCTTTCTTGACTACTTCAAATTATTGACACTTGATCATATAGATATTGCACTCAATTTTGATGGTCCTTTGTTATCTTTGTTGACTACTTCAAATTATTGACACAATCATATGCTTTTTGTTACTCTTTCTATTCCTTCCCACATAGATATTGCACTCAATTTCATAGGCTCTTCTTTTGAAGTCAAATATATTGTATTCTCCCCCTTAGATATTGTGTACTCTACCACATAGATATTGCGCTCAATTTCATAGGCTCTTTTTTTGAAGTCAAATAAGTGGAAATAATTTACAAGAACTATCCCTAATTTGTTTCTCACATGTTCAAATGGTTCTCTAACAAGATAATTTACAAGAACTATTCCTAATTTGTTTCTCACATATTCAAATGCTTCTCTAACAAGAGGCTTTGAAGGATCTACAACCTCCGGTTGAAGGATGAAGGTCAAGGACCTTCAAAGTACAACCAAAGGTTGAAGATCATTAAACCAAAGGTTTAATAATACAACCTTGAGTGATTCCACGGGTCCTCTACACCCTTCACACAGTGAAATTGGGATAGGTCTAGTGTTTACTTCTACAAGTTCTATAGGCAGAGTCTGTAAAGGGCCATGTAGCCTTTGGAACTCATCTTTTATGAAAGGTGACATATCTAGTAAATGCCCCTACAGTCAATCTCTGGAATGGATCTAAATAGAAGTTCTTCATTTTAATATCCATAAAACACAACCACTTTAAGGTAAACTATGTACATGTGTCATTTCTCCCACAAACTAAAGGCTTCCTCTAATATCCATAAAACACAACCACTTTAAGGTAAACTATGTACATGTGTCATTTCTCCCGCAAACTAAAGGCTTCCTCCCATTAATTTTAGATGTGAACTCTACCATAAACTTTTTAAGTCAAACTTTAAGATAAAAAATGCACATGTCATTTACCTCATGATCTTGTGTCATTTTTCTCATGCATTTGCAATAAATGTCGATTTAATATATATATTTTTATTGAATTTGTTTTTTTTCAGGGATAAGAAAACCATTAAATATGGTTGAAAAATGGAAATTATGCATAGAAGTTTCTTGCTATCCCAATCCAGGGAAAGCAGTGATTACATATGTGCTTTCCAATATTGCGACTAGCAAAGTCGTCCAAAGGAAAATGAATATACCGGGAAGAACAACAAACAACGAGGCATATTATATTGGATTGATAGAAGGCTTGAGAACAACGATGAAGTATAGATCAAATGGAATTGTAGTTTTCACCAATTTTGAACTTGTGTGCAACCAGATGAATGGCGTGTGCCAAGTTAAAAAGGAGAGTCTAAAAGAACTGCATGGAATAGCAAACAATATTGTTAGCCAATTTTAAATTTTTAGTATAAGGCATTGTACAAATGTGAATAAGATGTCTGCTGATCTATTGCGTGGGGCAATGCCAATTCATGATTCATCTATCAAAGATGAATTAGAATTATACAGAGCAATGCCAATGCAAGATTCATCTCTCAAAGATGAATTGGTTTTGAGATGCTCTTCTTCAAAAATTCAAGATTCATCTCTCAAAGATGAATTAGTGTTTAGACGCTCCCCTTCAAAATTTATTGATGGACATTGTAACATATCTTGGATATGTTTGTGTTGTGTACTTATAAATGCATCTTTTTTAATGACCATGTGTTTTTTTCAATTATATACCAAGTGTGCTCCCACCACACCATGTAAAGCGCAACTTGGTGAACTTCACATTTGCAACAAGTGAACTTCATGTTTTTATAAAATTAAAATGCGGGGACTTCAAGAAATTTTTGTTTAAATGGATTTTCACGCTTCTTTTTTAATGACCATGTGTTTTTTTCAATTTTATACCAAGTGTGCTCCCACCATGTAAAGCGTAATTTGGTGAACTTATCATTTTTATAATTTCTTTTTTGCTTAAATTGAGTTTCACACATCAATTATTGCTTTGAAAGTTGTGTTCTACATAATTTGTGTACACTAAATTACAAATTGATTTTCTGAAATCTATTTTGTGTAAATGTCCACCAATAGATATATATATCATGGAGGATGAACGACGAAGATCAACCGAATCCCATATGGGGGTTCAGGGATCGGGGGATGTTCACGGTATTTAAATATAATCTTAAATCTCCATACATGTGTGTACATATGGAATTGATTTTTTATTAAATTTGTGAGTTAAATTAGTTGTTAATAAGTTTCATTTTTAATTTTTAGGAGCTAAGAGGAGAAGGGTCTCTACTCCATCCATGGAGCGTGCCCATGGTTCACCCAGTCATGGTATGGTTCACGCAATTTAATAAATGAATATGTATATGTATTTATATGTACACATGAATGTATTTTTCAATTGATTATAAATTTGTATTTGTTTATGAAGCTTCTCTCTCGTCTCGAGAGGTTGGTGGTGGTTCAAATCCACTTAGAGGGCCATCAATGAGTGGTAGCAGGTTGCGTGAAGGGGGTGATATTTATTACCCTAAAGGCCAATCAACGGCTACTGGTTCTCAGCAGGGTCTTTTTGGGTCTGCTTCTCAGCAGGGTCATTCTGGGTCTCAACAGTTTCATGGTGGAGAAGATGCTAACCAACCACGTCAAGGTTGCCATCAATTTCAATATTTTTTTCATTAAATTTGTACAACTTTTTTTACATGTGTTTTTTCTAATATACGAAATTATATATATATTGATGCAGAGGCCGAAAATGTTCCAACTAGTGGTCAAAATAGATGCAGGGCAGACCGCTACATTCAAGAAGAAGGTTGTCTACCCAGTACAACTTATCCGGCCGACATTACTGATATACCATGGGAAACAAACATGGCGCAATGCACCTTACAAAGGTGTGAAAAAATTCATGCAAAATTGCAGAGAGATCTCGTGGCTTTGTCTCTACTTGCTGAGAGTCGACAAAGCCTTGAAATAGTTACACATTCATTGGGCGAAATTGTAAATGTGTACAGAACTCTTGGGCCAATGACTGATACATTTGTAGAAGTGATGAGAAAGAGAAAGGAAACAGTAATGGGTCCAGATAAATGGGAGGATGTAAAACAAAAAGTTACAAAAGATGTGGCCAAGTCAATGTTTAATTTCAAGGAAGGGCCAAAAAGAAAAATGTTGAAGGTGCAATATTTCAAGCACCCAAATATAGCTCGCTATTTGTATGATAAGCACCTTGTGGCCTATGGAAGGTTCCCATGGAACGATGAGGTTCCTGTTTATTTTGCACAAATGTTTTACGCATAATTTTTTTTGGGTATGAAACCCAACTACAATGACCTTCCGTTAGAATTTTTTGGCCCAGGGAAAGGTCGATTATATGACTGTAAGGGCGCTAAGCGAGATGTGGAGTTTCCTTGCCCTAAGCCGCTATTGGTGAGTCGACCTTTTCGGGTTGAAACTCTGCGATCAGAAATGGATGCGACTTCTCAAATAAGTCGAGAAGCAAGGGATGTCATGATCAACAATGTTTACAGCGGATTGGGTGGAGTCGATGTTTGTTTAAATCGACAAAGAGCACATGAAAATGCACGTGCCAATTTTGTGTATTGTACAGATGAAGAGATTGACAACATAAATGTTGAAGATCTCCGAATATATGCAAAAAATTGTCGCAATGGTTTGCAAGACCTAATTCTTCATGAGGAAGAGGGCACCGGAATGATATGTGTTAATGACCTTAGGGTTTGAAATTATTTTAACATACATATACATGTGTGCAATTTGTAATAAATACATGTGTATGTACATGTATACATTTATTTGTATGTACATTAATCTAACAAAAATGTATGATTATATGTTAAAACACCATTTGCAGTTCTCACACATGATGCATGACGAAAATGTTAATATCACGTTCGGGACCTCTAGTTCAAACAATGTAGATGGGTCTGACCATCAAGATATGTTGGCAAATGTTAGTGTTTTTTAAGTGATATTTTAAAATAAATAATTGTGCACACATGTACATGTATGTATATATAATGATAAAATGTTTTAACAGATACCGATTCCGTCCGATGTTTTTGGGATGGCGGTACCTTCTTCTTCCTTGGGAGATGTACCTTCTACTTCCTTAGGAGATGAGCCACAAGTATGGACAATTTTTCACAAGTTTAAAATTTATGTTTAAAAGTTATATATATATATATATATATATATATATATATATATTCCACCTCAAAAAGTTCCATTAAAAATTGAGATATATATATATATATAGAGAGAGAGAGAGATCTATATTTTGAGTTATTTAAAATTTTTTGAATTTAGGTTCCTATAGAAGATTTCTTTAATCCGGGGACTCTAGCAACAAAGATAGGAACATCCACAACATTTGAACAAGTTGTCTTTAGTTCCTTTTTTTAATATTATTGAGAATAAGTTTATATATGTACACGTGCATTTTCATTTGAAAGTTTTTAATATATATATATATATATAACTGTACATGTATATTGTACAGTTTACCGCTGCAGATGTTCCTATGGGAGAACTTGTTCATCAAATGGAGAGGGAACCTCATGAGGTATTGCATGATTTTTTTGTTATATTTTGTTTTTTACATGAATTTCTAGATATATATATTCTCACTCATTTTTAAAACATCAAATTTTAATGTTCAAGTACATGTGCATTGTGTATGTAGGTTTCCCATGATGCTTCACATGATAGTGCACAAATTGAGACCCTGATAGGAAAGACGCTAGATCCATCTCTATTTGATGGACATGATTTGTAGATTTGATTTCAAGATTTAGATAGTCTTAAATTTTCTTTTTTATATATGATCTAGATGCACTTTCATATATATATATACACACACAGTTTGATACTTGTGAAATCTACAATTTTTGGACATATTTTATTACATTGTTAATATAATTTGTTGTGTTTCAAAAAGTTAATTTTTGGATGGTTTTAGTACTTTTGGCATGTGAATGTGAAGTAATGTTGTCATCTGAACTACATTTGGCATGTTATGTAATGACGTGTTATAATTTGTTTTGTTTTTAAAATTTAAGTTTTGGATGCTTGGAGTACATTTGGCATGTGAAGTAATGTTGTGATCTATAATTTTTTGTTAAATTAAAAGTTAAAAGTTTTGGATGGTTTCAATCTACATTTTGCATGTGATATAATGTTAAATGTTTTTATTGGATATTTGAATTATAATTGGCATGACATGTGAATTTTTTAAAACTCAAGTTTTGAATTGTTTCAATCTACATTTCGCGTGTGATATTTAATGTTTTAATGTTGCATGATATATAATCAAAAGGTTTTTAAAACTTAAGTTTTGGATGGTTTCAATCTACATTTGGCACATGTGGTATATAATGTTAGATGTTTCTATTGGATCTAGTTGAACTATAATTGGCATGGCATGTGAAGTAACGTTGCACGATATATATAATCAAAAAGTTTTTAAAACTCAAGTTTTGAATGGTTTCAATCTACATTTTGCATGTGATATTTAATGTTTTAAATGTTTAATGTTTTAATGTTGCACGATATATAATCAAAAAGTTTTTAAAACTTAAAAGTTTTGGATGGTTTCAATCTACATTTGGCACATGTGGTATATAATGTTAAATGTTTCTATTGGATAGTTGAACTATAATTGGCATGGCATGTGAAGTAATGTTGCACAAATCCCTTTAATTTTGATTTAATGTTAAATGTTTTTTAAATGTAAATCCATTTAATTTTGATTTGATGTTAAATGTTTTAAATGTTTTGATATAATGTTAAATGTTTTGATCTAAGTTTTTGATGGTTTCAATCTACATTTGGCCTATGGAAGACCCCATGCGTAGACAATGGATGCGTTGCAGAAGGGGAGGTGGGGGTAGGGATTGAGGGGGCAAGAGTGCTGGCCCTCGCCCTCCTCTTTCCATCCATGACATAGGTAGCCACCCTCCTCTAGCAAGCAATGAAGCATAATTTCAGTTCACCAGTGCTATGTTCAGACCGCGAATTATGGCGACCATTTCCATCTCTTTTCAGGAGGAGCCACAAGATCAAGGTGCTTCTAGTTCTAGGAGGTGGTGGAGAAATTCCACCATCCCAACCCATCAACTCCAGGACACCAGAAAGTTGGCAGCTCTTCCAGTCAAATCCACCTCGACGAGCTCCAACAGCGATGGCATGAATAGCGACAACTCCTCCCAGCACTCCAAGGGAGTAGATGATGATCTGGAGGACTACGGTTGTCCAATTGTGGATGAGAATCCTCCTACACACATTGATAACTAGCCTAATGTCAGGTCCTCTTTAGCTTTTTCTCAGTTATGGGCAGTCCCTTTTCTGTTTTTTTTATTCATACCCCCTCTGGTGTTGGCTAGTTAGGCAACCCAGGAGACGGGTCTCGCTATGTATATTATGTTCATTACAGTTATATATGTGTAAATCCTTTAATTTTGATTTAATGTTAAATGTTAAATGTTTTGATATAATGTTAAATGTTTTGATCTAAGTTTTGGATGGTTTCAATCTACATTTGGCCTAGATGGAAGACTCCCATGTGAAGTATTGTTCTGATTGAATCAAAAAGAGTAAAGAAGTAGTTGTATATATGTAAATCCCTTTAATTTTGATTTAATTTTATTTAAATGTTAAATGTTTTGATCTAAGTTTTGGATGGTTTCAATCTACATTTGGCCTAGATGGAAGATACTCCTATTTGAAGTATTGTTTTGATATATTCAAAAAGATTAAAGTAGTTATATGTAAGTCCCTTTAATTTTGATTTAATGTTAAATGTTTCAAGATATAACATGTTAAATGTTTTGATTTAAGTTTTTGATGGTTTCAATCTACATTTGGCCTAGATGGAAGACTCCCATGTGAAGTATTGTTTTGATTTAATCAAAAAGAGTAAAGAAGTAGTTATATGTAAATCCCTTTAATTTTGATTTAATGTTAAATGTTAAATGTTTTGATATAATGTTAAATGTTTTGATATAAGTTTTGGATGGTTTCAATCTACATTTGGCTTAGATAGAAGACTCCTATGTGACTTGTAAATTGTTTTGATTTAATCAAAAAGTTTTTAAAACTCAAGTTTTGGATGGTTGAAGTACATTTGGAATCTTAAGATTGCTTTTGATCTCTACATAGTCTTGTTTGAATGAAAAAATTTCCAATAGGAAGAACATAGCTTTTCAATGCAACTAACCATGTATCAATTGAGCTCTAATTGAAAAAAGAGTTTAAAGAAGTAGATATATGTACAAATTATCCCTTTAATTTTAATTGGAAATATAAGTCTAGTACATATATGTTTTTTGAATTTGGGTCAATGTCATTAATGCACTCAAATAGGTAGCCTTGTTGATTTATAATTTGGTAAATTGATGACATTCAGTTAATTGCATTCTAGAACATAGAACATATATCCGACCATTGGACAAACAAATTTTGTACTAGATTTTCAATCAGGAATAGTGATGTGGGTCAAATCCCACCAAAAGTCGGAGAAGTGCTCCGAGTCTCTTGTCTGAAAGGAATCTTCGTACAAAACTATACTGTGGATGATTTATTTACATTGCACGGATACTTTTTACCAGAAAATCTCACAAGAAAAATTGGGCACATTAAGTTCGTGTATATATCCAATACGATTTTTCATCAATGCACATAGAAAAACTACTTTTAGTTAAAATTGCATTCTAGAACATATATATTGAGTACATTTAAATCATTTTTCATTAATGCACATAGTAAAACTACTTGAACAATTAATTTCATTCTATAATGTATATATATCCAATATGTAAGTAACATTTTTCATCAATGCACATTGAACATATCCGACCATTGGACAAACAAATTTTGTACTAGATTTTCAATTAGGAATAGAGATGTGGGTCAAATCCCACCAAAAGTCGGAGAAATGCTCCGAGTCTCTTGTCTGAAAGGAATCTTCGTACAAAACTATACTGCGGATGATTTATTTACATTGTGGATACTTTTTACCATAAAATCCAACTATTTTTTCATCAATGCACATAGAAAAACTAGTTCCAGTTAATTGCATTCTAGAACATATATATTGAGTACGTAAATAATTTTTCATCAATGCACATAGTAAAAATAGAACAATTAATTTCATTTTAGAACACACACACACACACACACACACACACATATATATATATATAACATTTTTCATCAATGCACATGTATAGAAAAGCTACTTTCAGTTGATACTAGAGCACATGCTTGTACCAAAACAATTTGTACATGTGCAAACACTTGCACAAATAACATAAGCAGCTCAATTTTTAGTTGAGTACTAGAAGTTCTAAAACATATTTAATCCAAAGATAATAAATTTTTGGAAAATTCACTCAAAAAAATTCTAATGGAATTCCATCCTCAATAATCCGTTCATGATCGGATTTTGACATTTTCCATTTCTTAATTTTTGATTTTTTCTTTGATTGAACTTCTATCAACTTTATGCGTGCTGCACACACCAAGTGACTATATTAACAACTTATGGAATCAGGTTCATAGTCTTCGAAGTAAACAAATTCTCCACTTTGACGAGTTTGTTTGAAAAAATAACCTTTCAGTATAATAGACCCTTTGTCATACTGAAATCCGTGATCATTATAGTCTTGTAATAATTTCATTTTTCGTTCAGTGAAATGCATCAAATAATACTTCACATTTTCATCGTTGTCAATAGGTGCAATTACAGCAAAAACATCTCCTGCACAATAAAATAAATTTAACATTTAATTATGCATATTTAAATTTATTTCTAGATCTTTAAATCATTAGAAAGCAATTCAAATGTTACCTTCTCTAACAAGATCAGAAACTCGATCACCATCGGATGATATTGTAGTTTCCTCTGATTGCATTTCTTCAAACATTGCAACAGACATTTTTCCCTTTGTATTTAGCTCTGTATGTTTCCAATCTTTTACATACATGTTGTTTTCACAAACGTCATTGGATTTTGTGTTATCTATGCAAACATCACAAAAACAAGAATATTTTCTTTTATCCAATGCAAACACATTTCTGGACGACTTTGTTTTAATTGAATGCAATTTTCGAGTCCCTTTTATTGTTTCAACGTCATTTCCAATTGATCTATCTACGTCTTCGATCCCAATATGCTAGAAAAACCTTTATATGGAAAATTAAAAGAAGAATTTGTAAATATGATCTATCAAAATACAATCAAAGATAATCATTGCACGATAAATGTACACAATGTTTAAAATTAGATTTCCAATAAAAATTAAATTGAATGTACCTTCGCACTTCCCTTGATGGGTTAGTCTCATGGCTTAGAGCAGCGATGCACCATTGAACAACTTCTTTAGCGTTCACAAGTCGGCTTGTAGAGGGGTTCATTTGATATCTTCGAAGTGCTCGTTTTATGCATGCTCCTGCACCGTCATGTTCTCCTTTTCCATGGCCAGTCTCAAAGAAATTCCAACAATGTTTAATGCAGGTTTTCTTATGAAGACAACACAACCAAAAGAATGATCGTGCAGATTTGAATTTACCTGCACATCCGTCTGACCATATCTAATGTTCATTGAATGTTATTCCACGATTTTTCAATGAATCATAAATTTTTCCAAAACAATGTTGTACAAAACATGTATCATGTGTACGATCGTCACTGATATAAAAGTGATATTCTTTAATGATATGTCGATTTTCACTCATTCTTTCTATATGATCGACATTTTGTTTAGCATGTCTATATAGAATATGGACGAGCATGGAGACTTGGTCAGAATGATAGTATTCACTCTGAATTTCTTTTTGTGGAACAAATGTGTAGTTTTCTGCAAAATCAATCACTGAAAAAATGGTCCCTAGTGGAAAAACTTCACGAGATTTTTTGAATTGCAAGTCTTTCCATCGAGCTCTATGGGAATGCTTGGTGTATTTGTAAATTTCTGCCTCAAACTTTCTCAAAAAGTCTATCACAAAAATTTCGTCTTCTAGTAATTCAATTCTTTTAACACTATTTGCACCTTGAATCGATGTATCGATATATTTATATCTCTTCCATTTCATTTTCATGTTGGAAAATGATTGATCATTTATATCAGTACGATATTTGTTTTGAAATTTATTCAAATTTCCACAATCATCGCATTTTTTACCACCAACACATTTCTTTTTGTAAAATAGTTCATCGCTTTCTCTTTCACATAGAATTTGAGATATGAATTCACGGATAGTGGAAGGAGGAGGTGAATCCTTCCATAATGTTCTACTAAAATCAAGGAATGTGTCATAATATAACTCAAATTCCACATGATAACGGCAACAACAAGTGTCGCGTACGGTGATAGGTTTTACATACCATGGTTTTTGTTGAACAAAAGCACTGAGTGAAACATGAATTTGATGATTCTCTTCTTTTAACTTGTTGAATAACTCTATCTGAGTGGTTTCCAAGAAATATTTTTCATGTTCTTCGTACTGATTTCGTGCTATTCTTCTTCGCATCACATGCCTTGTAGTTAGAGAAGCACGCGAATTGTTCTTCCAATATTCATATATTGTTTTTTTAACATTTTCTCCAAGTCTATCTTTGTATGGTTGCCTACAAATAGCTCTCCAACAAGCGAGTTCATCATTTACATCTACTTGCAGCCGAAATTTCCGATGTTTGTGCAAATTTTTTCGCGAGGTTCCTAATGCTCGTGCCATAGATGTTACCAAATGATTCTCTTTAGTACTTGATGAAACTATTGCGATATGTATTCCTCTACGTACAATTGAAACATTCTTATCTCTAGATCTCTTAATTGAATTTATAGTACTACTTATATTTTGTATCACATTTTTCTTCATTTTTTTATCTTTGGTTGATTTTCAAATACCTAGTAGTGTCGTAGCTTCTTTTATTTTCCTTAACGATATGAGACCTTTCAACATTTGAGCTTGAACTGTCACCCACTCATTTAAGAAATACTTTTCAAAAATGCAGCTAACACGATATCGTATAACATGGTTAGGTTTTTTCTCTCCATATGTGTCAGTGTCAACATTTTCTAACATCTCATCAGCGACATTGATTTCATCTGTACATATTCAAAAAAATAGTACATAATAAGCTTACATATGAACAATAAACAACTAAATTAATAAATATATGTATAATTGAACAATAATACGTGCATGTGTTCAATATATATATATATATATATATATATATATATATATACCTTGTAATTCAATTTCTTCATTTGAATTTCTTTCAATATTTTCACCATCTTCAATCATTGGTTCAATACCTCTTGCACTTTCTCTTTCAAAATTTTGTATCTCATCATCAATGTTTTGAGGAATATCTATGTCTGTTTACATTAAACAAAATATTTAAATTCAAATTAGTTCATCAAATAAAAATTAAACTTCACATTTTACACTAGGAAAAATTTAAATATATCAATAGATCATAAAATTTACATTTACATACCTGCTTCAATTTCTGCATGATGTTGATTTTCCCCTTCAATATTTGAGAGGGCTTCTATCTTTCTTTTGCGAGATTGTCTCATCTCTTCTCTACATTCTTCAGGGTCTTTTTTTCGATCATATTTTCTCGCACAAGTCCTTCAATTTCCCATGATAATAAAGTATGAAGTTCAAAAAATTTCCTTCAAAAAATTAGACAATAACTCAATTAGAAAAAACATCACAAAACATTTAATTTAAAAATTAAAACAAAATCATTTTAAATTTTTTGCAAAAAATACATACTCCAATCCAAAACACTTACTTTAAAAAATTCGAGAAAAAAATGTCTTATAAAAATGAAACGAAGCTCAAAATATTTACTTCAACTCAAAACATGTACTCTAAAAAAATTTCACTTCAAAAAATGCCTCCAACTTAAAAAAAAGTCACTTTAAAAAATACTTTCAGAAAATGTCTTTTCGAAATTAAACCCAACTCCATACTTTCAAAAAAAATGAAGCACAAAAAACATCCAAAAAAATGTATTACATACCTCCAAGAAATTTCCTTTGAATGTATGTCCAAGAAAATTCCTTAAACCCAAAACAATTATTTGCAAAATCAGACCGTCTTCAAGAATTCGAAATTAAGAAAAAATCCATACTTTCAAAAAAAATGAAAAACAAACATCCAAAAAAATGTATCACATACCTCCAAGAAATTTCCTTTGAATGTACGTCCAAGCAAATTCTTTAAACCCAAAACAATTTTTTCAAAAATCAAACCATCTCAAAGAAATGTCCTTAAACCCAAAACAATTCTTTGCAAAATTGGTCCGCCTCCAAGAAATGCCCTTAAACTCAAACTTCCAAGAAATGTCTTTAAACCCAAACCAAGACCTTTATAAAATCAGATCAAATGTGCGAAATGTGTGAAAATTATGAATGATTTCGCGGCAATTTATATTCCCGTGAAATGTGTTTTAGGAGGAGCGCCACGAAATTTTCCGGCCAACGGAAAAATAGATTACAGTTTGGCTAAAATTTTATTAAAAGTTCGGCTAAACTTCGATTAATAGTTCAGCCAAACTATTAAGTCCTTAGATTTAACTGGCCGTCGGCGCAAAAAATAGTTCGGCCGAACTTTTAATCAATTTTCGGCTGAACTAGCACGTCACTGGTTACGCAGCTTGACGTTTCTGCAACTTTGGACTGATTAAACTCCATGAAACATTCTGAATTAACTGTCAGAACCAAGATAAGCATTTTCAGAATTGAATATACTTTCAGGAAATATAACTTTTATGGAATTTCATAAACATTTACAAATTTTAATTAATTTTCTAATAAAATGGGTGCAAACAATTTCTGAGGGTCATTGTGATTCATTGAAATCAAAATTATGTATCTCCCAAAATACATTGTAAAAGAAATTGAAAAAATTATGGGGCATTACATTGGTCCGTCGTCTCTAATGGGTAGCTTTTAGATTTTTAGTTTATAACTTATATTTTAAGAAATTTTTTGTGTTGCGAAACATATCCAAAATATGCAGTTTTTTAATATTGGACCAGTTCAAAAAATTCTAGTAATTATGATATGCATCCATTGGCTTCGTAAATATGATGAAACCGAATTAGACTTTGTCTAGATTGTTGTAACACATTTTGTTTTCTCAAAAACATAAATTTTCAATGAATACAACATTGCGTATTAACATGAATTCTTATGAATCCTTTGATTGTTAAGAAACACACACTCAAAGAAACGCTAAGTTGACATATCAAATCTGCATAAAAAAATTTCAAAAAATAAGTAATAGAAAGCTAAAAAAATTTCTGACAACTTTTATCTTTATCGCAAAATGAAATTGTAAACAGAAAAATTGTTATAGTTTGCAGAAAGTTGAAGAACCGAAAAAAATGAAATTTATTTCTCAAAATAGGGAAAAAAGTGTAACCCAACTTCACATTTTCACCCATATGATCAGGTTTCTTACCATAGAAAACCTTTTCAGGAGTTTTGGAGTCTAGAGCGGAATGCGGGCATCGGTCTTGTATGTACACGACAATGTTTGCAGCTTCTCCCCATAGAAACTTCGGTAGACCTTGGTCACATAGCATGGCACAGGAAACTTCCACAATGGTCTTATTCTTTCATTTAGCAATGCCATTATGTTCAAGAGTATAGACAATTGTGGCCTCCCTCTTGATGCCAGCTTCTCTGCAAAAGTTCTTGAACTCATTCGTCTCATATTTAGTACCATTATCGGTCCTCAATATCTTGATCTTCTTCCCTGCTGAATTTTATACCAAGGATTTGAAGGTACGAAACCATATGAAAGCCTCATCCTCATTTTTCAAGAAGTATATGCAAGTTTTATGAGAGAAGTCATCTATGAATGTCATATAATAAGAACATCCTCCCAAGGATGTCACGGGCAACATCCCAGATAGATCAGAATGAATCAATTGCAAGACATCAGATGTCCTTGTGACACTTGAGGGGAAAGGTCCCCTTGTATGCTTTCCTTCGGCACAGCCCTTACATACACCTTCATGATTATTTGTGAACTCGGGCATCCCCGTCACCACCTTCCTTCCTTCAGGAAGGGCCTTAAAATGAAGGTTTCCAAACCTCCGGTGCCATAGTTCAGTCTATTGGATAGTATCACACGTCATCACTCCCAGTGGACTTCCTCCAACCTAGTAGAGTGGATCAACTCTAAACCCAATCGTGATATCTTCCTTGAAACTATTCTTCCAAATTTGCACCTTCCCATCAATGAATGCCACAATGAAACCTTTGTCTTCCATGGTAGATATAGACACAAAGTTCTTCTTCAAATCAGGTACATATAGTACATCTTGCAAACAGTGGACTTGACCTTGAGACAGGTGGCAGGTCACAATCCCTGTCCCCTTCATGGCATATGTGGCATTATCTCCAAGGATAATTTCCAGATTAGTATCCTTCCCAACCATATTAGAAAGTGCTTCCTTGAACCTAGTGATGTGCCTTGAGGCACCACTATCTATCAACTAGACATCCATAGTGTTGGGTGGAGATGCAGAAGAGAGGGCAGATACAAGAATGAATTCATTTCTTGTATCAACAACATTTGATTCCTCATACCTAGAATTTATCTACCTTTTGAAAGGTTTCCCATTTCCGTCGGAGGGAGCCTTCCTCTTTCCTTTGAACATGTTCCTTTGATTGCCATTCCTCCGGTTGTTGTTGTCGTCATCATCATCAGGAGAATCCTTCTTGAAAGGGCATTCTCTAGCATAGTGGTCGGTCTTGTGACAAGTGTAACACTTGCCTTTCTTTCCTTGGGTCCCTGCTCTTACTTTGTTCCTTGGACCACCAAAGTTCTTCTTCTTAGTATGAGTAGCGAAGGCAACATTTACTTCATTTTCATAATCCATCATCCTTGTCTCTCTTCTTATACACATCTTGATAATACTTTGTCAAAATTAGGTATGACATTGTTATTGAGAATGGTAGTGTTGAATACATGCCATTCAGATGAGAGATCTCCACGTGCAGTGAGAACCATCTCTCAGTCATCTATTGTCTCCCCAATAGCCAGCAGATTATTCCTGATTTCGGTCATCTTCAAAAAATATGATTAAACAGAATCATCCATGCCTTTCTTCAGATTCTTCAATTGGTTCTTGAAGAATAGGACTTGATTCACATTTTTTTCATTGAACGTGTTGACCAACTTATCGTACATATCCTTGGATGTGCCTAGCTCAGAGATGTAGGTAACTAGAATATTATGAATTAAGTCCCTTATCATCATCTTTACTTTGATTTCCCCCTTCTTGTACTTTGTTTTGGCAGCAATAGTTGCATTGGATGGAGACTCATGGATTTTACCTTGCACATAGTCCATGACATCTTGGTCTTCCAACATAAGATCCAATGTCATCTTCCTGGCATGGAAGTCATCCTTCCCAGTAAATTTTTCATCAGCTTTAAATCCATTGAAGTTTGAGGAACCCATGTTCTTCTTTAGTGATTGCTACAAACTAGGGCTTTGCCTTCACCTTAGCTCTCGTTCCATTTAAATTTTTGTAGATGTTCTATGCTTGGTGCAAATTTACTTGTTATCCAAATATCAATCAACAATCACATAAACAATACATTAAAATGCTAATAAAACATACTAGTAGATCAACAGAAGACAAGCCAAAAATATATAAGTGTGTTGGTGTGTTACGGAGGTCAGCAGGATGCTTCAACCAGAAAAGTCTCAATACTATCATCCAACCAGAAGTGTCACACAACCCTCTAGGAAAATGAGATCAGTCAACCCCAAAAGTCAACGTTGTCACAGTCAACAGTCAATGCAAACATCAACATCAGCAAAGTCAACGCATCCAAGTCAAGGTCGACATCTAGCCTTGAGAATTGTGCCAAAAAATGAGGATTTAGGAAATCAAAAGATTGGGAGAGTTTCAGGTCAATTTGACCATGCACTGACCAAAGTCAACAATGGTCAACGTTGCAGTAGAAACCCAAGGCCGAAAACTAAATTTTGTCCTTGCTGAAATTTCTCACGTGTGAAGAGAAGAGCCTCCAAGGTGATCGAACCAAATCAGATGATGAGAGAGAAATGTGTGAGGATTTGATGAGTGAAAATGTTCTCCAACTTCGACCAATTTATATCCATCAATGAGGGTGCGTGACATAACTTCTGGGGCTCCAAACCTTCAGGCTAACCTGAACATATTTTGAATAAATTAAAAATAAATGTTCTTCTCATCGGATCAAGATGATCTTTAGATCGATCTTGCACCTCTCTGAAAGAGGAGTCCAATAAAAATATTGGCATCTTCATCTGAGCATCACGACATGTAGTTTGGACCTAGTTGTCCAAAATTAACACTCTTCCTCTTGCTGGAATTTCACCTCTATTCCTCTGACTTTGCTTCCTCAAAATTTTCTCCTCTACCTTCAAAGTTTCTTGGTAGGAATCCTCAATTGTCTTCAGACTCAAAAAAATGATTTCATATTGTATCTCATACCTTAAACGAATGATGTATCTGGCTACTTTCTCCATATCATCTTTAGCATGTCCTGCTCTAATGCTCAACTTGTAAAACTCCTCTGTATACTCCTTAACAGTCATTCTTTTCTACCTCAAATTCTGCAATTGCTTGAAAAGATTCAATTGATAGTTCTTTGGCATAAACTTATTCTTCAACTTCCTTATCATGTTATCCCACTACTTGATCTTAGGCTTTCCTTCTCTAACTCTGGATCTTTTTAGTTCATCCCACCAGATAGATGCATGGCCCTTCAACTTGGTAGTTTCATACTTTACCTTATTCTTATCTTTGATATCTTCCAAATTTAAATACTTATCCATTGAACTGATCCAATCCATCAGCTCATCCACATTAAGGTTCCCCTCGTATGAAGGAATATCCACTCTCGGTTTCCCACTAACCTTTGCTAATATCTTGAAAACTTATGGTTCCTTGCCTTCTACTGCTTATTCTTCCTCAGAAGTTTCCTCTATTGCGTTGACATCTCCTTCATCAGGTGATCTCCTTTGAGCAGTGTCTACTGTCTCCATTCTTGTACGAAGATGTCGAATCTCATCTAGCAAAATTTCATTAGCTTCCGGCCTTCCCCGAACTATGTCGGCTCCTCTCCTGGGTGGCATATTTTCTCCAACCTTCAAGAACATAACTCAACGTCTGCTCTGATACCAAATGATGTAGGAAAACTGTGAAAATAATTAGAATAATAACATAGTGAGTTATAGGAATAGGATCTCAGTATGCACTTCAACAAGAAAAGTTGATGGAAAAGGCTCATTGTTTTAAGCCTTTGTGGCTATGGCAGAATGGAGACAGCCTGGGAAGAAATGAATTTAGACCCCGGATTCTTAAAACCAAGGAAAAAATACTTTCCTATGCATTTATGAAAAAAATCGCAAGTCTAGGCATGAACTATAGGATTTACGAAAATTATTATGTCTCTAAGAAACCTCGAAAAATAGGGAAAATCTTGATTCAAGAGTTTTCCAAGTCAGTAGTTGGGCAGTTCATCCTAGAGGTATCATTTCAGACAAGTTTGGGTCTGAGCTGGTAAAAGCCCATGCAAGTCGAGATTCGACCAAGTCAAGGATCGGTAGTTGAGACTCAATAAGGTTGTTCATAGGTTGCAGTGATGAGGACCAACCCCGACTACACTAAATTCTACATGTGATTATATCATTCTATGTGGACTCATCCAGGACTTGTGAGGTGATCGTGTGGGCGCCACATGGGATACCACATGGCCTACACTGATGAAGTGACAAGGTTTAATGGGCCAAACTTTTGACCTGTAAGTTAGATTGGAGTAGGATTTATATTGTTGGAATGGTCCTGGTGAGCACTTACACAATGATGTTGTTACACCATTGTTTAGTCATCTAACCCATTATCGTTAGATGAACCCAAGTACACCATGTAAGACTAATTTTACCCCAGGTAAAATCGCTTTCACCACATTTGTTTACATTTCCTGGTCATATTTAACCCAAAACAAGGTAATCAATTAAATAAATCATTATTTATTTAATTATTTCCTAAGAATAAGTTATTTAAATCACTATTTAAATACTATTTCTTGAATTAAATTTGACTAAATCATTTTACAATAATTAAATAGTGTTATTTAATTATATTACTCATTTCCCTTAAATAATAAATAAATCATTTATTGTTGTGTTTTATAAATAAAAGGAATTGACCCAAGTCAAAAACCCTTTTCCACCAACAAATATAATAAAATATTCCTAAAGGGTGATTCTAGAATGTGATTAATAATATTTTATTCATGCACCGAGTTCTAGAACACCCCAATATTTTGTTATAAATAGAAGGGTTTTTCCCATTCATTAGTCACCTCCATTGCATTAGATCACACTAGATCTACTTTTGGTCACCAATTTCATTTGTTTTCATTTTGAACTCCCATTGAGTTCCATGTTTGTTAGGGTTTTCCACATTAACCAAAGAGAGGAATTTTAGATCTGAAACACTAAGGACTTCCAAGAACCCATCCCACTGAGGAGAACTGGAAAACACCTTTCTTGTTTTCCCCTTAGGTGCCCCATTCATTGATATAATATAAAATTCTTTTTATACATTGTTCTTGTCTTGTTCATTGGATGCATGGAGCCATTTTACATTTTATCTACTTAATGTATT
Organism: Pinus albicaulis; assembly: GCA_034641835.2. Classification (NCBI taxonomy): domain Eukaryota; kingdom Viridiplantae; phylum Streptophyta; class Pinopsida; order Pinales; family Pinaceae; genus Pinus; species Pinus albicaulis. The sequence continues at coordinate 468,149,220 of CM076569.1, forward strand.
TTATGCTTAGATCTAATTTTATGCAGCAAACTTAAAGATATTTTGCAGCCATATTTGATGTTAGGGCTACTTGATATGCATAGCTAAAGTGATATTTTACGACGAAAGAATCACACTAACAATTGGAGACTCCACACAGGTTTTCTTTTGCGACCACTGTCGTTTTCTATCTTCCTACATATCCAGTTGTTTCAGACCCTAGGCTTTCTCTTCCATTTTTTATTTTTCCTCTTTTTTCCATTTTTTATGCTAGTTTTCCTCTCCAAAACCCTCAAACATTCAAAATTCTAACTTCCGTGTGTTTCTGGCCTTTTTGCGCAGGTGACCGACATCAGTCGCTGCTGAGACGACAAAATTTTCTGAAATCTGCTGCCGCCAGACCCGGATTTGCAGGTCGCACTTATCGGCCCAAAAAGTGTGACCTAGCCTTGAGGTCACACTTTTCTACCCTAAATCTGCAACCTGCAACTTTTTCTGCAATCTGCCAGCACTTTTTTGGGTTTAACTGAAGCTTCTGTCAGGGTTTTCCGGCCTCTGTCTCCACCTGTTCAGACCTGTTGCTGATCTATTTCACTCACCTAAGTGGGACTCTTGCCCCTTAGGGCTTCATTTCCCTCCACTTTTTGTAGGAGAGTTTGTTGCTGTTTTCAGACGTCTGAATTTCCAGAAGTTTTCAGCCTGATTTCCGATCTGATACCTCCTATTCAGATCCTCACAGGTCAGCTTTTCTTCCCTTTCTATACACTGCCTTTCGCTTTGTTTGGGTTCATCTCTAGGGTCACCCCTTTGACCCCCTCTTTTTGGCTGATCTCCTATTTTCTAGCAGCAACCTTGCCCCTGCTTCTTTGCTGCTTTCTGCACCACTTTCCAACATATTTCTCCATTAGATCCCAGTCCCTCCGGACCTTAGATCTATTGGTCTTTTGTTAGCGTGCTCTACCCCTTCTAGACTAGTTTTGAGAAACCCACCTTCTTGGGTTCGATTGCTGCCTATTTAGTTGCTAATTTTCTGTTCTTTCAGTTTTATTTACTGCAGATTTCTTTTCCATTACACAGCACACTTTTTCTTTTACTCTCAAAACATCTGGGTTTAATCAATTAAAATTAACGCACGCCACACACTGACCCTAAGTGAAGAAGAGCCTGGTTAACACCGCCTGGCAAAGACTCTAAAATTAATCGACACTGCACCTCCTTGCCCTTGTCACGTCTTGATTTTGCACCTTGCTGCCCTTGTCGGTCTTTCTTCTTCCCGTCATCATTACGCCTCTAAGGCGTTTCTCCTGGTGACTTCTTGGCCTTCACCCTCAGTTTCCGGTTGGTCGACTTCCTCCTTCCTGTCGTCATCGAGTAAGTCCTCCCCCGAGTCCGCATTCCGAATCTTCCTCTGATTGTTTGGGTTCTCCCCGTCATTCTGGTTCTCCCCCCTCTACCTCCACCATGTCTAGTTCTGGACCTAGCCCTAACCCCAGTTCTACTGCTGGGTCCACTTCCAGTGGAACCACTACGGGACCTACCTCGACTACCCCATTACTTTCGTATATGGCCGGCCTCAGTCTCCCCGACTTCAATCAGCTTATCAATGATCCTATCCGCACGATGTCAGTTGGCCTGCTATGCCAACCAAGCTCCCCTTTGACATTCCCAAGTTTGAAGGCCTTGCTAGTGAAGATCCCTCCAATCATATCTGATCTTTCCACATGTGGTGCTCCTCTAATTCTATCACCGATGACTCCATCCAGCTTCGTTTATTCCAACGTACCCTTACCGGCGAGGCATCCAAATGGTATGTTGATCAAGCCACCTCTTCCCATACCACTTTTGCAACCATTTCCCAAGCCTTTTTGTCTTATTTCCAGCTCCCTCTCCAATACGACACTGGCACTGAACTATTGACCTCCTTTCGGTAATCCTCTTCAACACATCTGTCCGCTCATGTCCAGGAGTGGCGAAGACGATGAAGCTTATGCCGTGCTTCCCCCTTTGAAGATTGAGTTTACATGGATTGGTTCCTTTAATCTCTCTTACCTCCCATTGGCAAAGATGTTGCCTCCCATTTCCCCCAAACCGAAGAAGCCGCCCTTCAATTCGCCTTAAAATATGACCTTATCTATGCCCAGTCTGGTTATGTTTATACTGTCCTTCCTGATCTCCCCAAGCTCGGGGGAACTAATGCCTCCGGGCCCTCTCACGCTGCTGACGGTCTCATTGGAGCCATGTCTCACACCTCTGCTCCACCTCTTATGCCCTATGGTTTTCCTCCCAGCGGGGCCAGCACCTCCAGCACCTTTCCCCATCCCGGTAACATGTATTCAGGCTTTGGCATGCCTCCTCCTTTTGCCCACTCTCCTGCTTACCTCAATGTTGCCCATTCTCACCCTTACCCTTATCTGCAGCCTGGTGTCCCAGCTCCTCCATCATTTGGACCTCCCGCTCCCTTGCCTCCTCCCGCCCCACAGCCGCACTTACTACCCCCTCTAGGGCACGTATTTGCGCAACACGGCGCGAATACTCTTCCTCCTTCTCAACGGCGGCAGAGAGGCAATCCATCCGCCTCTGGAAATCATGGACCCACTCCTTCTAGTATTGACCCAAACACTGCTACCCAGCCCCAGGGTTCCCAACCCAAGCAGGACAGGCCGCTTCGCACAAATAAGCCCTGCTCATGCTGCGGTGTTTTCGGTCACTACACTCACGATTGTTCCCTTTTACCACAAATGCGACAGATGTGGGAGTCTCAGGCCACCATTCGAGGACAACACTCCTCTTCCCCTGTCCCCCCCATTACTTCTACCTCTCAGCCCACTGTGTTTACCGATCCTTTCCCTCAACAAGGATTTGTGGCTACTCATGCCCCGGCATCCACTCAACCTTCTCCTTCTGGTTCTTCTGATTACCAGATTCTTATGATGTCCTCTAACCAACCTCTCACTATTGACCTTAACCTTCAAACTCGATCTCGTCAATACTCTCCGCCTCCTGTACCGTCTGTCTCCGAGTCCCCATCATCAACTTCTACAGAGCCTCTATCGACACCCAATAGTCCCTTACAAATCCCGCCACCCAAAGTTGAGGTTCACACCAAAATTCCTAAGGGTCCATTACACTGAAATGCTACCTCTGGTTGGGCTGCCCATTCCTATAGCATAGTAGATGATCTGGCACAATCTCTAGCTGCCATTTCAACACTGGAACTCCTCCAATCGTGTCCTTCTCAAAAGAAAGCTCTACTATCTGTCGTGGGTGCTTTAGATCCTGTTGATGACCTCTTAATTATTTTCGACGCCCGTCAGTCAGACCATCCCCCTCTTCCTCCTTCCGTCGCTTTCCAAATCCCAGTCAAAATACACAATGCCAATGTCGCTCGATGTATTATTGATGAGGGGGCATCCACCTGTGTAATGTCCGCTTCGGTTTGGAAACAACTTGGATCCCCTAAGCTGGCCCCTTCCACCATCACCCTCTGTGTGTGGGATGGCCATGCCTCCCAACCCATTGGTCTTTTTCCTAACTGCCCTATCACCCTTGCTGGTAAGACTGTCTGTGTCGATGTTGAAGTTATCGATGCCCCTCTCGACTACAACATCCTTTTGGGGCATAGTTACACCTATGCCATGTCTGTCGTCCCATTCGCAATCCACCGCAAGATGTATTTCCTTCATAATGGCAAGATCGTCACCATCGACCAGTTGTCGTATCATGAACCTAAATCTCAGACCTCACCTGAGTCCACCATTTCCACTGTCACCAATAAGCAAACTGTCGATTCCTTGACCAGTGTCTCCCCTAGCGTCTACAAAGACTCCTCTTTTCTCGGCACCTTCCCCGGTCCCCCCCCTCCTCCTATCTCTGATCCTAGCTCAGTGAATGTTTGCATGATGCAATCGTCTTAGGCTGCCCTCCCACCACCTGCTCTGACTAGTCCGCAACCTCCCCCTCATCCGACTCACCCTACTCCTAGCCTTCCTCCTCAGCTGTTTCAAACTCTCCCACTGGGTCCTTCACCTCTCCCTCACACCCTGGAACCTCCTTATCCTCCCGCCTCGGTTCCCTCCGGCCTCCCCCATTTAGAAACCATCCCTCCTGGCCATTACTCTGCCGGTCAAATCCCTTTCCTTGGCCCTCCCCCTGGCATCTATTCAGTTCCTGTCATGGCCACCCTTTCCCTACCTAATTTAACTTTGGGAATATCGGTATGGTACCTTACTCCTCCAACCGCAACCCCTCCCAGCCACCCTAAACCATACATTGCTATGACACCAGTTCAACCGATTCTCGTTTCTCCTCCCACCGCTACGGTACCTCTAGCCCCATCACACGACCCTCCCCATGCTAAGACTGCTATGGGTAAGAAAAGAAAAACTCTCAGGGGGGAATCCAACGATAAAGCCACTGCTCCCGATCCTACCCCCCCTCCACCCACCAAGCCTTGCGCTTTGTGTGATGATGTCGGTCACGCCACCCATACTTGTCCTGAGCTTCCCCGTATCCAACCCATGGTCAAAGTCGCATTCCCTGAATCATCAGCCCCGGAAACCTCCGTCTCCTCCGCCCCCATAACCAAGAACCCAAAGGCCCTTCGCACCAACAAACCTTGTGCTTTATGTGGTGTCCATGGCCATTATTCTCACCATTTTCCTCACCTCACGCATTACCGCGCCTCTTTAGAGGTAATTTGCGAGTATAAAGTGGAACAGCATCAATCCGCCTCGCCCATCCTTGCTCAGTATGCGTCAAGTTTACTCGAGGATCCTCTAGCCACCATTGACATCCCTCCCCCTGATGTTGAGATGTCCGAATCTGCTGCTCCTCTCTTGTACCTATCATCATCCGACCAACCCTTGGCGTACATCCCCTCCGTATCCACTCCACCTTTTTCATCTAATCCCCCTTCAGCGCCATTCTTGGGTTCTCCATGTTTTGACCATATTTTTACGTGCTCTTCTGTCATCTCCCCTAATGACCCATTTCTTCGCCTTTCCACCATGAACGATGATCTTGGTAGCTTTGCAGCCTCTTGCGGTTTCCACCACCTTCCCCTCTCTTCACCTAACCCCGATACTCCCATCCGTCTCTATGATGTACATCACAACACAAGTCCTCGATCTTCCCCACTTCTCTTATCTTGTGATGCTGTTCCCTCCACCCTCTCGTCCACTCATTATATTGGTTGCACCGATGGCACGCGTCGGTATTCCCGAAACCTCACCTCAGCCACCTGGGCCATCTTTACCCCTGTGCATACCCTTGTTCTTGCAAATGGGGTCTGCATTGGCACTGCCACCAATAACCAGGCCGAGTATGATGTTGTTCATGGTCTCTTAGCTGACGCTCTCTCCCATCGCATCCTCCATCTGCAAGTTTATTTAGATTCCATGCTTATTGTCTTACAACTTAATGGCGTCTACCGTGTGCATAATCCCATCCTGTTTAGACAATATTTACGGGTGAGACTTTTGATACGGGAATTTAGATTTATTTCATTCAACCACATCCCTAGAAGTCACAATCACTATGTAGATCAGATCGCAAACCATGTTCTAGACTGGAATTTATCACACATAAGATAATAGCATCCACAAAATACACATAAAACTCATATATATATAACATGTGTTTTAAAGTCCATATACTTTGAAACATATGACATGCCCATAGCATGTTACAAAAACCCACTACTACAAAAATGGGGGGCACCACTTGCCCCTACATCACTACTAGAAGGCACCATCTACCCCACATCTAGTCACTCTCCAAAGGATCCCGAGCCAATGGCTCTGCTCTCGCAGCTCGTAGATCACGCATCGTCTGCCTGGCCATCGCCATGCGTCGCATGATCCCTCACCATTCCGAGGGGAGCCCAATACATAGCTCTATGTATCGGTCATCTAAATCCTGCCATCCACGCTCTGACACACCAGTCATCAGTCCCTCACATCTACAACGGAGGTCCTCCACCAGTGCGGCCATCTCTTCGTTCTTACAACGTACTTCGGTCATACGATTTGCTCCTAACACTCGTATGTTGGGGGGCAATTTGTTACACCATTTTTTGGTCATCTAACCCATTATCATTAGATGAACCCAAGTACACCATGTAAGACTAATTTTACCCCAAGTAAAATCGCTTTCACCACATTTGTTTACATTTTCTGGTCATATTTAACCCAAAACAAGGTAATCAATTAAATAAATCATTATTTATTTAATTATTTCCTAAGAATAAGTTATTTAAATCACTATTTAAATACTATTCCTAGTTAAATTTGACTAAATCATTTTTTAATAATTAAATAAACCATTATTTACTTAATTATATTCCCCTCATCTCCCTTAAATAATAAATAAATCATTTATTTATTTGTTATTTATAAATAAAGGAATTGACCCAAGTCAAAAACCCTTTTCCCTCCAACAAATATAATAAAATATTCCTAAAGGGTGATTCTAGAATGTAATTAATAATATTTTATTCATGCACCGAGTTCTAGAACACCCCAATATTTTGTTATAAATAGAAGGGTTTTCCCCATTCATTAGTCACCTCCATTGCATTGGATCACACTAGATCTACTTTTGGTCACCAATTTCATTTGTTTGCATTTTGAACTCCCATTGAGTTCCATGTTTGTTAGGTTTTTCCACATTAACCAAAGAGAGGAATTTTAGATCTGAAACACTAAGGAGAACTGGAAAACACCTTTCTTATTTTCCTCTCAGGTGCCCCATTCATTAATATAATATAAAATTCTTTTTATACATTGTTCTTGTCTTGTTCATTAGATGCATGGAGCCATTTTACATTTTATCTTCTTAATGTCTTTTATGCTTAGATCTAATTTTATGCAGCAAACTTAAAGATATTTTGCAGCCATATTTGATGTTAGGGCTACTTGATATGCATAGTTAAAGTGATCTTTTACGATGAAAGAATCACACTAACAGATGTTATTGGTTTTTAGTGTTAAAGTAGTTGAAAAAGGAGAAATTTTGTGACCCCATTTCCATGAAAGTACAATTGAGGTTGGGTCAATGATAGTATCACCTCCTTCCACCCCTAGTAAGGGCTATGTGGTGGATGGGGGGTGTATTGGTGTGTTTAGTATGAGGGTGTACGAAATACATCGATGCTTGGTAGGAGTGATTGCTAGCCTACAAGAAATGTCACAGGGCAGAAATGGGTTGTTAGATGGTTAGTGAAGCGTCATAACATGTATAAAAAATAGTTATAAAACATATCATACTAAAAAAAGAGGAGGAAACAAGAAACAACAAATACACATATAACACAAACTCAATATCTAGTAAACGAACTAATAATACCAATAGAGAACGAATCCCCTTTTATTAGCTGTTGGTGGTAAAAAGAGGTAGAATGCTAAAACACTCGCAATGAGTCCTTAGAGCTATTGATCTCTAATACTAAAAGCAAGGAGGGCTCTTCTCTTAAGTTGTTTGCAAGCCTCTTTCTTCTCCTCGAATGAGTGATCGGATAACAGAAAACTGATGCACTTCTCCTTTAGGATTGAGATGTTGGATGGCCAACAAATGAATCCTTTCACTCCTTTGTTGCTTTGACAACACACTGCTAGTTTTCTCATGGTCAATTTGGCCAGCATAACAATGTGTTCTAAATTTTTCTTCTCATGGTGTTCTTTTATAGGAAAAATTAAAATCTTCTTCCATGTCTTGCCACAATTGTGGATAGTGACCTAAGAGTGGTGGTTGATTCCATTGTGTGCTCACTTAAGGTCTCAAGGTGGCTCTAGGCATCTGTCCTTGGGCGGCCTCAAGTGGAGACTCTTCTTCCTGAAGTGTGCAAAGTGGTCCTGGATGGTGACATTCTACCATACTCAGGACCGCGTGGATTATTGAGGAAAATCTGTGGAAACTTGCACTGATATCAAAGAAAAGGGCACGCGAAGCGCATTGTGCCAGTTTATTCTATGCGCAATATAATAAATTTTCCTTTTGACCTTAGAGAAAGTTAAATTTTCTAGATTCTATAATGTTTTTCCACCTTGTAAGTTATTCTCCTTGACATTTCATGAAGTCCTTTGCTTGTATGATTTTTCAGTGATAACAGTTACCCCCTAATGTATGAGGTCTAGTAAGAACTGTATAGCCCAAATATATTATAGTTTATGTTCTTTATAACCCATATTGAGAGAGAAAGAGAGAGAGTAACTTGTGTGCAGCCTAAGGTTGGAGACCCCTAGCTATGAGTAAAATAGGGACCATGTTCTATCGAAAACCTGCAAAGGATAGCATAAATATCATACATACAATATTTCTACAAGGTGAGCATGTCCCATGCTCGTGATGCTTTGGCTAGTTAAAGCCTATGTGACAGATAGAGGTTCTGTTTGTGTCACTTATACGGTAGTGATCTATTGATTTGGTTGATGACGACGATTGTTGACGCCCTTAGGGGCATTTTTTTCTTTAACGATAGGTTGAATGTAGTGTCCAAATGCATAATATTAGTATGTCATATTTTAGAATAAATTGTCATTGTATGCATGGGTTTATGATTGGGACCTTCCCGTGTAAGCATTGTTGAAAGATATGCTTTTAATGGAACGGGTCTTCGACGAATTCTAATATAGTGCAATGGTTGTGAAGTACGATACCATCTTGACATGAAAGCTTGTGTTGTATTCGAATGTTAGGAGGATCGATGACATCAATGGGAAATGATGATTCCCACAGTTCCATCCGAGGATGCCCTTATTGAGGTGAGGAACCATCCAAGGTACTGCATCATTTTTTGAAAATGGTTGTTGAAGCCGACAAGAAGGAAGCCTCAACCAATCAAGAGAAATATTGATGCAAGGGACTAGTGCCTCTAATATGATAGTTTAACATAGGCATGATGGTGAGAAATGGCTGAAAACCGATGATTGGAGTTCACTGGCCCAAGGTCGGAGCTTGAAAATCAATTTGGTGGCAGTCATAATGATTTCTGATGAGGAAATCCCTAGAGTCGGTAGGACTTCCATGGTGGGTATATGTTTGATATGAATGTCGTGGTGCCTTTGCGTGAGAGGTGTGAAGCTCAGACCAAGGGTGATTAGGGACTATTTCCAGGGGAGAAAAGTGGATGTTTGGGTGGGGGATGTTCTCCTAAAAAATCTTTGTACACTTTCTAACAGAATATAAAATGGGTTTGGATGTACGAACACAGAAATGGGTGCCCCAAAAACATGAAAATTATTGCTCAGTGATGATGTGAGGAAGGTGTTTTTACTGAGGCTGGGGGCCCTATTGGTTAGTCTCGGTGCGGGGGTGGTGAAGCAGGTGAGAAGTATCATAGATGGGCTATGTTGATGGAGGTATGGTAGGCCAAATGCGAGACGTGGTGGTATGTGTTCGATCTGCTTGCTAAAATGGTAGTCCAGGAAAGGGGTTGTATCGTGATATGGTAAAACTTGACTTGATGCATGATGGATGGATGAACGTGAAGTGCTTCCTGTACTGGGGTGTTATGGCCATGGCGTCTTATTTTTTGATACATGGTCTACTTGAGTTATGGACGTTGTGGAGGAGGAGGCTCTACTGACCGACGAGGATGTTTATCATGTGCAAGATGAGGAGAAGATAAACATTTTCAGGTGTTTGGAACCTATGGCTTATGCTTGTGGAGAAATGATGTTAGAATATGAAAAGCTTTATGGGACTCTATTATGCTAAGGGGAGAATGATACCTTCTCTAGAACCTTTAGTGACTAGGGCGACAGGTGGTTTTTCATACTGTGTAATGTCCACAACCAATACCCCAAGTGAAAGCATCTTTTTCATTCCAATATAATGATAAATGTACTGAATGAAAAAACAATAAGAGAGGGCATACCTATCGGAACTGAAAAAATTTAATTTTTCGGAGGCGTGAATGTGTGAAGCCTCCTTTGGGTGTTATGAGGTGTTGATCACTATGTTGCTTTAATTTTCACAATTGGGCTTTCTGAGCTCTTGTTATGGTCCCTCAAACAATTTGAAAAGGGCGATATATAGGTCAATATGGCTCATTCCAATTTATTTGTGTCATTTGAGAGTTGTGAGGTCAGAGCTTGCTGCCAAGCCTTTCTTGCCATTGCGGTCAACATGTGTACCAAGGATTTGCATCGTTAGTGCCAGGTAGGCCCCTGAATTTCCAACATTTTAATTTTTCAGTTTTACTATTGGGGGGTCCATAAAAATTAGGTTTGTACGGACCCCTACTTTTTTTTTGCCTTGGTCAGGCAGGCGATTAAGGTTCAAGCGTAGAGAAATCTGTGGAAATTTAAGGATTTTTGCAGAGATTTCGCGCCTATTAGCATTTTTTCACGCAGCTTCCAATTTTGTTTGAGATACAGACATGCAGACAGCGCGTCTTTCTGAGAAACATGCCCGTCGAAAATCCAAGGCAGTTTTTTGAAAAAAAAAATGATTTTTTTTAGTTTGATGTCATTGATGTGCTTCTGTTTGGTGGCAGGATGTTGTGGAGAGAGAGGGCTTGGTCGAATCTTCATATGGTTGTGGCATAGGATTCCAAATCCCACAGGTTACTAGCATTGTGGGGTCTCCTCAAGTTTCTTGAGAATGACCTCCTGAGAGCTGCGTTACCTGGACCGTTGTTGGAACTGAAGGTGCAAGGTGATGTTTTTGCGAGGGCATGACGTTCCTATCCATCCAGAGATGGATATATACTTTGTGACCAATTTTTTGTCTCAGGGTGAGGCACTTCCTCACCTGTTCCCACCTGGGAGGGTGGCTCTCCTTCGTTGGTCGGAGTAGCACTGTGGCGGGGAGCCCCTTTTAGAGGGTTTCATTCCTATATCCTCAGTGACCGACCTAGACGAGCGATGTGCTTTGTCTATGATCGTGCAATTGACTGGATCGTCATCTCTGCACAGGGCATCGGGACCTCGTATCGATGTCCTACGTCGGCTTCGGGCCGGACATTTATTTGACTGAGCCTGTCATGTTTATGATAGTATGTTTTCATAGATGGAGAAGGTCCGAGGAGGATCTAAGCTATTCACATATGCTAGAATCCTGTGTAGCATTATGTTTGAGCGGGTGGTATTGTTGCGACCCGTAGTGGTAGTTCCTATGGCGTTTCACTGGGACCCCTAGATGAGGCGATGGGAGCCATTGATGCCTCGAGGTGGGGGAGGAGAGGTGGGTCACTATTGGAATGCAACCACAGAGGTCAAGTTTGAGGCAAACCCTCAGATGTTCCTCGAATTTCCATACTTTGGGATGGACTTTCGGGGAGATCTGGATATGGGTCTTCCTGCCGGTTACGTGTGGGGACCTACAGGTATGATTTTTATTTTTTTCTGCATTTGTTGAGTATTTATGATGTGTATATTTATATGTGTATTATGGTGACACTGAAACTCTTTGTTTCTCTTGTAGATGTGGGAGCAGTTGGACAACCTACTGCTCGGTTGGTGAGATACCAACCCATTCGGAGGGTTCCAAGTGGAGGAGCTCAGCCCCAGGCTGGGGGACAGGATGGAGATCCAAGGCAGACTCAGGGTGGAGGACTTGGTGATGGTGTTGGCCCTTCCAGAAAGGGTAGCAGCTCGGCTGCTGCCGAGTATGCTATGGCTATCGCTCCTGCTAAGGTGGCAAAGGCACGAGTGGCAAAGATGGCAGAGTAGTTAGCTGCATCCGAGGCCCGATCCACTGACCTAGCAGATGCTTGGGGTCGAGTGGAGATTATGACCTAGGGTATGCCAACCTAGGGTTTTGTTGATGATCTGGATGATGCCTGGCTTGAGACATTGATAGCCCGAGAGAGGGGCTATCGTCTAACTCTACGTCGTGTGGCGCTTTTTGTTTTGGTTGTTGTCGAAGTGTTGGCACCAAGCGTAGTTGTGGGTCCAGATGGCCCACCTGGTGGGGTTCAACCCTAGAGACACTTTGTTTTCAGGGAAAGCACCCATTAAGAGGATGCTTCCCTTATTTTTTGATGCCATATGTATATATATTTTTTTGGTTGACCTGCGGGTCAGAAACATGACTTGTTATTTTTACTCACATATTTTTTGGTATATATGCGAGATGTATTTTTTGCATCTCTTGATGATTTTTCTTATGGTTATATTATTTTATGGATGTTGTGTATCGTTGATGGAGATCTATATTTTTTATGTTTTTGGTTTTATGTATGATGGTTTATATGAGATGCCTTCTAGTCTAGGATGTGATTAGCTATGTGATCTGATGTCTGGTTTTTATTTCTTAGTACATGTGTGAATGTAATATGATCAAATTGACGGCTTAATATTTTTTCACATAAATATTTTCTAAACAGTTGTGAATCTCGTACTCTAAATTCTTGGTTTAATTGCGAAACCACTAACTGGGAATCAAGGTAGATATGCAGGTGGAGGATGCCTTGGTTGAAAGCATCACTCATGATCCATATGACGACGTCATATTCTTCCTGATTATTGGTATTTGATCTGATGCATACTCCATTGGTGAAGAATGACGATCGGTCAGGATAGTAGATGACCCAGGCGGCTACTGCTAGATTTTGAGACCATCGCGATGCTCCATCAACGCATCCAAAGTAATCGTTGGGGTGACGATCCATCTGTGACACGAGAGAAATTTTTAGAAAAAGTATGTGATGTTTGTGATAAAAAAACCAAAGTTTGGTATATGCATGTTATCTCTAGGGTTGAAGACTCCTTACCCTTATGGGAAAAATTTCTTGAGGTAGCGCCCATTGACGAGGTTGCTTAGGCATGTTCTGTCGGGATCTGACAAGATGTATTCCCCCTTGAAAAGGCGATGTTTTATAACATAGGGACCTTTTCACAGGGTTTCGAACTTCCTGGGCCCTAAGGCTTCTTTCACAACATCATAATGAAGGACTAACTCCCCCTCAGTAAATGATCGAGGGGTGATGTTGCGATCGAACGATGCTTTCACCCACATTTTATGGTCCTCATTGTGTTGGAGCGACTATCATCGATTTTTGTTGACAAGCTCTAGTTGTACCAAGCATTGCTCTAGAGGCTTGGTGTCATCGAGGAGTTTGATGGCAGTGTGTAAGTTCAGGATTTTTCTTTCTATGGGAATCACGGCTTCGACCCCGTACACCAAGTGGAAGGTTGTGAACCATGATGATGTTTTCACTACTGTGCGGTATGCCCATAGGGTGGAGAAAATCATGTGGTGCTAGTTTTTCTTGTTTTTATTCACCATACGTTGTAACATTGTTTTGAGCACTTTATTCACAACTTCTACCTGCCTGTTGGATTGGGGGTAGTATGTTGAAGAAATTTCATGTGTGAATCCGAGATGATGAGATAGATCCTCAAAAATGTTGTTTTCAAAGTGTTTTCTGTGGTCGGAGACTAACTCTTTTGGTACACCAAACCGGGCAATGACGTGGTTGAACAAAAATCGTGCAACGGTTTTTTCCGTGTTGTCGTATGTGGGCATGGCCTCTTCCCATTTGGTGAAATATTCGATGGATACGATAATTTATTTGTGGTTTCCAGATGATTTGGGGTTGCAATTCATGAATTCGATCCCCCATTTTCAGAAGGGACCAGCTACTATGACCGGGTACAGGGGAGTGGGTGGCGCTCTTGCCTTGTGAGCGAAGCATTGACATCGCTCACACCTTTTGACAGCTGAGATGAGGTCACGGAATAAGGCAGTCCAAAAATATCCTACCCATAGAAATTTTTGGGTGGTAGCTATTCTGGAGAGGTGGCCACCGCAAGCTCCGATGTGATAGTCATTAAGGGCTTGCTCAGCTTGGTTGTGAGTGAGGCATCGATGTAAAATGGTGTCGATGCCTCACCGATAAAGGACATCTCCCATGAGGAGGTATCGGGGGGCATGGTGGTGTATGCACTTGCGATCATCACAAGTGAGCTTTGGTTTGAAATTTTGGGTTCGTAGTAATAAGAGAATAACTCTGTATCAAGGGTCGTCTGTCGTCACTAGGAGGATATGCTCGTTGGGTAGTGAATCATTGACTGGTGATCCTTTGGTTTGACCTCGGAGGTTAGTGATGAACTCAGCTAAAATTAAAGCCTTATTGCTTTTGGGAGAGCTAAACTGTAAGTCAAACTCTTGCAGTATAACTATCACCGCATTCCTGTGGAGGCTCCCCCTCTTGAATCTAGAGTTCAAGTTGACCTTCAACATAGTAGGGAGCTTCAATTCAGGGAGGCATTAGGGGAATTCTGAGGTCTAAAATGGGCTTCCTAAGAAAAATGTATAACCAAAATAAACTTTATGAGAACCAATAGGATTCAAGATGATGATGTCAACCATGGGGGATGATTTACCATTTTTGGAGTAAAAAGGTAAAAAGATTAAAAAATAATAAAATAATAAAACTACTTTTTCAACTTGTATTTTCAACTTATATCCCTAATGGTTTACTCAAATTTCAAGCAAGAGTACTCATTAGGTGCAAAATTTAATTCCTCATCCAACAAGTACCCATGTTGCATACTTTTTATGGACTCTGCTACATGAAAAATGAGAAATACATGAAAAAAATGTGATTCCAATTACGTTTTTAATGTATTTCTCATTTTTCGCATAGCAGAGTTGATCAAAAGTATGTAAAATGGGTACTCCTTGGATGGGAAATTAAATTTTGCATCCAACGATTATTCTTGCTCGATATTTGGGTAAAGCCTTAGGGAGATAAGTTCAAAATACGAGTTGAAAAAAGTATTTTTTTCGTTTTTTCCCTCTAAAATTTGATGATGTAATAAAAAATTATTTTATTATTTCCACTATTATTTTATAATTTCCTTAGGAAGCCCATTTTATACCTCAAAATTCCCTAATGATATGATGAGGGAGAAAATTCTTAGAGAGGAAGTGCGTCGAGAGGAATTGCGTTGAGAGGAACTGCATTGAGAAGAGTTGCGCCGAATGGAATTTTTGAGAGATTATATGCTATGTCACTATCAGGAGGAAGCTGCAAGTTGTACTGATTATGTTGCTCAGGCTACATTAACTAGATATGGTGTTGATCCTGCTATAGCTGAGAGGGAGTTGTCATGATATGGAGGTGCAAGGGATTATATTCCTCAGCCTCCTCTTCAAGCTCAAGATCCATATGTGAATCTACAATCACAAGATCCATATGGTAGTCTATTACCAAAGAAACCCGAGTTGGATTATCAGAGCATTGAATATTTATATCGTCAAAGGTTAATGGAGGCGGAATATCAAAATACGATAAGTGATGCGCAAACTGAAAGCCTGCAGAGGGATTTACGTCGACCTAATTTAGGAGCCCCTGTCGCTGGAGGTCCTCCTACATATATTGGATGAAGGTTACAAATAATTATGTTATTTTTAATTTTGTACAAATTTCTTTGATCAATTTAGTAGTTCTATTTTGAATCAAAATTTCTTTTCAATTTGTATTTTTAACATCACATAGCATTATTATCATTAAAATGAGATTAACCTAATCAACATCATGTAACCAAAATGTATATGGGTTGTTCAACAGTCATTTCATATGTTCCCGTTTATCTGTAAAACACATTTTGGCCGAACAAGAGTCCTCGAGGAACATGGGTAGTTAGGATTTATGAATATGATTTAGAAACTATCCTACCAAAATTAATCTAAAAGGAAAATCATTTGGCCACATGTTATTTGAAGGAGTTGAATTTTCCCTAGGATTGAAGGAAGAAATAGCCCCTATTATTTCTATAGTGATTGTAGAATTAGAACATCTTTTTTGGTATATAGACATTACATACTATCTTAAGAACATTAAAAATCCAATGCATTTTCCATATTTCTATAGTGATTGTAGAATTAGAACATATTTTTTGGTATACAGACATTATCTACTATCTTAAGAACATTACAACTCCAATGCATTTTCCATATTTTGGTCCAACAAGTTATGGAGGAGTCTTCAAAAAGTATGTAGGAAAAATCCTCCATTTATGTAGGAATAATACCAACAACACAACTTATCTATGGGCCTTATCAATGGGTATCACAAGCTTATAATTGAAGGAGAGTATCAACTTATCATCTCTGTATTTTTGAAAAGTCAATGTGGCACCAATCTTTCCAAAGTCTCTGAAATTGGTTGGCAATTGGAAACCACAATTGTAAAAGTTGCGTCCCTTTTATTCCCTTATTCAAGCTCCCTTGCTGACTAATGTTTGACACGAGGGTAGTAAAATTGTGTAAAAGCTTCCAAATTTTCATCTTGGAATTAGAAGACTATATTTAGACCTGTCTTGGGATTAAAACCTTCCATCTATGTTGTGATCAACTTTCCAACACTATTCCCAACATAAATTCTCGACACCATACAACTCCCCTCCTCAGTGAGCTCCATATAATGCGACTATAGTTTAGATCAATACTTTTTGTCAGATTATCTTTTCCTTTGTATATCATGTCTATCATCTCGCCTATATGATAGTTGGTTTGTTGAATGTGTTCATTAAAAATTTCATATTTCATAATTTCTAAGCCATTGTTTACATCATTGTTATGTATAGTTTCACCATATCAAACATTGCATAATAGAATCGAAACATACCCCCTTCTTCGCCTTACCAGTCAAGGCGCAATTTTCTTCACCACCTATATTAGATGAAGATCCATCCCTAGTATTCCGCCTGAATTCTTCTTATACCAAATCTGACCAATGTCGCTCCCAATTTGGTAGCTTCTCCCTCCCATTGACAGAGTCCTCATAACTATGCCAACTCTTGGGAAGGCCTAGAAGAGATAGGCTCACCAAGTCATCATCCGCTACAGTAATCTGACACTCCCAAGTTCACCTCGACATTGGACAAACTTGGTTAAATATTTCGGAATAGTGTCGCCTTTCTCCATTTTGATTTTCCTGAGCTTGTCCTTCAGTGCCAATTTTCTGTGGTCACTGCTACTCTGAAACATATCTATCAAAGCCTTCCACATTGAATATGGAGTTGCTTTTCCATGAAGACTTGAGACAATGTGGTCTCTTACACCCTCTAATAAGATCCTCCTCTCCTTTGCAACCTTCTTTTTCCAAGCATCAAGAAGAGCGACATATACTGCTGAGGGCTTGGGAATGTCATTATCAATGAATTCTTTCAACCTGTTTTCCTATAGAACCTCATCCATCATATATTTCCACGCAATATAATTATAACTTCCCTTGATTGCATGTTACAATCTCAATCCATTGAAAGCCATCTCGATCTGTTTGTCGCACCAAAGAATATTTCTACAAATTCGAATGTTATTCAGCACAAACTCAATTTCTTCTCCACTATAGTGATTTCCTGCACTCTGATACCATGTAGAAATTATACAAACAATATGTATACCAATGGATTCAATCCGATCATGTGATATGCTAAAGAAAGATACTAAATCCTTCTACAAATTAATTGTGGAAATTAAACACGATCGCCAATCACAACAAGTAAAGAAAGAAGAAAATAAAACCACAACACAGATATTTTCCCAGGGAAATATTGCTGCTCAAAACCCCTCTATATTTTATTGTATACTCACCAAAGAATCGTGAAACAATTATAATGCATTCCTCTTACAAGACTCTGTTGCACTCTCACAACTGTCTCATACTGATCCGGACAAAATCGACCAACACTTAGCCAATTTTCAGCCTCTGCTTAGCCTTCCTTGCTTGCGCAATTCATGTGGAATACAATCCCTATTATTTAGGAATTTTGGCCTTCCAAAACTGTGCAATGCTCATGGGGAATCCTATGGGTGTTTTGCTGCATGTGGGTAGCCTACTAATAATACAATTGATAGTTAACATCCCTTTAACCTTTGTCTCAAATGGGTCTCCACTAGAACTGACATGCATGTAGCTATTAATAGTAAATCATCAATTACATAGTTAAATCTAATTGAATTCACTCGACCGCTCACTAGTGCAACAAACAATTACAACTAGTTAAACTGATTTTAACTAAATTAATTGAGTTTTTTTATTTCTCATGCATTAAACTAATGCACTAACTGCAACTTGGACTCAATAACTAATAGAATCACTCTGCATGCCTCACCAACCATCATCAACTTGAAATTCATGAGCTAACTGAGTTTATCAAACTCAGTTAACTATTACAAGTGATTATGAGATAAGATTACATTTTATTGTCCAATTTTATTTAGGGAAAATTAAATTAGACACACATTTCTTGTTGACTTTTCAACACCAACAACATTTTCCTCCAACACACTAGTTCAGAATGGATTGGAAGGGGCTAAAACCAGGAATGAGAAATTTATTAAGAGATTAAAAAGTATCCTGAAGGTTTAGGTAAATCCCAATATATTTGTGTAGTGCTCTGCTCTAGTTGACTAACACTGATATGACATTAACATTCGGATATAGCCTTAAGGCTCACATGTTATTCTTTGAGGACCTCAGGTCGAGGATTCAGAGACTTGACTCTTACTGTTAGTCGATGTTATGATGATAATCAATTGTGATGTGTAGAAATTTAATGCAAAACATGTATTGCCTAGATTCTCCTGATCTAACAATAATATGCTATTGTTAAATACAGAATCGCTTCTACAAAATCTTTGCGGAATTTGAAACACAATCGCCAATCACAATATCATGAAGAAAGATCAATCACACATAACACAAATAATTTATCCAGGGAAAGAATATAGCTAAAAACACCACTATCTTTTATTATGTATTATATCATGGATCATGAAACAATTGCATACAAATCTCTAATACAAGAGCTCTCAGTACAATAGCTAACTGTCTCATAGTGTCATACAAAAATTGGCAAGTTCCTTAGCCGATTTACTGTCTCCAGACAACCTACCTCCACTGTGCAATCCCAACTGATAGCAATCCCTGAATGAATGCAATCCTGCCTGCCTTGACTGTGCAATCCTCATTGGCACATCTAATGTGTGTGTGGTTGCATGTGTGAAAACAATAATGTCACAACTGATATTCAATTGTCCCTTTCACCTACATCTCAACTGGGTCTCCATTGGATCTAACATGCATGCATTTAATAGTAGTAAATCTTTAGTTGCATGTGAGGCCACTGATTGTGAATTAATTAATAATTAATTCACTTGATCTCTCACTAGTGTATCTTCAGTTACAACTAGCACAACTGAGTTTAACTCACTTAAATGAGTTAAACTACTTTACAACTTTCATAACTGCACTTCCAACTCTGTTACAACTAATTCCACTTGCATGTCCCACCAACCAACCACTCAACTCGAAATTCCTATAGCTAACTGATTTTCCACTCTAGTTAACTATTTCCAAGTGCTCATTGAGAATAGATTATTGTTTATTTTCCAACTAATATTAAGGGATAATAATAGCCGACATGCATCTATAAATATGCATGCAATCTATAAATAGAACTTGCACATACATCTATAAATAGACCTCATCTATAAATAGAATTTCTCATGCATTTATAAATAGAAATCGACTGAAAAATAGCTTGAGGCTCCATCCTAGTGTAGGTGCATAATTTTCACTATGATCTTCTTGTTGAATCTCAACACTCCCTCTCAACAAGAAAGGGATTTTCCTTCACCCTGATCATGTCTCTATGGTATTCAAATTTGTTCTTGGTGAGTGCCTTCATCAGAATGTCTATATCCTAATCTTCTGTAGGAATGTACTAAAACAACATGATCTTCCTCTGCACAAAATATATGAGATGATGGTACCGAATATGTATATGCTTAGATCGTTCATGAAACACATGATTAATTGAGAGTTTAATGCAACAATGATTAGCACAATGAATCACTGTTGGATCTAAATGAGAACCAAACAAATCAACCAATATCTTTCTCATCCAGATAGCCTCACATGCAGCTTGACTCGCTGCCATGTATTCCGCTTCCACTGAACTGAGTGCCACAGATCTCTGTTTCTTGCTGTACCAAGAAACAACTGTAGATCCAATGCTAAATATCCCCTCTGATGTCCTCTTTCTGTCCGATGGGCTGCCTACCCAATCTGAATCCGTGAAGCCATGCAACTTCACCTCATCTTCCTGTTTGTACCATAAACCATACTCTGATGTGCCCCTCAGGTATCTCAGGACATGCTTGCCTGCCTTCCAAAATAGCTTGGTAGGCTTAACCATAGCTTGACTCTGCTGGTTAACCGCATAGAAAATGTCTGGTCTCATCTTCACTAGATACATTAGCGAACCCACTAATTGTCTATAGACAGTAGCATCCACTACCTCTCCAGAAGTAGCATCCTCTTTCCTCCAGTTTCCTGGAAGAGGAGTATCCATGGGTTTCAACCCTCCATGTGAAATTTACCTAGTATCTTCCTTGCATAATTGCCTTGAGACACAAAAATTTCACCTTCTCGCTGCCATATTTCAAATCCAAGGAAATAATGAAGGAGGCCCATATCTTTCATCTCAAACTCCTTTGCAAGGTCCTCCTTGCATGAGTGTATCAGCTGCTCATCACAAGTCAATATTAAATCATCAACATAAAGAAAAATGATTAAAATCTTACCCTCCACCACAATTTGGTATAGTTTTACATCTGCTTCACTTTTGGTGAATCCTATTCCAGTGAAATAGTTGTTTATCCGAGTGTACCAAGCACACGGTGCTTGCTTCAACTCATATAATGCTCTTTTGATTCGTCACACATGTGACTCACTGTTGAAGATCTCAAATCCTTCAGTATACTCCATGTACACCTCTTCCTCAATGATCCCATTGAGAAAAAAATTCTTCACATCCATCCGATGAATGCGCCAACCCATCTGCATTGAGAGAGCAAGGATGGTCCTTATGGAAGAATACCTTGCGAAAGGTGCAAAGGTCTCTTCATAATCTATCCCCTCGATCTGTGAGAAGCCCTGGACCACAAATCCGGCCTTTTATTTGTCAACACTCCCATCAATAGCTTTCTTTACCTTGTAGATCCATCTCGAACATACCATTGATTTATCAACCAGCTTTGGAATAATTTCCCAAGCACTGTTTTTGACAATGGAGTCATACTCCTCCACCATTGCATCTACCCATGTGGGCTCCTGCACTAATTCCTGAAAGGAATATGTCTCAGTCACAATACATTTACTCATGAGAGCCATGTATCTAGTAAATCGGTCAGGAGACATTCTTTGTTTGCGCTGTGAAGTAGGGACACATACATTCTGTGTAGCTTCAAGTCTCAGCCTATCAACTTCTGTGGTACGCCTTCTGCCAGTTCTGATGGTTGGCTCTGCGTGAGTGGACTCCTCCACTCCATGAACCTCCTCCTATGGCTGATCCACATCTAGAGACTCATATTTTGGAACCAACAGTTCCTCCTCCACATGCAAGTACAACTCCCTCTCAAGCGACAACCGCATGGCTTTCCCCTCATCGAATTTTATATCCCGTCGCACCATAGTCATTCGAATGTTTGGAAAATACACACGATAATTATGGGGTGTTTTTGTTTACCCCACAAAAATACCAACTTCAGCAGTTGGCTCCAGCTTCTTCCTGGCGTCCTTGGTCACATGCACATAAATATATGAGCCAAAAATATTAAAGTGTGAAACATCTGGTTTCTTACCAGTGAAAGCTTCTTCAAGTGTACTCATGCCAAGTACTCTATGAGGACAACGGTTTTTCACATAAACCGCATTGTTCCATGCTTCCACCCACAAATGCATTTGTAGGCCCTGATCATGCAACTTTGGTCGTGCTGCACCCACGATCGTTCTGTTCTTCCTCTCTATGACCCCATTTTTCTATGGGTTATGAGGCGCTATGAGTTCTCTTTGAATTCCCTCTTTGCTGGATAAGTTCTTGAATTCGTTAGAGATGTATTCTCCACCATTATTTCTCCTTCGATCCTTCACTTGCTTCCCCGAATATTTCTCCACCACTGCCTTAAACTCACATAACTTTGAGAATTTTTTACCCTTCTTCTGAATGAAGAAGATCCAACATTTACGAGAAAATTCATCAACAAAAATAACATAGTACTTATGTTTTGTTGTTGAAGCAACCGAGAATGGTCCACACATGTTTGTGTGAACTCTCTCAAGGATCCTCGAAGCACGGTTCTCCTTTTCATGAAAGGTGGAATTTACATACTTCCCCATGGTGCAACCCTTGCACTGATCTAGCTGAGCAAGTGTTCCCATTGGAAGTCTAGTAGATATTTGCTGCATGACTTTCAAGGCTCCATGATGAAGATGGCCCAATCGCCTGTGCCATAATTCACCCTCATCCCGGCTCAGCACTTTTTCCTCCTTGCCCATCATGGAAGTGCAACCATCTACCTCCATCTTGTAGAGAGTCTTAAATTGAATCCATATCCACTTGGCTTTACCCATTGTTTTATGTCGCAGGAAATATTTTCCATCGCTGAAAACAATTTCATAGCCTTTGTCCTCCAACATTGCGACTGAGACCAAATTTTTCTTCAAAAATGGAACATGCATAACATCTTTCAATTGAAATGGTTTACCTAAATCCCTCTAAAAGGTAATGGTACCAATGTCGGTCACACTATATCATCCATCGTCACCCATCTCTATATAAATTTGGAGATCTTTCTCCTCCAAGTCATTGAAAATTTCCTTTTCTACCGTCATGTGAAAGGAAGTGCCACTATCAAAATACCACACTGATCCCAATGCACTTGACACCATGCATGAGATCAAGGAGAAGTCAAGTTAAAATTGTGAGGCAAGGTCCTCACTAGCTGCAGCTCCAATAGCCTTCTTGTTCTTCTTATTTTGCAGATATTTAGTAGCAAGATGCCCATGTTTGTGATAGTGAAAACAATTCACCTTGGACATATCCAACTTATTGCCTTTAGACTCTTTATAATGGAATTTCTTCCCCTTCCCTTTCTTTGCCTTGGCAGCCAAAGAACAATCCTCTTCATCATCATGCTTTGATGAAGAGCCATCTCTAATGCTCTTCCTGAACTCCTCCTGCACCAGATCTGACCACAGTCTTTCCCAATCCGGCATTTTTTCTCGTCCGTTGATAGAGTCTACATAATTGTTCCAACTCTTAGGAAGTCCCAAGAGAGCCAAGCTCACCAAATCATCATCAGCAACAGTTATTCCCACAATCCCCAGTCCATCCTAACATTGGACAAACTTCATGAGATACTTTGGAATGTTGTCACCCTTTTCCATCTTGATCTTTCTGAGTTTATCTTTGAGTGCCAATTTCCTATGGTCGTTGCTGCTTTGGAATAGATCCGTCAAAGCCTTCCACATATCATATGATGTGGATTTCCCATGGAGGCTTAAGAAAATTTGGTTTCTTACTCCCTCCAATAGAATCCTCCTCGCCTTTGCCACTTTCTTTCACCATGCAGAAAGATTAGTAGCATCTGCAGCATATGGCTTAGGAACATCTCTTTCAATGAATTCCTTCAAGCCATTGTCTTCGAGTACTGCCTCTGTCTTGTCCTTCCAAGCACTGTAGTTTGAGCTGCCCTCGAGTGCATACTCTAACCTCAAGTCATTGAAATCCATTTCAATCTTGAATCAGTTGTAGCGCCAAGAAAGTATTTCTGCAAATTCGAATTCTTTCCACCAAAAAACTCAGCTTTTGCTTCAAAATTGCAATTTACTGTGCTCTAATACCATGTAGAAATTTAATACAAAATATGTATTGCCTGAATTCTTCTGATCTAACAATAATATTCTACTGTAAAATACAGAATCACTTCTAAAAAATCATTGTAGAATTTGAAACGCAATCGCCAATCACAATATCATGAAGAAATATCAATCACACATGCACAAATAATTTAGCCGGGGAAAGAATATAGCTAAAAATCCCACTATCTTCTATTATGTATTATATCATGGATCATGAAACAATTACATACAAAGCTCCAATCCAAGAGCTCTCAGTACAATAGCTAGCTGTCTCACACTGTCATACAAAAATTGGAAAGTTCCTTAGCCAATTTACTGTCTCTAGACAACCTACCTCCACTGTGCAATCCTAGCTGATAACGATCCCTGAATGAATGCAATCTTGTCTGCCTTGACTGCGCAATCCTCATGGGCACATCCAATGTGTGTGTGGTTGCATGTGTGCAACCGATAATGTTACAACTGATATTCAACTGTCCCTTTCACCGACATGTCAATTGGGTCTCCACTGGATCTGACATGCAAGCAGTTAATAGTAGTAAATATTCAGTTTCATGTGAGGACACTAATTCTGGATTAATTAATAATTAATTCACTTGATCTCTCACTAGTGTATCTTCAGTTACAACTAGCAAAACTGAGTTAAAATACTTTACAACTTTCATAACTGCACTTCCAACTCTGTTACAACTTTGAATCACTCAGTTACAACTAAGTCCACTTGCATGTCCCACCAACCAACCACTCAACTCGAAATTCCTATAGCTAACTAATTTTCCACTTCAGTTAACTATTTCCAAGTGCTCATTGAGAATAGATTATTGTTTATTGTCCAACTAATATTAAGGGATAATAATAGCTGACATGCATCTATAAATAGACATGCAATCTATAAATATAACTTGCACGTACATCTATAAATAGACCTAATCTATAAATATAATTTTCTCATGCATCTATAAATAGACATCCACCTAAAAATAACCCGAGGCTCCATCCTAGTGTAGGTGGATAATTTTCACTAGGATCTTCATGTTGAATCTCAACATGATGGATGTGTTTGTTTCATATTCGATGTTATGATGATGATATTTGTGATAGATGTAGATGTTTTCTAGTTGATGTTATTATGACAATAGTTACGATGGATGTGTTTATGATTATGTTTAATCATGCAATGGATTCATTATAATGGTTGTTTACATTAGCTCTAGCTCACCGTGAACAATGTCGTTGATGACTATGTCATGTTGATGATTTAACATATGTTATTACATCAATGACTAACAATGTGAAACATTATTAATAATGATTATTGATTATGAAAGGATACCACTAGATGCATTTGCGTGTGATGAGTTGATGAACTTTGGTTTGATGGAATTGAATACTTTGTCTCTGAAATTTTAAAGTTTAGTTTGAGTTTATTTGTAAATTCTTAGTACATGTTAGTAGTTGCAGGCATAGAAGTTTCTTGGCCAAATGAATCACACATGGATGATGTGTTTGTACAAATAGAGGAAACTTCATGGGAGGGGTGAGACAACATCCCTGATTTCTCCCACTAGCACTCCCATCGTGCCCTGGGTTGAAAGGTCTTGGGATACCTTCGCATTGAATATCACAATGTCATGGGTGTGGATCCCGTATTGGGCCTTTCACGAGGATTATATTAGGGGCATGTATCAAGATGAATTCATTAAACCCCAACACCAATAGTCTCACTAGAACGGGTGACGTGGGAGAGGATAGTGATATCCATAGTCGCACCTAGTTTTTCCCCTCGTAGTAACTAGATGCTTGAAGGAAAAATGACATGACACCCTTGGAACTTCAAGGTAAGTTATTGAAGTACATGACTAACTTGGAACCTTTGGCATCAAGAAGGAAATGATTGGTGTGACACCCTGGCATCAAGAAGAAACAAATTGGTGTGACACCCTTTGAATCAAGAAGAAAATGATTAGTGTGGCACCCTTGGAACCTTGAAGGTAATTTCTTGAAGGGAACAACTGACTTGGCACACTAGGCATCATGAAGAACCTACTGAAATATAATTAAGATATGATAATCATAATAATTCACATAATGTGGTAAATAAAATTTTAAAACCAAGATATCTAATCAATAATAAAACTTGGGGTAAAGGGAGAACAGGAAACCACTTGAGAACTCTACCTTCCCCTCATTTGGAAAATTTTAGGTAGGTAATGTACATATGTGTTTTAATAGGAAAAAGGGGGAATATGTACACACATTTAATTAGAAATATTAATCCTAAAATAGTTTAACCTCATTAAGAAAAGAGGGCAATGAATAAAAATAAAGATTAATAAATTAAATTATATAAAATTTATAGAACCTCCATGTGGCAAGAGCCAACACAAGAATATCCATATGAGAGGAATTTTGATTTAAATTATGAGGTATTTGGGGGACCAAATCTGAGAGTTGTCAGTTGACTTCAGTAATGAACACAAATTAAGAAGTAGAAAAGGGGGATCAAGAGATAACTAGGAGAAGAAATAGGGAGTCATGTTGGGGTGAGAAAAAATATCATTTTTGAATTAAAATTTAAGTAAATAAATTTGGAAAGCCTTGGTGAAAGGGTGACACATGGGTGCGTGAATAATCAAACTTTTGGATTAATAAAATAATTAATTATGCATAAAATTCCAAGTGTCACCTATGAAGCCTCCTATAAAAGAAGGGGCAAGTTATGGGAGAAGGGATTTTTCGCCCTATTGTTGGATGAATTAGATAATGCTAGTTTGATAGTAAATATTACTATAATGAGTTTGATATAGTGGAGGTTTTATTTTGATAGGGGGACTCATGAGAAAAGAGTGTTCTCCTCCACTAGCTAGCACTTATCCACTATCTTACAACCCCATTGCAGCTCGTCGGTCAGTGGGGAAGAAGAGTAACCAAGGAGTAGTTTGGGAGGTCAACCAATGAGTCAGTGATGTTCAACCAAGGACGTTACACCCTTCACACATGTACTTGGATAACCACAAGAGAGTGAAGAATAAAAAAAATTGGGTTGAGTCCCCATCCCTTCGATAAATGGTACTTCGGGTCACATAAATTTCCACTACATGTTTATTATATTACATTAAATTGTATAATTGAATTATGGATTAATTGACCTTAAAGTGTTATGTGTATTGCATATTGATCTGTAGTTTATTATATGATTCACTTATATTTATTGTTAATGGATAAATGAATTTCAACGGAGCTTTTTAATTTGTCTCATTCCTGGTAATACAATATCTTATGATTGTCTCTATATTTTGTTAAAATAATATATATAGTATCTTTTATTCCTTAAAATGTTATCTACATGTATTGCATGTGGTTAATATAATTAAACAAAAAAAAAATTATGGGTAAATAACATTATAGGTGCAATCCCTATAATCTTCCTACAGGGCATAGAATAGAGGATGATTGTCGTGTAATTTGAAGGCACTCTATGATGTGAAGGTCACTGGTTCGAAAATATGTGGGAAAAAATCAAACCATGTTAAGGGCTAGTATGTCCTAGGCCGAGTGCAATCCTCGAGTGATTTTTATGGCTCAGATTCCCTTGTTTCATCGTTTTTCAAGCTGAATATTAAGTGTGCAGTCATCTAAGGACTCACACAACATAGAAAACAAACATAAATCCCAATAGATATAGAGATAACACTCTCACTCTAGTTGAAAGGGGCTTGGTGGCATAATTTATGTGAATATAGCCATCCCCCAATTCCCTGAGATAGCCCTGGCGAATTCACCTGTCATAAATGTTGTAATCATTTAAGAAAATTAAAACTAGTTGAGATATCAAGACATGGATTTCAAATCATGGGGAGGAGGTTTCTTGGGAAGTTGGAAGATGTGATAATTAATGTCATTAATGGTTTGACTAGTGGGCTTGGAATGGGCTAACTCCACATTAATTAAGCTAGAGGTAAAAATGGTGACAGGCATACCCTGCTTGGTAAAAAATTCACAAGTAAAAGGGGACAAGGAAGTTATGGTGGGTTATGCTGGTAGGGAGGTTGCAATTGTCAGGCACACATCTATGCAACCGATATATAGTTGCAACAATGGAAATGGAATTTTGTAAAGAAGAATTCTAAAGAAAATAGAAAAGGGGGTGATTATTCATTGATCAAGGAGAGGGGATACATTCATCTAGACACATTGGAGAAGGAAAAATCCATAAGGGCTTAGTTCGGGGAGCACATACAAAGAAGGATAGGTCGAGAAGGAAGGATCTAGAAAAATTACGATAGTTGCGTGGAGGAAATGAGGCTACAACAACCTGCACTAGTTCTCTATGGGGTTTCTAGAGGAGTACTTCTAGTTCTAAGCAAAGGAAGAGGGTGTAATGGATCTTTCTTGGGTGAAGGTTAGAGGCTCTTTGGATTCCCGATTTGGGTGGGGGCCCTATTCCTTCAGATTCCCAGTAAGAGAGAGTTCATGGTGTCTTACTATGCTTGGTTTTTAGGCCAACAATCACATTCAATGAACTTTTTGTTCCTATATTTGGATGGAGTAACTGAATAATTGTTTCCTAGGTTACAAAGGTGGAAATGGTGACATCTCTAGATTCCCTGGCTTGGTTACAAGGGTCGACATGGTGATATCTTGGGACTCCATAGTTTGGTTACAAGCATGGAGGTGGTGATATATTTGGATTCCTTGGTGTGTGGAGGAGTTATGGTTGTTTCCTTGAAACACATCTCCTCAAGCTCTGAATCTGCCTTAGGGGTGGATGATTGCAAGAAAGGCCATAATGCAGTCATCTAAAGGTCGTGTGGAGAGTTAGAGTCCCAACCTCAGATGTCGGCTCATTATTCAATATAAGTGGTTTACTTATGCTCTTGATTTTTTGAACACATTCCACTATATTTAATGAACATGGTATTTTAGCATGCATTGCTATTAAATTATATTTCTATGTTCTATGTATGTGATCTATTATGAATGAATGGAAATTTCACGCATATTTTCAAGTTGGAGCTAGCTTATTTCCCCTATATTTTTGTAAATATTACACTCAAGAGCATGATATTTATGTATTTTAAAGGGCAATTGCATTCATCTATAATTTCAATAATAACATAGTGAGTTATGGGAATAGGATCTCACTATGCACTTCAACAAGCAAAGTTGATGGAAAAGGGTCATTGTTTGAAGCCTTTGTGGCTATGGCAGGATGGAGATAGCCTGGGAGGAATTGAATTTAGACCCTAAATTA
The DNA here is from genome assembly GCA_034641835.2 of Pinus albicaulis. NCBI lineage: Eukaryota > Viridiplantae > Streptophyta > Pinopsida > Pinales > Pinaceae > Pinus > Pinus albicaulis. The sequence goes on from CM076569.1 coordinate 468,178,115, forward strand.
TTAAAACCAAGGAAAAAATACTTTCCTATGCATTTAGGAAAACAATTGCAAGTTTGGGAATGAACTATAGGATTTACGAAAATTATTATATATCTAAGAAACCTCGCAAAACATGGAAAATCTCGATTCAAGGGTTTTCCAAGTCGGAAATTGGGCAATTCATCCCAGAGGCAGCATTTTAGATGAGTTTGGGTCTGAGCTAGTCAAAGCCCATGCAAGTTGAGATTAGACCAGGTCAAGTATCGGTAGTCGAGACTCAATAAGGTTGTTCGCAGATTTCAGCAATGAGGACCAACCCCACACTATATTCTACACGTGATTATATCATTCTATTTGGACTCATCTAGGAGTGGTGGAGTGATCGTGTGGGTGCCACATGGGATACCACATGGCTGACACTGATGAAGTGATAAGGTTTAATGGGCCAAAATTTTGATCCGTAAGTCGAGTTGGAGTAGGATTTTAAGCTAGAGGTAAAAATGGTGACAAGAATACCCTTATTGGAAAAAAAAATCACAAGTAAAAGGGGACAAGGCAGTTATGGTGGGCTATGTTGGCAGGGAGGTTGCACTGATCAGGCGCACATCTATGCAACCGATATATGGTTACAACAATGGAAATGGAAGGTCGCAGAGAAGAATTCTAAAGAAAAGAAAAAATGGGGTGATTATTCATTCATCCAGGAGAGGGGAGTACATAGAGGTATCCATTCATCTAGACACAATGGAGAAGGAAAAATCCATAAGGGCTTAGTTCGAGGAGAACGTACAGAGAAGGATAGCTCGAGAAAGAAGGAGTTAGAAAAAATACGAGAGTTTTGTGGAGGAAAGGAGGCTACAACAACCTACACCAGTTCTCTAGGGCATTTATAGAGGAGGAATTTCAGTTCTAAGAAAAGGAAGATGGTGCAATGGATCTTTCTTAGGTGAATTTTAGAGGATTTTTGGATTCCTGATTTGGGTGGAGGCCCTATTCCTTTGGATTCCCGGTAAGACAGAGTTAATGGTGTCCTCCCTTTCTTGGTTTTTTGGCCAACAATCACATTCAATGAAATTTGGGTTTCAAGTTGTAGGTGGAGTCACTGAATAATTGCTTCCTAGGTTACAAAGGTGGAAATGGTGATATCTCTAGATTCCTTGGTTTGGTTACAAGGGTGGACATGGTGATATATAGATATTCCATGGTTTGGATACAAGGGGGGAGGTGGTGATATCTTTGGATTCCCTAGTGTGTGGAGTAGTTATAGTTTTTTCCTTGAAACACACCTCCTCAAGCTTTGAATCTGCCTTGGGGGTGGATGATTGCAAGAAAGGCCGCAATGCAGTCATCTTAAGGTTGGGTGGAGATTTAGATTCCATAACTCAGTTGTCGTCTCATTATTCAATATACGTGGTTTACTTATTCTCTTTCTTTTGTGAACACATTCCACTAGATTTAATGAACATGGTATTTTAGCATGCATTGATATTAACTTATATTTCTATGCTCTATGTATGTGATTTATTGTGAATGAATGGAAATTTCATGTATATTTGCAAGTAGGAGCTAGTTGAGTTTCCCTATAATTTTGTAAATATTACACTCAAGAGCATAATATTTATGTATTTTAAAGCACAATTTCATTGATCTATAATTCCAATAATAAGATAGTGAGTTATGGTAATATGATCTCACTATGCACTTCAGCAAGCAAAGTTGATGGCAAAGGCTCATTGTACGACGCCTTTGTGGCTATGGCAGGATGGAGATAGCCTGGGAAGAATTGAATTTAGACCCTGAATTCTTAAAACCAAGGAAAAAATACTTTCCTAAGCATTTAGGAAAAAAATTGCAAGCCTCGGCATGAACTATAGGATTTACGAAAATTATTATATCTCTAAGAAACCTCGCAAAACAGGGAAAAACTCGATTCAAGAGTTTTCCAAGTCGGCAGTTGGGCGAGTCGTGCCAGAGGCAACGTTTCAGACAAGTTTGGGTTTGAGGTAGTCAAAGCCCATGCAATTTGAGGTTCGACCAGGTCAAGGATCGATAGTCGAGACTCAATAAGGTTGTTCACAGGTTGTAGCGATGAGGACGAACCCCGATCACACTAAATTCTACATGTGATTATATAATTCTATGTGGAATCATCTAGGAGTGTTGGGATGATCATGTGGGCGCCACGTGGGATACCACATGATCGACACTAATGAAGTGACAAGGTTTAATGGGCCAAAATTTTGATTCGTAAGTCGGATTGGAGTAGGATTTTAAGCTAGAGGTAGAACTGGTGACAGTCATACCCTGCTTGGAAAAAAATCACAAGTAAAAGGGGATAAGGCCATTATGGTGGGCTATGCTGGTAGGGAGGTTTCACTGGTCAGACGCACATTTATGAAACCAATATACAGTTGCAAAAATGGCAATGGAAGGCCACAAAGAATAATACTAAAGAAAATAAAAAAGGGGGTGATTATTCAATCATCGGGAAGATGGGAGTACATAGAGGGATCCATTCATCTAGACACATTGGAGAAGGAAAATTTCATAAGGGCTTAGGTCAAGGAGCATGTACATAGAAGGATAGCTTGAGAAAGAAGGAGCTAGAAAAACTACAAGAGCTATGTGGAGGAAAGGAGGCTACAACAACCTACACTAGTTCTCTAGGGAATTTCTAGAGGAGGAATTTCAGTTCTAAGAAAAGGAAGAGGGTGCAATGGATCTTTCTTCGACAGTTGCCGAGGCTCTTTGCTTATCTCAATCTAGTCTCCTAAACTGAGCTCATTTAATTGTCAACCAGGATTTGTAAACTGCTGAAGTGAAGTGTACTGTATGTACCTAGGTGCTTGTTTCCTAATGCGTTGTGTGTAGTGTTTATGATGTTTTTGGTCTTTTGTGATGATTTATGATGTTTTTGGTCTTTTGGTGATTTTATGTTTGCAGGAAAATGCCTAGAAAGCTAATGGAAAGAAACTGGTGATTAAAAACAGAGTTAAGCCTAATTGATGGAATGACAAATGGCAAATGCAATTGGAAACACTGAAGCAAAATTAAATCTAAACTATGACTAAATAAAAGCAAAGCTTGATAATGAATTTCAAACAAATGATTCAAAACACAAACTAAACTTGAGAAATGATCACTAAATATGCAAATCCTCTAACTAAACAGTTAAACACTAATCTTACAATGATGCAACATTTTGTCCTTGGTTAAAGATTTGAAACAGATTTGGAGGAAAAACATTGATACCATCCTAAGATCTTTTATTCTATGACTAATTCCTAGTTCTATTCTGCAATTTAATTGAATGTCACAGAACCTTTACTCAAAGAGTTATTGGTTTCTTTTTCAAAGTAGTCCTTTTGAGGGAGAGCTCTGTTTATGAAATGATGAGGAAATTGCAGAGTATTCCAGGCCTTGAAATGATGTTGTCTTTTGCTCTTATGGTTGTGGATCAATTGTAGATTTTAGAACAAGAAGATGTTTGTAAATAATGAAGGCCGTTTTATTATTCCTAACAACTGAAATTATCTATTGTGCAATGGATGACAATTTGAATATGAAATGCAAGTGCAATGAATTAATCTAAGAATGAACCTAAGATGCCACTAATCTAGAACAATGTTGAACTATAAGTCATCATCAAACTTGAAACAAAGTAACTGAACATGAGTTAAATGCAATGAAACTCCGGAGCATTCTAACTATGCTAACATGCATTATTCTATGAAGTTACACAATCTGCTTGTTCATCATTAGTGATATTTTGGAAGAGTTCCTTCTTTTGGAAGAGATAGAACAATTCTGACTGTGTAATTGGGTGCAATTGTAAGCAAATAGACTGAAAGCAAATGAAAAACTAAGATATCATATCCATACCCTACTCGTCATTATGATGTCTTGGGCAAGCGTTTAAGAGCAAGAACAGAGATGATACTTAGTAAAAACACACAACTAAATCATTCATTATCACGGTCATGTCTTGAACTTCTTAAGAATTTCTTGGAAGAGTTTCTTCTTGTGGAAGAGTGATTAGAACAAGTGTAACTGTGATAGTGAACATCAAAAACTACAACTAAATCCTACAGTACTATAGCTATTCATCATTCATCATTATAATCTTTTGGAAGAGTGTCTTATTGTGGAAGAGTTAGAATGAATATAACTACAGTAGCTAGTTAAAACAACTATAAATTCAACTCCTAATCCTACAATACTATAGTCATTCAACATTCATCATTATAGTCTTTTGGAAGAGCATCTTCTTGTGGAAGAGTTAGAATGAGTACGACTACATTAGCTAATTAAAACAACTATTAATTCAAATGCAAAACGTAAAGGCAGCTAGGAAACTTATCTAATTTACGCAAAATAAATCCGTGCAAGAGGCAGGGGCCCTCTACCACTTGACGGCATTCAACTCCAAATTAAATCACGCCTTCAAAATAACTTTGTCTGCTCCATTAAAGATGAAATAGTTTGAACATAACACTCTGCGTCTTCAGGAATGTAACACAGAGTCTAAACAAAATCTAACAACAAATCTAACATAAAATCTCCCCCTAGCTCTCGGTCTCCCAAGAGTTTATAAAGCAAATGCACATAACAATAATTGCAACAATTCAGGAACACTGTCTTTCCTTATCGGAATCACGTTAGGACTCTTTGAAGTGGCTGCGTGAAGAGGAAAAGACATCTGGACTGAGACAGTCCTAATAGAAGTCTTCCTTCCTAAATGTGTTCCCCACGTTCATAACCGTACCCAGAATCCATTTCTTCCTCCATGATGAGCAACGAACCATGTAGACATGACGTGGATCATGCCCATATGCGGTTTTTCTCAAGAGGCCACCTGGAACATACTCAAAAATGAAGGCAACTGCAGAATCGCCGCTTAGCTACGGAATGTCTGCATTCTGCAGCTAGTTCCGGTCAAAATGCTTTACAATGGCAAAAATCACAAAATTTAACAAGTCAGTCATGTAAATCATTCTAGAAGTAATTTTAACTATATTCATTGATCAATTGGGTCTAAGATAGAAATGGACAAGGGAAAATGAGGTAAAATGACGTGAAGGAAAGCACAATTTTAAGGCTCAACAACCTCTTGGATTCTCGATTTAGGTGGAGTCCCTATTCCTTTGTATTCCCTAAGAGAGAGTTCATGGTGCCTTCCCATGTTTATTTTTAGGCCAAAAATCACATTCAATGTGGACTCTCCCTGAGTCAGGAGTGATTTGTGGTGTGAAGCCATGTGGGATACCATGCATTGGCATCGATGGAGAAGTACATTTCTCTGGGCCAAAATTTTGATCCGTTTGTCGAATTGGAGTAGGATTTTAAGCTAGAGGTAAAAATGGTGACCTGCATACCTTGCTTGGAAAAAAAATCACAAGTAAATGGGGACAAGGCAGTTATGGTGGGCTATGTTAGTAGGGAGGTTGCACTGGTCAGACACACATCTATGCAACTGATATATGGTTGCAACAATGGCAATGGAAGGTCGCAAAGAAGAATTATAAAGAAAAGAAAAAAGGGGGTGATTATTCATTCATCGAGGAGAGGGTAGTACATAGAGGGATCCATTCATCTGTACACTTTGAAGAAGGAAAAATCCATAAGGGCTTAGGTCGGGGAGCACATATAGAGAAGGATAGCTCGAGAAAGAAGGAGCTAGAAAAACTATGAGAGTTGCGTGGAGGAAAGGAGGCTACAACAACCTGCACTAGTTCTCTAGGGCATTTCTAGAGGAGGAATTCAGCTCTAAGCAAATGAAGAGGGTGCAATGGATATTTCTTGGGTGAAGGTTAGAGGCTCTTTGGATTCCCAGTTTGGGTGGAGGCCCTATTCCTTTGGATTCCTGGTAAGAGTGATTTAATGGTGTCTTCCCATGCTTACGTTTTAGGCCAACAATCACATTCAATGAACTTTGGGTTCCTAGTTTTAGGTGGAGTCATTGAAGAATTGTTTCCTAGGTTACAAAGGTGGAAATGGTGATATCTCTATATTCCCTAGTTTGGTTAAAAGGGTGGGCATGGTGATATCTTGATATTCCATGGTTTGATTACAAGGGTGGAGGTGGTGATATCTTTGGATTCCCTGGTGTGTGGAGGAGTTATGGTTGTTTCCTTGAAACACACCTCCTCAAGCTTTGAATCTGCCTCGGGGGTGGATGATTGCAAGAAAGGACACAATGCAGTCATCTTAAGGTTGGGTGGAGAGTTAGAGTCCCAAACTCAATTTTCAGCTCATTATTCAATATAATTGGTTTAATTATGCTCTTTCTTTTCTGAACACATTCCACTAGATTTAATGAACATGGTCTTTTAGCATGCATTACTATTAAATTATATTTCTATGCTTTAAGTATGTGATCTATTATGAATTAATGGAAATTTCATGTATATTTGAAAGTAGGAGCTAGCTGAGTTCCCCTATAATTTTGTAAATATTACACTCAAAAGAATAATATTTATGTATTTTAAAGCGCAATTGCATTGATCTATAATTCCAATAATAACATAGTGAATTATAGGAATATGATCTCAATATGCACTTCAACAAGCAAAGTTGATGGAAAATGATCATTGTTTGAAGCCTTTGTGGCTATGGCAAGATGGAGACGGCCTGGGAAGAATTGAATTTAGACCTTGAATTCTTAAAACCAAGGAAAAAATGCTTTCCTATGCATTTATGAAAAAAATTGCAAGTCTTGGCATGAACTATAGGATTTATGAAAATTATAATATCTCTAAGAAACCTCGCAAAATAGGGAAAAGCTTGATTCAAGAGTTGTCCAAGTCGGCAGTTGGTCCAGTCATCCTAGAGGTAGCGTTTTAGAAAAGTTTGGGTCTGAGCTGGTCAAAGCCCATGCAAGTCTAGATTCGACCAGGTCAAGGATTAGTAGTCGAGACTCAATAAGGTTGTTCGCAGGTTGCAATGATGAGGACCAACCCCGAATACACTAGATTCTACATGTGATTATATTATTCTATGTGGACTCATCCAGGAGTGGTGGAGTGATCGTGTTGGTGCCACGTGGGATACCACATGGCCTACACTGATGAAGTGACAAGGTTTAATGGGCCAAACTTTTGATCCATAAGTCAGATTGGAGTAGGATTTATATTGTTGGAATGGTCTTGGTGAGCACTTACACGATGATGGTATTGATTTTTAGTGTTAAAGTAGTTGAAAAAGGAGTAATTTTGTTACCCCATTTCCATGAAAGTACAATGGAGGTCAGGTCAATGATAGTATCACTTCCTTCCACCCCTAGTAAGGGCTATGTGGTGGATGGGGGGTGTATTGGTGTGTTTAGTACGAGGGTGTACGAAATGCATCGGTGCTTGGTAGGAGTGATTGCAAGCCTACAAGAAATGTCACAAGGAAAAAATGGCTTGTTAGATGGTTAGTGAAGCATCATAACATGTAGAAAAAATAGTTATAAAACATAGCATACTACAAAAAGAGGAGGAAACAAGAAACAAAAAATACACATATAACACAAGATCAATATCGAGTAAACCAACTAATAATACCAATGAAGAATGAATCCCCTTTATTATCCATTGGTGGTAAAAAGAGGTAGAATGCTAAAACGCTCGCAATGAGTCCTTAGAGCTATGGAGCTTTAATACTCAAAGCAAGGAGGGCTCTTCTCTTAAGTTGTTTTCAGGCCTCTTTCTTCTCCTTGAATGAGTGATTGGATAACGGACAACTGATGCACTTCTCCTTTGGGATTGAGATGTTGGATGGCCAACAAATGAATCCCTTCAGTCCTTTGTTGCTTGGACAACACACTGTTGGTTTTCTCATGGGAAATTTGGCCAGCATAAAAATGTGTTCTAAATTTTTCTTCTCATGGTGGTCTTTTATAGGAAAAATTCAAATATTCTTCCCTCTCTTGCTATAGTTGTGGATAGTGACCCTGTTATGAAGGTAAATCCTCTCTACAGACAGAGACAATCCCTCTAGCCCTAGAGTGGGTCTAGTAACAAAGGGACAAGCTAGAGTGTAGGTTCCTAATTAATGAATGAAGAAGATGAGGTAGATCAACCTACCTGAAGTCCAACGTTGTTGTCATGGCTGTCGTGGTGGTGGCCTCTTGATTCCTGTCTCGGTGGGTCATGATCCTTCCGCAGTGATGCTTGGATACCTGCAGGAAGATCAAAAAACAAGAGCAGCATACAAAACAATGATCTCATCCATAATTACTAACTAGTGAATGAGGATTAAGCATATTGCATAAAATAAAACACATTAACGCAAGATGGGAACTAGACAATAGTCATGTATATGTATTAATAGAAGAAAGAGTTACAACCAGAGCCTTGACGTCACAACCTCCTTCAGCAGGGTTCAGTCGTAGCGCGTCTCTATGAATCATCAGGGAATTCGGACGGGATGAAGATACAAGCCTAAGCTCTCTCAATAAGGGTCTCTCCCATTCTATCTTTTCTAGCAAATTGTATAGGAATCTCTTCAACATTTCAGCTATAATATGTTCAGTTCAGCTAGCTCATCAACGGAAGATGGCTATATTAATAGAGGGAGAGGAGGAGGTTGGTATCCCTACAATAGTGGAAGGGAGGCCTTATCCCTTGGGAGGTTTCCCCAAAAGGTGGAAAGAAGAGGCCAAAGGAGGAAGGTCATGGTTATTCAGTCGAACCACTCCACATGACTCGCCTTGGAAGTTGTTATGATGGATACTTCGCCTCTATTTTTAAAAAAAATTCCATAAACAGATTGGCGTGGGCAACTAACTGAGATAGAGCACCAGCTGGCGCAGGGTCCAGTGTTAATATTCCTCATTGGTGCGAGGGCATAACGGGCTACCAGTGCCAAGGAAAAAACATATGTTTCTGATGGTCTGTTTAGGAAATTGTCAACAGAAGGAATGTTGTCCTCATGGCAAGGGATGCAATGGTGGTCTTTGCAAGGCATGACACTTTATTTTGGTCACGGAAATGAGCCTCCAATGTGCAGGATGATAGATTATAGGGACTTTTTGTGGTAAAACACAACCCCCCCATTTTTGACTTGTTCACTTCAAATAATGGGGACCCTTTTTATAAATTTTTGGCTAAGCACCTTTTAGGATTTTATTTAACTGATTATCCTACGCTTTTGTTAATTTTTCATTTTCTTTGGATTCTTGTTTTGATTGCTTTGTTAGAATCAATTTTTTATAAGCCTCCCATTGACGCTTGTTTCGCCTCATTTGGTCAACTGGTTTAAAAATGGTACTCCTTTGAAGTCCCATCATTTTTCTAGTCTGGGTTAAAAATGCTATTTTTATTCTTTTTCGGAGTGGATGTAGTTTAGAAAATTTCATAGCTAAACTAAACATCATTAAAATAAATCCATAAAAAAAATTAAAAAAAAAAAAAAAAAAAAATTTACATCATCGGATCCGTCGCAAATCGCAGATCGCAAATTCGAATCCATCGCAGATTGCAGATCGCAAATTCGAATCCATCGCCGGATCGCGGTCGCCCTTAAGGCGCCCATCGCAAATCACAGATCGAAAATTCGAATCCATCGCAAATCGCAGATCGCAAATTCGAATCCATCGCATATCGCATATCACAAATTCGGATTCATCGCATATCGCATATCGCAAATATCGGATCCATCGCATATCGCATATCGCAATATCGGATCCATCGCAATTTTTATAACATGCACATTTGAAAAACCCCGATCCAAAGTTCTTGCAATATGCGATGTGTTAAAAAATTTTAATATAAATTTTTTGTTTCACCTCACGTCACCCTCACCTCACACTCCACTCACCATATCCCTCCACAAACTCACATGGATGAATTAATGAGTTTTGATTGATTTCAATGGTTTGTTTTATGGATTTTGGGTTTGGATTGATTCCAATGGTTTGTAAATTAATTTTTATATTTTTATATTATAATAATTATATTATAATTATAATATTTATTATAATTTTAATATAATTTAAATTATAATATTAATTATATTTAAATTAACTTTTTCAAATCATTTGTATATTAATTTAATTTTGTAACTTAATTAATTTCTAAATTAGGTGATAATTAATTAGAATTAATTGTATATATTAGTTAGTTAATAATTAATTTAGAATTAATTATTAGATAATTATAATCTAATTTAGGATTAAATTTCTAATTAAAAATTCTGATTTTTAGCCCAGCAAACAGAATTTCCAGATTTATGCCAGATTTGACTCATCAACTTTGGAGGCTCATAGAATGAGTTTTACTTGGCCAAATGAGGCCCAGGACGGCTCATTGGAAAGATAAAATCAAGGAGAACATTTTTGAGGAGGTTCCACTAATATATTTGGTTATTAATTGGGTCAAAAATCATGCAGAAGATCAAGCTCCGAATTTCTAAAAACAAAATCAATTTTCTGATTTATTTTTTGCATTTTCATTTGTTCAAGCCTCTTCTAATTACAGATTCATTCGTCAATAATATCCTTGGCTAATTAAACCATCCCAGGCATCAATAGAGAGCTTATATTTTATTTTTAATTATTTATTTAAATAGAATTTGATTGGATTTGTTTTAAATGCCAGAAATGGTATTTTGATTTTATTGTTGCATCTTAATTTATTTTGATTTCTTTTTGCAGGAAAACAGTAGAAGAGATATGAAGAAAAAATCTTAATCAATGAGAATGCTCCAGCAATTAAAAGAATGGAATTTTTGAGCAAATAAAAGTGATTGGGCAGATTTTCTTCAACAAACTTTCATCTCAAGAATTCCTTTGCAAATATTATAAATAGCAGATTGCAGAATGGAATAGGGGCTGCTCTCCTCTGCAATTCCAGACTTCTAAAAGCATTTCTGTTATAGGAATTTAGAGTTGTAGATGGGGAGGAGAGAAAATTTTCAGATCTGAACATTATTGAGGGTTTTTCTTTATGTCTTGAATTATGCATGATGGGCAGAGTTTGCATTTCTGCAGCTCTAGTCTTGAAAGCAGAAATTCAAGTAATGTAAAGTACTGTTAGAGACCAGGATCAGAGAAGCGGATTCAATTAAATGGTATTTTTGGCATTTCTATATCAAATACCAGTTTCATTTTTATGATAATAAAATTGTTGTTTCATTTTATTCATGTTTATGCATTTATGTTGATATGGATAATTTGTCTCAAATTGTTATGTATCTCTGTTCTTATGGATTTAACTCTGATTTCTGAGTAACAATTTGCTCAGAAATCTGTCTTACAAAACTGATTTTTTAAATAATAATATGTTGTGAATTTCTTCCACATATTATTGTTTAATTATTAGCTTGATTGATTTGATAATCAATATCATTTTTGTGAATTTCTTCCGGAGTGTTGTTGATTTATTATTTCAGTCAAATGGTCTCAATAGAATATGTTTTGGTACTCACAAATGTGAGCTAAATTGAATTTCTTCGTTAGCTTGACATTAATTTAAAGCCAAACATATTTTAATCCTCATTACTTAATTATCTTGCTCTTAGTTGGGATAGATTTATATCTACCTAATTGAGATAGGATTTAGATTAGTTTATTTTGCTTGCATTATAGAATAAGTTTGCATTTAGATTAATTTCTACATTCTTTTAAGTCCTCTTCTCAAAGAGGAAAAATCTTAGTTGTGGTTTGGCTGAACCCAAATCAGCTTAAGGGTCATTCTCTTGCCTGATCAGCAAGAAGAATTGATCTGATATCCCTGTCTATTGGTAGTTAATGATACATCGTAAACCAATAGCGATAGGGAAAAGGTAACTGGACCTAGTTAAACCAATCGGAGCCACTATCATAAACGGAAAAGGAGCTGTATTAAGGTCCGGACCGGGTGGTTATCCCCCAATGTTGTAGCAACGATTTTCGAGGCTTCAACATTTTTGGCGCTAGAAGGAGGGCCTGAAACTTGTTGTCTGTTGGAGTCTTTTCAATTTTAACATTTTATTTAATCATGATGGCTCCTCTTAAACTTCCAATTTGGAGTTGTATCCATGGACGTGCATCTTCCAATACTCCACCCGAAGTGGTAAGACTCTTGTCTCAGGTAAAGTTTAATGGTGAGAGAAATTCTTCTTCTTTTAATCATGTCCTTCAATTTATTCAAAATGTTTCAAATTATGATTTTCAAGGAATTGATGAAGGCATTTTATGCAGAATTTTTACTCTCACATTTGCGGCAAAAGCTAGAAACTGGTGTAGAACTCTTCCGGTTGCCTCAATTCACAGCTGGGATCAATTTGTTACAATTTTCGTTTGTAAATTTGACCACTATGATTATGATCAGGTATGTGATGAAATTGAATATCTACGAAATGAAAATGAGTCTGTTAGAGATTTTAATATTCGATTTCATTTAAATTGTTTAAAATTTAATTTCAAAGATGAACCTATGAAAGAAGAATCACTAGATTGGTTTGAACATAATTATTCTCTTCCTCCTATTCCCGATCCATATGAAATTAGTTCAAACTTTGTTCCACCCCCTTCTAACATAAATGAGAATTCCAATTTGGGTGTGCAAATAAATTGTGATGAAGAGGTTTCACAAAGCTTGGAAAATATTTCTAATCAAATGCAAGAAAACAACAACAGCAATTTTGGAGAAAGACCTGCATTGGAATCTAAAAGTTTCTCTGCATTAAATTCAGAAAATCAGATTGCAAATCAGCAAGTGCAAGCAACAATCAAAGTAAATAATAGCATGCAAACTGCTGTACAAATTTCTGAATCTTTTCATGATGAGCAAATGCTGAAATCAGAGCAGCAAAGCAATCTTCTTCAAAAAAGCATGAGTACACAAAGGAATGATTTAGAATCTGAAATTTACAATGAGCATAATGTACAAGAATTCTCAAACAGAAACATTTTTAAATGCATTATTTCATATTCACATTTTTCCCTTTATCCTGATATTTTTAATGATGGTAATTTTTCCCCTCTTGGTGTTAATGATATTTCAGAAAATATAGAGGCTGATCTAAATGAATTACCATTAAATTTTTATCAAGATAGAGAAGCAATTAATGATCATTCTTTTGCCATTAATGAACATGAAATTCTTGTTCCTCCGTGTTTGGATATATTGGATAAGATTGAAGGGAATTCTAGAGAATCTTGTGAAGTCATTTATGATAATTACTCTGACATTGAGGATGTTGATTTCTATTTTTCTCAAGAGAATCCTCATGATAAAATTCAAATAACATCTAAGAATGAGGAACATTTCAATTTAGAAATTATTCCAACTAATCCTCACTCTAAAGCAGATAATCATCTTCATGATTTCACTATTCGAGAAAATATTCCAATTTATGATTCATATCATGATCAAGCTTTCATTCCTGTTCATAATCATAAATCTCTTTCTAATTCACAAGTTGGAATTCGAAATTACTCAAATTCCATAATTCTGGCCAATCCTTGTGAAAAAAAATTTATTTCAAAACAATCCCAATTGTGCTGTAACATTAGTTGTAACAATAGTGATTTCATTTTATTTTTGTTTCCTCACTTATTTTGTATTAAATCAGATTTATTTTCAGATTTTTGATACATTACGCTGGCATATTGAGCACTTTATTATCAAACATTCAATTGATACATTGCCCTGTTGGAAAATTGAAGTTTTATATTATAATCAAAAGCATAAAAAACTATTTCAATTTCAATTTCAATCAATGCTAATGTTTTATCAAAAGCTTCTATCTTCTCAAAGGCAATATCAACAAGAGAATGTATTTTTAGAAGTCTGCCAGCAATCCAATTTAATTAATAATTTTCCATTTCATTTAAAAGATTTCCATCCATTTTTCATTAATTCATTTGAAAAATATTTGGAAATTTTTCCTTCATGGAAGATTGTCAATAGCTTAACATTTACACATAACACTAACAGTTTCTTCCAGGCTTTTGAATCTAAAAGCTCATATCCACAATCTGGCCTTTCATCTCCTCTTTTGAACATTTCCCAATTATTAATAGAAATCCATCTAGATTTCTATGATCCAATTGGTATTCAATTGGAAAGAAAATTTCATGAGAAGGAGATTTTAGATAAGCTTCTAACAATAGTTGTACATTCTGATTTCGGGTTTAATTTTCTTAGTTCAATTAGATTTGTATTTTTATTACTAACATTTGAATTGTACATACATGCAGGGATTAAAATGAGAAAATGGTTACACTGGAAATATGACTATACCTAGTCATTTTTCAAGAATATGGTTAGAATAGGAGTAGAGTTAATGTAGTTAATTTATTTTCAACAGTTCTGTAGATTAAAAATAAAACAAAGCAATCAACCATTTTCATACATGTTCAGTGAAAACATTTTCTCCCAATCAGAAAATTTTAATTCTTGCTTTCCTTTTTAAATTTCTTACAGCAATACCTCTACTCTGTCTATTTTGAATAATGTCTTGATTAAATTCAATTAAGGTTGCACTTGGCATCAATCGCCTCAAAGCCACTTTTCTTAATTTCGGGATTTCCTTCTAAGATTTTCTTTTAAAATTTATATGATAAAGGTTTTGAGGATATAAAAGCTTCATGATCTCATTATCCCATGAAATGTATGACTGTCTATGATAAGCTTAATTCTGACTCAATCATTATTAGTTAGTCTAACCTTTCGTGGTAATCATATGAAGTTCATAATATCTTCCTCGAAATTTGTTAAGCTGACCTTTAGGATGTCCATTTTGCTGTGTGCACACATTCAAATCTGTTTTGACATTTTTCCACAATTAGTGGCTTTATCCCATTCAAACCTTTAGTTTATTATTTGATGCTGCAATATGCATCATATTCATTTACTAAAGGCATTATTGAATAGTCACTATAACAATACAGATTTTTCTCAAGTTAATTCGGAATGTGCAGAGGTAATAAATTGTTGTTGCAATTCAAAAAGGAAGCATAGTTTCATATTTATTTCTGGTAAATTTTATATTTCCTGAACATGAATAAACATATCTTATTTAGGCTGATTTCTCACTCCGATTTAGAATAAATAATGAGATGATTTTGAACAAAGTCAGAATTTTGATAAATCGAAGGAAGAATTTGAAGATTCATGAGGTAAAATCTACAAACAATTTCCTTCCAGGTATGCATTTACAAGTTCATTTTCATCTATTATTAGTTTATCTTTTCTTTAGTTTATTTTTGATACTTTTTCTGTTTTAATTGCAGGTTTTCATTTGTTTTCAAAACTTGAAGTAAGCAGCAAACCCATTTCAAATTTGCAACAGGTTCAGGGAAATTTTATTTTGAGAATTTGAGCATTTTTAACTTTGCTTTCAACCATCAGAAAACCCAATTGAAATTTCAAGCAATATCATAGGATTCAACGTGATTTTCATATTACTGATACTTCAGTGAAAATGTTTGCAATATTCTCAGCCTGCTCATCTTCGTCAATCATTTCATTCCGATATCACATCATCCACTTCACAACCATTTGTAGCGAAATGTTTCATCGGAAGTAGCTCTTAGCAGTTTTGATAACAAATTGTTCATAAAAGATCTCCGATGTATTACTTCACTCATATGCCATATCGCATTTCGCATATCTGAGGTTTGTAGTTGAAGTATACTTCCATTATCATGAATTTCCTTTACCAATATTGCGACGACCACATAATTATGGACCCGATATGAAATTCAAATCAAGTTTATAAAATATCGCGTCCATTCAATCGCAAATAATGGTAGGAGCATAACTTTAAAAGGGTCGATGTCTCAGATCCGATATGTTATTAAATTTTCATCATAAAGCTATCGGGTCCACTCTTCATCGCATATCGGCATCGCAAGAATCATATTGTATTACATCGGGTACCAAAACATTTACCAATCGCCGATTAGCATCGCCAATTAGAAATTGTCGATATCGCAATCGCTTCATCGCATTTTTAATTATGCTCACATCACAATTGAGAATCTGCGATGTGCGATGTGCAATAAGGGAAGCACGATGTCAATATTCCCCGATCCCCAATATAATATATCTTTAATGATGTGATCGCTTCATTTCATTGCACATGTTCTCATTACATGTTTTCATATCGACAATTTGCCATTGCAATCTCTGATGTGATAGCTTTCAATGCATGCCTCTGAGCCATTAACATTTAATCGATATATGGCATAGCAACAAAGGTGAAGTCTTGCAAATTAAAATTGAAGCATGGTGAAGAAACATGTGATGCGAATCATCCAATACGGCGATGTGTTATTTTAAAAGCGAGCTTGGGTAACCACTATGGTAAGAAAGCAGTTGATGATAAATTTGCGGCATATTCAAATCATTTCGATTTCTCATGTATTTCAGTTTTAAATATATAATTCCATAATATGTTCTTTCAAGGGATCGGACGAATTGAAATACAAGCCCAAGGGGATTGAGAATAAATGTCAAGAGACATGCTCAAAGGAGCATGAGCGGGGAGGCGGAGGTTCTAAAGCCGAGATAAGTTCACAATATTCAGTATCAAATTGGACTCAATGACATTGAATATACGGCTATCAATCTGTTCAAGTGAAGGGATGATCCATGGGTCATCAGACCGAGAGATCATATTGATTTGAACAGTGTTGGGTGGAGGAAGAAGAAAAATACCCATGAGGTCAAGATCTTTGAAGAGACCTGGCCCAATGGTCTCGTAGGGAGTAGGAATCTGATCCACATAAGAAATGTTCTTCTCGGAAGAGGAAGTGAAGAATGACAATTGATCAACAGTAACAATCTTTCCTTCGTGCGAGAATTTCACGACATGAAAGAGAGTGGATGGAACGCACAACATGGCATGAGTCCAACTGCAATCGAGGAGAAGATTGTAATTGAGCATGGCGTCAATGACTTATACCTTGACATTGACTGTCTTCCCTTTCAAGGTAATCGGTAAAATAGCGAGAACACCTAAAGGTTTTGATTCCCTTCCATCAAATGTTTCAAGGGAATTTGGTGATGAATTCAAGGCTGGAGAACCAATGTCTTTCCAGCAAGAAGATGACATGACGCACGTAGATGCACCTTCATCCACAACTTCTCGATGGATATCGAGACCATTAATGACAACTTGTATAATGAGCGCAATTTGGTGCGGAAGTCGTGGAACGAAATTCTCTAAATCGAAAGCGAGAAGGCTAGTATCAGCAGGATCGACCCCACCAATCACAGATAACAAATCCTTCCGTTGAGATGGAAAAATTTGAAGTACTTCTAATGCAGACATCACAGATGGCGCCTGAGCCAAATCCTCAACAATACTGTAATGTTGAGTAGCACATGCATTTGGATTGTAAGAAGACTTGCGGAGTACACCTTTAGAAGGTGGTCGTACAATAGGCTCAGTATTGGGCCTTTCAATTTGAAGAGGTTAGAAGCAGGCAGAGGAGGAGGACCATCAGCGATCTCTTTCCCCGCCGCCGGATGCGATCCGATATAATCTTTTGATCGAGTAGCAATAGAAGCGGATGCAGAACCATTTATCATGAACACCTGAGAGCCAAATGGGGTAGAGGACTGAGGTTTCTCCACCATCTGGGTCTGTTGAGATGGAAAAGGTTCTTTAAGAACAGCTGTAGTTCCCTAGGTTCCTTTGAGTAATCAGCTCACTTCGGACCATTGAGGACAATCCTTGGTGTAGTGCTCTTCATCGAAAATCAAACAATGGTACTTCGGCTTGCATTGTGAACCATCATCAGCACGAGGTTTTGAAGAATCTGGTTTCGGGGTATCAGCTTTTGCCTTTCCTTTACCCTTCTTTTTCCCCTTGGAATTTTTGTCCGCTAGATTAGCCTGAACGGCATTGACTTCCAAGGTTTTACCAAGATTCGGAGTGGGCTGAGAAGCAGCATCATTGGAAGGATTAGAATTTTTCTTCCCAGGATTTAAAGGAGAAGACTTCCGAGAAGTCTAAGACACAGAACCAACAATACCATCGATGGATGGGGTCACCGGTGCTTTAGAAGTTCCAAGTTGAGGGCTTCAAGCAAGATATCGTACAATGTGCCAAATTGAGAGTACACAAGATTAAGGTACTAGGCACGAGCAATGTCCTATTCCTTGGTTACACATGCCCCCATAGCGATGTCTTTCGTGATCTGATTGACAAATGAGGTAGTGAACCAATCAGTCAGAAGCTGATTAGGAATCTCAAACTTTATCAAGTGACGACGGTGCCTCCATTCATTAATATGATCTGAAATATGAGTAGCTCAGTCTTGTTTCAAGGATGTGAGAAGGTGTGTCCTAGTCTCATAATGAATCGGTAACTGAAAATGCGTAAGGAATGCCATGGCGTGAGAGTTGAAGTCTTGAAAGATGCCATGAGATAGCTCAATGTACCACTTTGTAGCGGCACCAATAAGAGTCCGTTGGAAAAGACAGAGTCGGATGGAATCATCAACCCAAGAGTTAGAAGAACACCACAAGTGGTAATTCATAACATGCGCTTGGGGGTCTTCTCCAGAATTTCTTTCAAACTTAGAACAATCACCGGGAATCTTAGTCGAAACCGGAGGCCAATACGGGTTATGAAGAATTGGATCGTTCGTTAACTTTGACACATTAGGCAGTTCCAACGTAGAGAGAAATGGAAATTGAGGATTAAAAGGCTTCAGAGGTCTCTGATAAGGACCTGTGTTAACATTCCACCCAGTCTAAGAGAAATTCTTCCCCCATATGTTTTGTCCCGGAGGATTCTGACCATAGGGTTATAAGCCTAATAATTCTGCTGATACTAATTTTGAGGACCAGGATACTGATTCTGAGCATACCATTGAGGTCCTTGCTGAGCAATGTATGGATTCTGTTTTGGAATGTAAGCATTGCCTTGAGGTTGATTATACACCAATTGGGATTGTTTTTTAGGGTAATAAGTGAAACCTTAGGGTGCACTGTATACCGGCTGATATTGACCTTGAGGGTAATAAGTGCCTTGGAGTTGAGCAAGTGGACCCTTTTGAGCAGGTTGAGAGTAGGTTGCCGGCGGGTGGACCTGCTTGAGTTGGATAAACGAGGTTGAGCCTAGGTTCTTTGGCTTGAGTTGAATAAGTGCTGAATAGGGTGAACCAAATGTTGAGTAGGTTGGACGGCTGTTAGACTAGTTGAACGACTTAGATCATATTGTTGAGGTGGGGTGGGCTACCCCTGCTGACGAAGTTGACCCGAATACGAGCCTGAGGGTTACCCTTGCGGAAGAGGTTGGCCCAATGGTTGTGATGGAGTAGGTTGCCTGCGATAACCGGAGTTGACTGACGGAATACCATAGGTTGTCCTTGTTACATTTTTAGCCATCTTTTGAATGTCTGCAGTTGCTTATGTTGTACAATAGGTTGTCCTTTGTGGTGGATCTTGCTAGTTCAGTCTTGACTGTCTAAAGATCAGATCAACATGAGCTCTTACTATGTATGGTTTTGTTAGATGTTTTTCACATGATGTTCAGCACAAAACATGTCACAAGTGTGTCCATCAGAAGAAGATCGGAAAAATATTTCCAACGATATATCAAACTCCCGTAACCGGCTCCTGGATTATAAGATATGATCGAAATGAATGAGTGATTCTTGGTTATGCATGTTTTGAGGTCAGTTGCTGCACACAATGAAAAGTTTAGTACAAAATCATTTTGTGAAATAATGGTAAGGAATTTTTCAAAAGTGAAAGAGGTTTTCTTCCATCACATACTAAATAACAAAAACCTGCTTCATTTTATGCACAGGTGCTACTATGTGGGAGATATACAGTGATATTTTGAGCCTACATTAAAACAAAGCAAATTTTTCATATTTTTTACTGTTTTATTCATTTTAGTGCGGGGCCATTTTACAACATATGGAAAGTAATTTTGCAAAAACCAAGGAGGTTTTTGTTAAAAACAAGCCATATAACAAAAAAATATTTCATTTTATTCACAGGTGTCACGAATTGGGATATGTGACTAGATCTTTACAGCTCATTTTCACAAATGTAAATTTTTAATTATTTTCTGTTTTAGAGATGAATTTGTGGAACAGATTGCGAGCAACTGGAAACGAATTTCCCGAATTTGAGAGAGGTTTTTCTCAAAAATGACTGCATATACAAAAAAAATTTCCAATTTTGTAACAGGTGCTATGGTTTAGGAGATACGAGTTCCTCTTCAACACCTATTTTCAGAAATTCGGCCCAAGTTTAATGTAACTGATTTTATTTTGAAGAAAATGGTTGAGCTCAATTCCGTTAGTACAAGGATGAGAAAAAGTATATATTTTATGAATTTCATAGTGTAGTGGTTGGATTTTTTCAGAAGGTTGGACTTTTGAGAAAGCTTGGAGCTTCATTGTATACTCATTTCAGCAGTTTGGCTAAGGAATAGACCAGTGGTTTGCAGCACTTTATGGGATTCATGTGGCATCTTGCTTTGGTATTGTGTTTTCTTCTGTAATTGTAAGTATACATGTGTTTTATGTATGCAATAATCTCTATTTTCTTCATCTTAACTAAATCAAAAAAGGATAAAGGTAGAATCCATTGAAATTGCAGTGCTCTACCTAGGGTTTGTTTAGTTATTTATGTTTTCAGCTGTTTGAAGAGGATCCTTGAGAATTTATTGTCCTCTTCAACTCCTCATGTGTCTAAAACCTCTCCATCTCACTCAATTTGAAGTACCAAATCACTTGCCTACCTTGCCCCATAGAGATCTCTGCAAAATTGAGCCTCATTCCCCAGGCCCAAATCTGCCTTTCACATTTGAGCCAACAAAACATCATTAAATTCAATCAAACACCTCTGTACACATACCTAGCCTAAAATCATTCATCACATTAGTCATCTCAAGCTTTCATTGGCCATATTTTCTGAGATTTACAAGGATAGAGCCCTCTCCCCACCTGGTAGGGCTAGCTACCAGGTTAAGCGTGGTATGATGTTATCCTAGATCCTACCTTTCTCAGCCTGAGGTAGATTTAGGCACTAACATAGTGGCGACTCCACTAGGGAAGAAAAGCTTTTTTTTTGTTAGTGTTCCTTGTTTTATAAACTACAGACAGAGCCTAAAGTTAGCCAGGTAGCCTTCGAACTACACATTGCTTTGCGAGTGCATAAGTAGATAAAAGCTACATCAGTCAATCTCCAGTATAGTATTATAAACTAAACACCTAACTTGCAAATTGCCCCATTACATTAAACTGGGGAAGAGGTGACAAATCTTCTCCGGGAAGGATCATTCAAGTTGCAAATCTGATTGCTGATGGTGGACAGCAATCAGACACATATGAAGGTTGAAACATTCACCTAGCGACTCCAAATCAATCCAGAGATTCCAGTGCTCACTAATCCATTCATGCACTAAAATAAAATGGTAGGGTATGTGGTAAACCCTGCGCTTTGTGAATTTTTCAAAGAAGTTAGAGATCAGTTAGTGGATATTGAAATTGATGAAGTATTTTTCATTATCGTGCTTCAATTTTTGAGATCTCCAAAGTTTCCACCTAAAGCTAAAACTGGTTTCTTTGAGTTAGTTGTTGAAAAAATTGAGAAGTAGATTCAGTATTTAAATGATCAGATCTAATCATATGAATTTCGAGATCCCAAAAAGTTTTTGGAAACTCTCCGTCCTTCAAAACAAGAAACAATAGAGCTTCCCATGGATATTTGCATTAATAGTTTGTAGCTGGAAGCATGTATTGAGGAGTTGGGGCAGCAAACAGAGCCTGGTTTTTTTTATCCTATTGCAACATACATGGAAATTTTTTTCAGTTTGAATGATAGATCAAATTGTCTTTTACATAACCAGACTAGTTATGTGCATGTATGGCTGTCAGCATTTACATTTGTGTCCTGGTTGAAGCACTTTCAAGCAGCATCCTTGTCACAGTTACTTGATTGGTTGATCTGGAATTACAACGTTACTTCATCTATTGGTTTTGCAGCAAAGTAGGGTATATTTGTAAATAAATAAGCTGCCAAAGGCAACATTTCAATTTCCAGTATTTGTTTATGTACAGGTTGCAGTATGTATATGTTTTTGGATTGGTATGAGTTGTTTGACCATCCATGCCCAATAGATGAGGCACTTGGTCTAAGGTGTTCTTGACACCTCCAAGGAGCTTCCATCCCCAATGGAGCCGATGTTAGTTCCAGTCTTCACAGCCTGTAACCAGAGATCAACATGAGCTCTTACTATGTCTGGTTTTGTTAGATGTTTTGCACATGATGTTCAGCACAAAACATGTCACAATTGTGTCCATCAAAAGAAGCTCAGAAAAATATTTCCAACGGTATATCACACTCCCGTAACCGGCTCCCGAATTAGAAGATATGATCTAAATGAATGAGTGATTCTTGGTTATGCATGTTTTGAGGTCAGTTGCTGCACACAATGACAAGTTTAGTACAAAATCATTTTGTGAAATAATGGTAAGGAATTTTTCAAAAGTGAAAGAGGTTTTTGTCCATCACATACTAAATAACAAAACCCTCCTTCATTTTATGCACAGGTGCTACTATGTGGGAGATATATAGTGATATTTGGAGCCTACATTAAAACAAAGAAAAATTTTCATATTTGTTTCTGTTTTAGTCATTTTAGTGCGGGGCCATTTTACAACAGATGGAAAGTAATTTTGAAAAAAACAAGGAGGTTTTTGTTAAAAAAAATCCATATAACAAAAAAAAAAATCAGTTTATTCACAGGTGTCACGAATTGGGATATGTGATTAGATCTTTACACCTCATTTTCACAAATTTAAATTTTTAATGATCTTCTGTTTTAGAGATGATGTTGTGGAACATATTTCGAGCAAATGGAAACGAATTTTCAAAATTTGAGAGAGGTTTTTCTCCAAAATGGCCTTATCTACAAAAACCTCTTTCCGTTTTGTAATAGGTGCTATGGTTTAGGAGATACGAGTTCATATTCAACACCTATTTTCAGAAATTCGACCCAAGTTTAATGTAACTGATTGTATTTTGAGGAAAATGGTTGAGATCAATTCCCTTAGTACAAGGATGAGAAAATGTATATATTTTATGAATTTCATAGTGTAGGGGTTGGATTTTTGTAGAAGGTTGGACTTTTGAGAAATCTTGGAGCTTCATTGTATACTCATTTCAGCAGTTTAGCTAAGGAATAGACCAGTGGTTTGCAGCACTTTATGGGATTCATGTGGCATCTTGCTTTGGTATTGTGTTTTCTTCTGTACATGTGTTTTACGTATGCCATCATCTCTCTTTACTTCATCTTAACTAAATCAAACAAGGATAAAGGTAGAATCCATTGAAATTGCAGTGCTCTACCTAGGGTTTGTTTAGTTATTTGTGTTTTCAGTTGTTTGAAGAGGATCCTTGAGAATTTATTGCCCTCTTCAACTCCTCATCTATCTAAAATCTCTCCATCTCACTAAAATTGAAGTACCAAATCACTTGCCTACCTTGCCCCATAGAGATCTCTGCAAAACTGAGCCTCATTCCCCAGGCCCAAAACTGCCTTTCACATTTGAGCCAACAAAACATCATTAAATTCAATCAAAAACCTATGTACACATACCTAGCCTAAAATCAGTCATCTCAAGCTTTCATTGGCCATATTTTCTGAGATTGAAAAGGAGAGAGCCCTCTCCCCACCTGGTAGGGCTAGCTACCAGGTTAAGCGTGGTATGATATTATCCTAGATCCTACCTTTCTCAGCCTGAGGTAGATTTAGGCACTGACAGATACATTTTCCCCCTAGGAACATAAGACGTTCCTGGTTGGGGCTGACTTGAAGGACCATATGGTTGTCCTTGTTGGACCGAAGGTTGTCCTTGAGGACCGTAAGGTTGTATCTAAGGACCAAAGGGTTGTCCCTGCTGGACAGAAGGTTGTCCCTGTAAGGGTTGTCCTTGTAAACCTGAGCGTTGTCCCTGTAACAAAGGTCCTTGATGAATGACATTCTGATAAGGATTTTCCAGAGGAAAATAGACAGCTTGATTGGGATCGACAGGAGGCAAATAGACGGGGTTACTGAAGGCATCATAGTGATGCGGAGGATTGACAGGAGCTTGGGGCTGCTGAGAACCCTGAGAGTTCTGTTGCTAAACCCAGTGGAGTCACCAATTTTTTATGAAGATAAATCCTCTCTGAAGACAGAGACGATCCCTCTAGTCCTAGTGTGGGTCTAGTAACAAAGGGACAAGCTAGAGTGTAGGTTCCTAATTAATGAATGAAGAATACCAGGTAGATCAACCTACGTGAAGTCCAACGCTATTGTCGTGGCTGTCGTGGTGGTGGCCTCTTGATTCCTGTCTCAGCGGGTCACAATCCTTCCATAGCGATGCTTGGATACCTGCACGAAGATCAAAAAACAAGAGAAGCATACGAAACAATGATCTCATCCATAATTACTAACCAGTCAAAGATGGTTAAGAATATTTCATCAAATAAAACACATTAACTCAAGATGGGAACCAGATAATAGTCATGTATATGTATTAATAGAAGAAAGAGTTACAATTGGAGCCTTGACATCGCAGCCTCCTTCAGCAGGGTTCAGTCGAAGCACGTCTCAATGAATCGTCAGGGAATTCGGACGAGATGAAGACACATGCCTAAGCTCTCTCAATAAGGGTCTCTTCCATTCTATCTTTTCCAGCAAAGTGTATAGGAATCTCTTTAGAATTTCAGCTATAATATGTTCAGTTCAGCTAGCTCATCAATGGAAGATGGCTATATTTCTAGAGGGAGAGGAGGAGGTTAGGATCCCTACAATAGTGGAATGGAGGCCTTATCCCTTGGGAGGTTTCCCCAAAAGGTGGAAACAAGAGGCAAAAGGAGGAAGGTCGTGGTTATTCAGTCGAACCACTCCATATGACTCGCCCATGAAGTTGTTATGATGGAAACGCCACGTCTATTTTTAAAAAAATTTCCATAAACAGATTGGCGCAGGCAGCTAACTGAGATAGAGTGTCAGCTAGCATGAGGTCCAGTGTTAATCTTCCTCATTGGCGCGAGGGCATAACAGGCTACCAGCGCCAAGGAAAAAAATGTGTTTCTGATGGTCTGTTTAGGAAATTTTCAATATAAGTAACATTGTCCTCATGGCAAGGGATGCAATGATGGTCTTTCCAAGGCATGCCACTTTATTTTGGTCACTGAAATGAGCCTCCAATGTGTGAGATGGGGATTGTAGGGACAGTGACAAAATTTTGTGTAACAAACCCAAGAGTTGAGAGTGCAAGCTTCTGTGATCCATAACATTATAATTATAAATCTTCTGGGAAATCACATAAGGAATTTTTAGAACTGACGCGTTTCGAACTACCAACTGTAGTTCATCATTAGGATAATGATGATTCCTAATTGATTCCATTATGTGCTCACTTGAGGTCTCAAGGTGGCTCTAGGTGTTTGTCCTTGGGCAGCCTCAAGTGGAGAATCTTATTCCTGAAGTGTGCAAAGTGGACCCAAATGGTGACCTTATGCCATACTCAGGATCGCACGGGTTATTGAGGGAAATTCGTGGAAAATTACACTGCTATCAAAGAAAATGGCGCGCAAAGTGCATTGTGCCAGTGTCTTATGTGCGCAATTTAATAAATTTGCCTTTTTACCTTAGAGAAAGTTAAATTTTCCAGATTTTGTAATGTTTTTCCACCTTGTAAATCCTTCTCCTTAACATTTCATGAAGTCCTTTGCTTGTTCGATTTTCCAGTGATAACAGTTATCCCCTAATTTATGAGGTCTAGGAAGAACTGTATACCCGAAATACATTATAGTTTATGTTCTGTATAACCCATGTTGAGAGAGAGAGTGAGAGAGTAACTTGCGTTCAGCCTAAGGTTGGAGACCCCTTGCTGTGAGTAAAAGAGGGACCATGTTCTATCAGAAACCTGCAAAAGATAGCATAAATACGATATTTCTGCGAGGCGGACATGTCCCACGCTCATGATGCTTTGGCTAGTTAAAGACTATCTGATAGATAGAGGTTATGTCTGTGTCACTTATAAGGTAGTGATTTGTTGATTTGGTTGATGAAGAAGATTGCTGACGCCCTCAGGGGCATTTTTTCTTTGACGATAGGTTGAATGTAGTGCCCACATGCACAGTCTTAGTATGGCATATTTTATAATAAAGTCTCATTGTATGCAGGGGTGTATGAATGGGACCTTCCCGTGTAATAATTGTTGAAAGAGATGCTTATAATGGCATGGGTCTTTGACTAATTCTGACAAAGTACAATACCATCTTGACATGAAAGCTTGTGTTGTAGTCAAATGTTAGGAGGATCGATGACATCAATGGGCAATGAGGATTCCCACAGTGCCATATGAGGATGCCCCTATTGAGGTGAGGAACCATCCAAGGTACTGCTTCCTTTTTGGAAAATGGTTGTTGAAGTCGACAAGAAGGAAGCCTCAACCAATCGAGAGAAATACTAATGAAAGGGACTTGAGTCTCTAATATGATAATTTAACATAGGCATGATGGAGATAAATGGCTGAAAACTGATGATGGGAGTTTAGTGGCCCAAGGTCGGAGCTTGAAAATGAATTTGGCGGCAGTCATAATGATTTCTGATGAGGAAATCCCTAGAGTCGATAGGACGTCCAGGGTGGGTATATTTTTGTTATGAATGTCATGGTGGCTTTGCGTGAGAGGTGTGAATATCCAACCAAGGGTGATTAGAGACTATTTCCAGGGGAGAAAAGTGGATGGGTGGGTGGGGGATGTTCTCCTAAAATATCTTTGTACACTTTACAAAATAATATAAAATGGGTTTGGATGTACGAACATGGAGACGGGTGCCCCAAAAACATGAAAATTATTTCTCACCGATGATGTGAGGAAGGTGTTTTTGCTGAGGGTGGGGGCCCCATTTTGGTTGATGGTGCATGTTCAAATTACTTGTTAACGTGGTAGTCCAGGAAACGGGTTTTATTATGATATGGTAAAACTTGACTTGATGCATGATGGATGGATGAACATGAAGTTTTTCCTGGGCTGGGGTGTTATGGCCATGGCATCATATTTTTTGATACATTGTCTACTTGAGTGATGGATGCCATGGAGGGGGAGGCTCTACTGACTGACGAGGATGTTTATCATGTGAAAGATGGGGAGATGATAAACATGGTCAGGTGTTTGGAACCTATGGTTTATTCTTGTGGAGAAATGATGTCAGGATATGAAAATATTTCTGGGACTCTATCATGCTGAGGGCATAATGATACCTACTCTAGAACCTTCAGTGACTGGGGAGACAAGTAGTTTGTCATACTATGTAATGCCTGCAACCAATACCACAAGTAAAAGCATCTTTTTCATTCAAATATAATGACAAATGTACTGAATGAAAAAACGATAAGAGAGGGCATACCTGTCGGAACTAAAAAAAATATTTTTTCGGAGGCGTGAATGTGTGAAGCCTCCTTTAGGTGTTATGAGGTGTTGATCACTATGCTGCTTTTGGTTTCGCAATTGGGCTTTATGAGCTCCTGTTATGGTCCCTCAAGAAATTTGAAAAGGGTGATATATAGGTCAATATGGATCATTTCAGTTCATTTGTGTCATTTGAGAGTTGTGAGGTCAGAGCTTGTTGCCAAGCCTTTCTTGCCGTTGTGGCCAGGCTGTGTACCAGGGATTTGCATCATTAGTGCCAGGTAGGCCCCTGAATGTCCAGCATTTTAATTTTTTCAGTTTTACTGTTGGGGGGTCCATACAAATTAGGTTTTTATGAAACCCTACTTGTTTTTGGCCTTGGTCGCGTAGGCGATTAAGGTTCAGGCACAGAGAATTCCATGGAAATTTGATGATTTCCGTGGAGATTTCGCACCTATTGAAATTTTTGCGCGTGACTTCCACTTCTATCTGAGATACAAACATGCGGTCAGTGCACCTTTCTGAGAAACATGCCCATCGAAAAGCCAAGGCAGTTTTTTGAAAAATAATTTGAAATTTTTTTGAGTTTTTATGTCACTAATGTGCTTCTGTTTGGTGGCAGGATGTTGTGGATAGAGAGGGATTGGTCGGATCTTCGTATGGTTGTGGTACAAGATTCCAACACCCATAGGTTACTAGCTCAATGGGGTATCCTCAACTTTCTTGAGAATTACCACTTGAGGTCGCAGGATTGCTTGCTGCGCTACTTGGTCCGTTGTTAGAACCAGAGGCGCAAGGTGATGGTTTTGCGAGGGCATGACATTCCTATCCATCTAGAGATGGATATATACTTTGCGACCGATTTTTTATCTCAAGGTGAGGCATTTCCTCACCCGCTCCCGCCTGGAAGGGTGGCTCCCCTTCGTTGGTCGAAGTAGCACTGTGGCGAGGCGCCCCTTTCGGAGGGGTGGATTCTTATATCCTTAGTGACCAACCTAGCCGAGCGATGTGCTTTGGCTATGATCGTGCGATTGACTGGGTCATCATCACTGCACAGGGCGTCAAGGCCTCATATCGGTGTTCTGCATCAGCTTCGGGTCGTACATTTATTTGACTTGGCCCATCACGTTTATGACAATATGGTGTCTTAGCTGGCGAAGGTCTCAGGAGGATCTAAGCTATTAACATATGATAACATCATGTGTAGCATTATGTTTGAGTGGGTGGTATTGTTGCGGCCCATAGTGGCAGTTCCTATGGGGTTTCACCGAGACCCTCAGATGAGCAATGGGCGCCGTTGATGCCTCAAGGTGGGGGAGGAGAGCTGGATCGCTATTGGAATGCGACCACAGAGGCCTGGTTCGAGGCAAACCCTCAGATTTTCATCGAATTTCCATACTATGGGATGGACTTTCGGGGAGATCCAGATATGGATCTTCCTTCCGGTTATGTGTAGGGACTTGCAGGTATTATTTTTATGTTTTCTGCATTTGTTGAGTATTTATGATAGCCTGCTGCTCAATTTGTGGGACACTAACCCATTCAAAGGGTTCCAGGTGGAGGAGCTCAGCCCCAGGCTGGGGGGAAAGGTGGAGATCCATAGCAGACTCATGGTGGAGGACCCGGTGATGGTGTTGGCCCTTCCGAGAAGGGTAGCATCTCGGTTGTCGACGAGTATGATACAACTATTTCTCATGTTGAGACGACAAAGGCACGAGTGGCAGAGATGGTGAAGCGGTTAGCTACATCTGAGGCCCAATCCACTGACCTAGCAGATGATTAGAGTTGAGTGGAGAGGTTGACCCAGGTTATGCTGACCTGGGGTTTTTTTGATGATCTATATGATGCCTGGCTTGAAACATTGATGGCCCAGGAGAGGAGCTATCATCCGACTATGCGTCGTGTGGTGCTTAGCTGTTGCCCCAGTGTTGGCACCAAGCGCAGTTGTGGGTCCAGGTGGCCCACCTGGCAAGGCTCAGCCCTAGAGACACCTTGTATTCAGGGAAAGCACCCATTATGAGGATGCTTCTCTTATTTTTTGATGACATGTGTATATATGTATTTTTTTGGTTGACCTGCGGGTTAGAGACATGACTTGTTATTTGTACACACACATATTTTTTGGTATATATGCGAGATGTATTTTTTGCATCTCTTGATGATGTTTCTTATGGTTATATGATTTGATGGATGTTGTGTATCGTCGATGGAGATCTATATTTTTATGTTTTTTGTTTTATGTATGATGGTTTATACAAGATGCATTCCAGTCTAGGATGTGATTAGCTATGCGATCTACTTTCTGATTTTGATTTCTTAGTACATGTGCAAATGTAATATGATCAAATTGACGGCTTAATATTTTTGCACGTAAATATTTTCTAAACAGTTGTGAATCTTGTACTTTAAATCCTTGGTTTAACTACGAAACCACTAACTGGGAATCAAGGTAGATATGCAGGTGGAGGATGCCTTGGTTGAAAGCATCGCTCATGAGCCCTATGACGATTTCATATTCTTCCTGATTATTGGTAGTTGATCTGATGCATACTCCGTTGGTGAAGAATCATGATTTCTCAGGATATCAGATGACCCAGGTGGCTGCTGCTAGATTTTGAGACCATCACGATGCTCCATCAGCGCATCCAAAGTAATGGTTGGGGTGACGATCCATATGTGACACTAGAGCGCTTTTTAGAACAAGTTTGTGATGTTTGTGATAAAAAATCCAAATTTTGATATATGCATGTTATCTTTAGTGTTGAAGCCTCCTGATCGTTATGGGTAAAATTTCTTGAGGTAGAGACCATTGACGAGGTTACTTAGGCATGTTCCATCGGGCTCTGACAAGATGTATGCCTCTTTGAGGAGGAAATTTTTTATGACATAGGGACCTTTCCACAGGGTTTCTAACTTTCTGGGCCCTAAGGCTTCTTTCGCAACATCATAACGGAGGACTAACGCCCCCTCGGTAAATGATTGAGGGGTGATGTTGCGATCGAACGATGCTTTCACCCATTTTTTATGGGCCTCGTTGTGTTGGAGCGACTATCATCGATTTTTTCGATGAGCTCTAGTTGTACCAAGCGTTTATCTAGAGGCTCGGTGTCATCAAGGAGTTTGATGGTGACGTGTAAGTTATGGATTTTGTGTTCTATGGGAATCACAGCTTCGACCTCATACACCAAGTGGAAGGGTGTGAACCCTGTTGATGTTTTCACTATCGTGCGATATGCCCACAAGGCAGAGAAAATCATGTGGTTATATTTTTTCTTGTTGTTATTCACCATACGCCATAACATTGTTTTGAGCACTTTTTTCACAACTTCTACCTATATGTTGGATTGGGGGTAGTATGGTGAATCTAATTCATGTGTGAATCCGAGATGATGAGATAGCTCCTGGAAAATATTGTTTTCAAAGTGCTTTTCGTGGTCGCAGACTAACTCTTTTGGTACACCAAACCAGGTGATGATGTGGTTGAATAGAAACCGTGCAGCAGTTTTTTCCGTGTTGTCGTATGTGGGCATGGCCTCTACCCATTTGGTGAAATAGTCGTTGGCTATGATAATGTATTTGTGGTTGTGAGACGATGTGGGGTTTCAATTCATGAAGTCTATCCCCCATTTGCAAAAGGGCCCAGCTACTATGACTGGGTACAGGGGAGCGGGTTGCGCTCTTGCCTTGTGAGTGAAGCATTGACATCGCTCACACATTTTGACCGCTGAGATGAGGTCGTAGAATAAGGCGGGTCAAAAATATCTTGCCTGTATAAATTTTTGGGTGGTAGTTGTTGATCAGCGGTTGTCATTGATGTCAACCCAAGCAGCACCAGGGGCTAACCCAATATTGCATGGGAATTTTGACCTACCAAATTAATATATTCTGGGTCAATAATGTTTTTTTATGGTTTCTACTTGTCGAGATTTTTCCGTTGATATACGACACGCCATGTAATTCTTCACGGTTTGAGAGATATTCATGTTTGAAGTTTGTACCACTAGTTAGTGGGATAAAACCCCATGGGGTTGATGCATGGGTCATTGAAAAGTCATAATTAATATTTTTCAAGCTCCTAAAATCCCTCCCACGTTCACTTGTTGAAGCCCTTCTCAACCTAAGCATTTATATAAATTGTGATCCTCATTTCCTCCTTAGGCAAGGGGTTTCGCCATATGAAATAGGTCATCGTGGCATTTGCGCTCTAAAATTTTTCCTACGAAGGATCAGAAGCTAAAATTTTTATGAGGCAAAGAAAACAATCCTGAGGAAGCTACTATAAAAATTTCAGATCAAGGTGCGCAATATTTTTGGAGATATGATCTGTGGAAGTCAGGGATTTTGCAGGCTCCTGAAATTCATCTCAAATAAGTGACCTTGGTAAATTCGGCATAACTCTCTCTCTGAGTATCAGATTGGAATTTCATAAAAAGTGGCAGATAGTGCACAGTCTGTACTTTTTTCTCTATCAATTTCAGAGCCAAATGAATAAATAGTGACACGTGGCATGTCGTACAAGTGCACTCTGATGAAACAACCCATAATTAGGGCATTGTGAGAGATTCGGTATAACTCTCTCTTGAAGAATCCAAATTGGGTTAGACATATGGCATTGGAAAGATGACTCAGAGGAATACTGCAGGACTGAAAATCAGATATTAAGGATCTGAAACAACAGAGATACACCAGATTCAATATCGAGCTCCTAGAAGGCAAGAAAAAGCTAGATCATGTGTTGTCAAGGGTTGCAAAGGACCAGAATTTCTATGGAAACAAAGAAAAACAAGGTGCAGCAGAGGGTAGCATGACAAGAGAAACAACCAAGGTGCATAACAGCAGCAAGAAGTTCATCATATGAAGTCTTCAAGTGGGCAGCACTGCATACAATCATTGTAAAGGTATCATTGTACTTAGTCATTGTAAATACATTATTGTACAAATTGTACTAGTGTCTATCTGCCAAGGGTTGAAGAGGAAGTTTTGGGAGGTCTAGGATCATCATTAGGTGGTTGTGTCAAAGTTGGGGTTATGGTCTAGTATATCTTCTTCTTCTACATCATTCTATATCATTGTAAAGTGGACCATTTTCCCTGGTACGGGAGTCCATTCTTCTTTTATTCTTCTATAGGGTGGTAGGGTGGTGCTAGGGTGAGTTGTATCTCATTGGGTGTTGGGGCATCCGTTCAGTTGACCACTGAATAATCTCGGGCATTGGAGCGTCCATCCAGTGGGAGCTGGAGAAGAATGCTTTTCTATATTCTAGGAAGTTGGAGCTTTATTTTCAATTGGAGTTGAATATTAAAGAATTATTAGAAAAGCATTAGGTGGTTTTTGTCCCGGAGTGGGTTTCCACCTTAAAAATTGTGTGCATTTTTGTTCCTCTTGTTTGTTGCTATCATTGTACAAACACTGATAATAATTGAAGATTAACTAATGCTCTAATTGAAAGGAATACTGATTCACCCCCCCTCTCAGTATTTCCAACAATTGGTATCAGAGCTTGGTTCCTTCAATAATAGTTTAACAGCTGGAAGGAGGTCATGGAGCATACCAAGAATGGTGTAACTCTATTCAATGAAAATAATTATGCACTCTGGAAAGGAAGAATGGAGGTCTATCTCTTGGCGCAAGGTTACGAAGTATGGGACACTGTTCAAAATGGATTTACATCAACTACGGATGAACAAGGTAAGAAGAATTTAGTAAATGATGCAAAAGCAAAGAATATTATTATCGGTGGACTTATTAAATCTGCTTATCATAAGGTGTTGGGTTGTAAAACTGCCAAAAATGTATGGGACAAGCTTGAGAATATATATGCAAGTGACTCAAATGTCAAAGAAGCAAAGCTTCAAATCTATAGAGCAAAATTTGAGCAACTCAGAATGAAAGAAGATTGCAACATTGCTACATACTTCCAATACGTTGATGAAATAACCAATACTTTGGAAGGATTGGGAGAGCCAGTTGACGAGAAGACTATTATACGGAATATTCTTAGAACATTACCAAGGAGATTCAACCCAAAGGTATCGGTCTTAGAATACAGTGCAAATCTGGACAAACTCAGCAAGGAAGAATTACATGGAGTTCTCATAGCATATGAAATGAGACTTGATGAAGAAAAGGGTACTTCAAATCTATAAACTGCGTTCATTGCATCTAAGCAAACCAATAAGAACAAACAACCTTCAATTGAAATGACATGCACCTACAAGTGTGAAGAAAAGGGAGATGATGGAGAAGGTCTTTCAGATGAAGAATATGCTTACTTTACAAGAAAACTAAAACCTGGTAAGGGAAAATTCAAAGGTAAACTTCCATTGATATGTTTCGGTTGTGGTGAGGTTGGGCATTTCATAGAAAAATGTCCGAACAAAAGTGATGGCAACTCAAAAGGAAAGAAAGGCTTTAAGAAATTCAACAAGCAAGGCAAAAAGAAAGGATCCAAAAGGAACTTTCTCTCTAAAGAAGATAGCTCATCATCCGATGAAGAAAGTGACAGAAAAGAAGAAGCCAATGAGAAAGTATTGTTTATGGCCAAGCACAATAAACAAGAAGTATCAAATAATGAAGAAGAAGGGTTGACCATAGAAGAATTTTATGAGGAGGCAATCAAGCTTATAAAAGAGCTCAATGCTGAGAAGATTCGTTCCAATACTCTTGAAGAACAAGTTCAAGGTCTCAAAATTGAGGTTGAATAACACAAATGTATTGAAGAGTCACTTCAAAAGAAGTTGGAAGAAAGCAACCAAGAAAGGGAAGCATTAGAAGCCGAAGTAGTCTCGCTGCGTAAGGAAGTGAAGAAGGGAAAAACTTTCCAAAACTATGCCAACAGCTCAAGGGCATTGGAAGAACTCATCAACAATCAACGATCTTACAATGACAGAACTGGCCTCGGTTACAAAGAAGAAGAAGTAGGACCTTCTACAACAAAATACAATGAACCTATGAGATCTGACATACATGAAGACTTCATTGGACAAGATTCGCAAGCACATCCTTGGAAGACGATTCCTCGACGAAGATTTTCATCCAGGTACCAACATATTTTTCATGGCTATTGTTATTCATGTGGAAAATTTGGTCATAAAGCTGTAGAATGTCGCACGTACCCTAGGAACCAATACAATTCCAAGAGATTTTTCAAATATGAACCTCCCAGGGCTCAAAGAAACATCAATAGATTTGAACATTTAAGAAAGAATATGGAATGTTACAAATTTCAGAACTTTGGACACATAGCCAGAGACTGCAGACTTGAAAATCCTCCAGAAGAATATTCGAAGCCACTGAATGAACGAACATGGAAGAAGAAGAAGACTGATAATTGTGCTCTCGCTCTCAAGGCTCAAAAAAATAAATATGTGTGGCATGTTGACAGCAGTTGCTCAATGCATATGACTGGAGATAGAAAGAAATTTGTATCTCTGAAAGAGAAGAAGGATGGAACCATATCCTTTGGAAATGATGGATCTTCAAATGTTATAGGATCAGGTACCATCACTCTCGCAAGCAAAGATTTTATAGACAAGAATGTTCTATTGGTCGAAAACATGAATCACAATCTGCTCAGTGTTGGAAAAATGTGTGATCAAGGACACACAATGCTATTCAACTCCACAAAATGTGAAATCAGGAAAGGCAGGTATGGTAAAATTGTGGCTACAGCAAGTCGAGCTCCAAACGACATATATGTTCTAGATGAAGCAAGTAAAGCATGTCTACTAGCTAAAGAAGATTAAAGCTGGTTATGGCACAAACGAATGGGTCACATAAAATTTGACAATATTGTAAGGAAAGGAAAAAAGGAAGCAGTATGAGAAATGCCGAAAATCTGAAAACCTTCCAACACACTATGTGAGGCATGTCGGCATGGCAAGCAGACAAAAGTCCAATTTAAAACAAAATAACACTTTGCATCACATCCATTGGAATTGATACATACTGATCTATGTGGTCCTGTGAGAACAAAAGGCTTAGACAGAGAATTATATTTCATGTTAATGATAGATGACTATACCAGGATGACAGTCGTTAGTTTCCTAAAGAAAAAATCTGAAGCATTTGAGTGCTTTAAGATCCACAAGGAGTTGGTTGAAAATGAAACTGATTTGAAAATAAAGGGTTTAAGATCAGATAATGGTGGAGAATTCACTTCCAAATTATTTCAGCAATACTATGACGAAAATGGAATAAAAAGGAAATTTTCAACAGCACGAACATCTCAGCAAAATGGAGTTGTTGAAAGAAAGAATAGAACCGTACAGGAAATGGGTAGAACAATGTTGAAGGACTCAAAATTGGATGAAAAATTATGGGTTCAAGCAATTGATACGACAGTCTTCATTATCAACCGAAGTCTTCTCAGAAATAATTGCAACAAGACTCCATATGAATTATGGAAAGGAAAACCAGCGAATGCAAAATATTTCATAATCTTCGGAAGCAAATGTTATATCAAAAGAGAAGTTCAAAATTTGGGTAAGTTTGAATCACGTGTTGATGAACGTATATTTGTTGGTTACTCATGCAAAAGAAAGGCATATAAATGCTATAATCTAAGATGAAAATAGATAGTGGAGAGCATCAATGTTACATTTGACGAAGATGGTGTTCTAGCGAGTAATGATGAGGATCTAGAATCTTTGAAACTTGAGATAGAGGCTGAAAAAGACACAGATAAAATTGTAGAACAAGAAGCAACTATCAACGAGGAAGAAGTAAACAATGATCATCAAGATATACCAGAACAACAACAAGAAACTCCTCCAAGGAGAACAAAAGAGTGGATTCAAAAGAACCATCCATAAAATCAAATCATTGGTGACATAAATTAAGGTCGACAGCTTTGTTCATCACAACAAGCTCACGTTGATTTTCTAGCAACCTTTGAACCTAGTAGTTTTGAGGAAGCCAGCCAGAATGAACATTGGGTAGCAGCTATGAATGAAGAATTGGACAAAATTGAGAAGAATAACACCTGGGAATTAGTTCCATGACCAAAAGATAAAAATGTCATTGGGACTAAATGGGTGTTCAAGAAAAAATTGAATGAAGATGGCCAGGTTACCAGAAACAAAGCAAGATTGGTTTGCAAAGGCTATGCACAAGTGGAAGGAATTTATTTCGACGAAACATTTGCACCAGTTGCCATAATGGAAGCTATCTGAATTTTTCTCACCTATGCATGTTCAAGAAAAATCAAAGTCTACCAAATGGATGTTAAGTCAGCATTTCTGAATGGACAATTAGAAGAAGAAGTTTACATTGAATAACCTAAAGGTTTTCTACTATCACAAAAATAAGACTATGTCTGCAGGTTAAAGAAGGCTCTATATGGTCTCAAGTAGGCTCCCAGAGCATGGTATGCTCGTCTTGATGGATATCTATGTCAACAAGGGTTCAAGAAAGGTACTGTTGATAGAAATCTTTATGTACAAATAGATCAAGATAATTTAACAGTCATTGAGGTATATGTGGATGATATAATATTTGGTAGCAATGATTTTTTCACGAGGGGAAAGCTCACGGGAAACCCGGGCATACTTCTCCATAATTTCTGGATGGTACGCACGGTAAACCGTTCGGCCGAATTTCGGGGCCTAACCCCAAAGGACTCAAGGATCGAACCCGTGACCTCCCTCAACGGAGAGGACCACGTATTGGCTCACTACCACTTGAGCTAACCCTTGGGGCTATTTGGTAGCAATGATGATCGACTAAGTAAGAAATTTTATACAAAGATGCAAAGTGAGTTTGAAATGTATTTACTTGGTGAGCTGACATAATTCTTAGGGCTTCAAATATCTCAGCAAGAGAAAGGAATATTTATATGTCAAGCCAATTACATCAAGGAAATGCTCAAGAAATTCAAAATGGAAGATTTCAAACCCGTCCTTAATCCGATGGTAACAGGTTGAAAATTGAGCATAGACGACTCATCTAAGGATGTGGATCAGAGGTTGTACATATCTATGATTGGTAGTCTTCTATATGTAACAGCCTCTCGGCCAGATGTCATGCAAGCAGTTGCACAAGTAGCAAGATTCCAAGCAGCACCAAAGAATCACATATTATTGTCATCAAAAGAATTCTTCGATATCTAAAGGGCACAGAAGAATATGGCTTGTGGTATCCCAAGGGTAACAATCTCATTATTCAAGCCTTTATAGATGCAGATTGGGCAGGAAGCGTTGATGATCGTAAGAGTACTAGTGGAGCAACATTCTATCTAGGTGGTTGTCTCGTATCATGGTTGAGCAAAAAGAAAACTTCAATCTCGTTATCTACAGTGGAAGCAGAATACATTGCAGCAGCATCATGTTGTACTCAAGTCCTTTGGATGAAACAAAATTTGCAAGATCTTCAAGTACAATTCAGTGAGCCTATTCCCATATTCTGTGACAACACTAGTGCCATCAACATCTCCAAGAATCCTATCATGCATTCAAAAACAAAACACATTCCGATCAAATATCATTTTGTTAGAGAACAAGTCGCTGAAAATAATATCAAACTTGAGTATGTTTGTACAAAAGAACAAATTGTTGATATCTTCACTAAACCTTTACCTCGTGAAGCATTTGAATATCTTCGTCAAAAGCTTGGGATTATCCTAAGTTCACATTAGATTACAGGTCTGCAGGACGGTTGTGTGTTAGGGGGAGTGGAAGTGTGTACAGGTCCGGAGGATGGTTGTGTTTTAGGGGGAGTTACCCTTTGCTATTGATGTCAAAGGGGTAGAGAATGTTGTAGGAAGAGGTGTCATGATCGCAGGGGGAGTACTTGTGTTTCCATCAATGCCAAAGGGAAAGATTTTTGATCAGCGGTTGTCATTGATGTCAACCCAAGCAACACCAGGGGCTAACCAAATATTGCATGGGAATTTTTACCTACAAAATTAATATATTATGGGTCAATAATGTTTTTTATGGCTTCTACTTGTCGAGATGTTTCCGTTGATATATGGGTTTGAGAGATATTCATGTTTGAAGTTTCTACCCCCAGTTAGTGGGCTAAAACCCCATGGGGTTGGGGCATGGGTCATTGAAAATTCATAATTAATATTTTTTAAGCTCCTAAAATCCCTCCCACGTTCACTTGTTGAATTCCTTCTCAACCTAAGCATTTATATAAATTGTGATCCTCATTTCCTCCTTAGGCAAGGGATTTCGCCATCTAAAAAAGGTCATCATGGCATTTGCGCTATAAATTTTTTTATACAAAGGATCAAAAGCTGAAATTGTTACGAGGCAAACCTGAAATCCTGAGGAAGCTGTTGTAAAAATTTCAGATCAAGGTGCGCAACATTTTTGGAGATATGATTTGTGGAAGTTAGGGTTTTTTAAGGCTCCTGAAATTCATCTCAAATAAGTGACCTTGGTAAATTAGTCATAACTCTCTCTCTGAGTATCAGATTGGAATTCCATAAAAAGTGGTGGATATTTCACAGTCTGTACTTTTTGTTCTATCAATTTTAGAGCCAAATGAAGAAACAGTGACACGTGACATGCCGTACAAGTGAGCTCTGCTGAAACAGTCCATAATTAGGGAATTGTGAGAGATTGGGTATAAATCTCTCTTGAAGAATCCAAATTGGGTCAGACCTATGGCATTGAAAAGATGACTCAGAGGACTACTACAGGACCTAAAATAAGATATTGAGGATCTGAAACAACAGAGATACACCAGATTCAATATCGAGCTCCTAGAAGGCAAGAAAAAACTAGATCATGTGTTGTCAAGGGTTGCAAAGGACCAGACTTTCTACGGAAAAAAAGCAAAGCAAGGTGAGGCAGAGGGTAGCATGACAAGAGCAGCAACCAAGGTGCATAATAGCAGCAATAATTTCATCATATGAAGTCTTTAAGTGGGCAACACTACATACAATCATTGTAAATGTATCATTGTACTTAGTCATTGTAAAAACATTATTGTACAAATTGTACTAGTATCTATCTGCCAAGGGTTGAAGAGGCAGTGTTGGGAGGTCTAGGATCATCATTAGGTGGTTGTGTCAAAGTTGGAGTTATGGTCTAGTATATCTTCTTCTTCTACATCATTCTATATCATTGTAAAGTGGACCATTTTCCCTGGTACAGGAGTCCATTCTTCTTTTATTCTTCTATAGGGTGCTAGGGTGGTGCTAGAGTAAGTTGTAGCTCATTGGGTGTTGGGGCATCCATTCAGTTGAATACTGAAGAATATCAGGCATGCGAGCATCCATCCAGTGGGAGCTGGAGAAGAATGATTTTCTAGATTCTATGAATTTTGAGCTTTATTTTCAATTGGAGTTGAATATTAAAGAATTATTAGAAAAGCATTAGGTGGTTTTTGTCCTGGAGTGGGTTTCCACCTTAAAAAATGTGTGTATTTGTGTTCCTCTTGTTTGTTGTTATCATTGTACAAACACTGATAATAATTGAAGATTAACTAATGCTCTAATTGAAAGGAATATTGATTCACCCCCCCCCAGTATTTCCAACATTAGCCATTCTAGAGAGGTTGCCACCGCAAGCTCCGATGTGATAGTGATTAAGATATTTCTCAGCTTGGTCGTGAGTGAGGCATCAACGTAAAATGGTGTCGATGCCATACTGATAAAGGACATATCCCATGAGGAGCTATCAGGGGGCCTAGTGGCGTATGCACCTACGGTCATCACAAGTGAGATTTGGTTTGAACTTTTGGGTTTGCAGGAATAAGAGAATATCTCCATACCAAGGGTCGTCGGTCGTCGCTAGGAAGATATGCTCGTCGGGTAGTGAATCTTTGGCTGGTGATCCTTTGGTCTGACCTCGAAGGTCAGCGATGAACTCAACTAAAATTAAAGCCTTTATGCTTTTGGGGGAGCTAAACTATAATTCCAACTCTTGTAGTATAACTATCCAACGAGTGTATTTATGGTTCATCAAACGACGGATGAGCAGATATCTCATGGGGTTGATATTCGTGATGACTGTTGTAGTCCTTAGGATAATGTAGAGGTGAATTTTTTGAGCCGTGTGTATTAATTCTAGGTTAGTCTTCTCTTCAGGCTCATACCTTAATGCAGGGCCTGATAATTTTTTACCAACGTAATAAATTACGTGTTCTTTACCATCAAGGCCCTCATGGATTAACACCCCGGCTAAAGAGGTTTCAGAAAATGATAGATACAGGGTGTAATGTTTGTCGTAGTTTGGTGGACTGATCAATGGTGCTGAAGATAATGTGTCTTTTAGCGCCTCAAATGATTTTTTGGGCTTGATCATCCCATTTGAATGGGATGTTCTTACGGAGGAGGCATAGGAATCCCTAAGTGCAAGTGGCATAGTCTGGGATGAAGCATCTCAGAAAATTGTCCTTTCCCTATAATATTTGGAGTTGCTTGAGGGTTTCACGTGGTGGTACCTATTTGATAGCTTAGACCTTGAGGGGGTCCACTCTAATCCCTTGTTGGGACACAATAAAACCTATAAGTCGTCTTGCAGTGATGCAGAAGACACACTTGAGGGGATTCAAGCATAGGTTGTATTGTCGGCATCATTGGAATACCGGCCACAGATCCTCGAGATGATCAGATCACTTCTTAGATTAGACAGTGAGGTCATCCAAGTAGGCGAGGATGAGGTGTGCCGAGTCATGAAATATATAACTCATGGCCTGCTGGAAAGTGGCTCCCACATTTTTAAGACTGAATGGCATAACCTGATATGCGAACGTGCCCCATGGGGTGGTGAACATGGTCTTGTATCAATCAATGTGTCGTATTTCGATTTTATTATACCTAGAGAAACCATCCATGAAGGAGAGGGCCTCATGTCCCGCACAAGCATCAATGACTTAGTTGATGAACGGGGTAGGGAATTTTCCTTTGGACAGGCTTTGCTTAAATCGCGAAAATAGGTACAGAAGTGAATCGTGCCCTATTTTTTCATGACGTGAATAGGGTTGGAAACCCATGATTTGTAAGCGATGGGGTGGATAAACCCGAATTTTTGAAGCTTATCGATTTCTTGTTTAATTTCTTATGCCTTGGATGGGTGCAGTTGACGTTGTTTCTAGCATACTAGTGGTACGTCGGGCCAAGTGTTAATGTGGTGCTCTACTATAGTGGGACTAAGCCCTGGAATTTCCAAGTAGTCCCATGCGAAGATGCCTCTATACTCTTGAAACAAATGGGTGAAATAGGTTACCTCGTCTGGGGAACATGCTGCCCCCAGCAAGATTTCTTCGAATTTCTCGGGATTTCGAGAGATGTTCACCTTGATGGTAGGAGACATGTTTGAGATGTTCCCTTATTCAAACACTTTGGGTGCCGGAATGGGATTTTTAAAACAATTGACTTTCCCATCTAGAATTAAATCTTTTGATTCGATTGCGTAAATATCTTGGGTTCCTGGATTGTTAGGGCCGAACATTTTTTCAAGAAGAAAAAACGAGCGGTGATGCATTGCATCCCATGGATAATCTAGTTCTTCCATGGCCTTCTCATCTGAGTGGAATAAGGATCCTAATGGGGATTG
Organism: Pinus albicaulis; assembly: GCA_034641835.2. Classification (NCBI taxonomy): domain Eukaryota; kingdom Viridiplantae; phylum Streptophyta; class Pinopsida; order Pinales; family Pinaceae; genus Pinus; species Pinus albicaulis. Next base: position 468,219,957 of record CM076569.1, read on the forward strand.
ATTCTACGTAAGGTCGTGAGGAGGTGGTTCGGTCCTAACGGAGCTGGTCGAGATACATGAATAATATTCCATCGTCAATGCAGTGGAACCAGACGTGATTGACGGGCTGCAGATAGATTAGGCTTGCACCGTCATTGGTACAACTACTCTTGTAGCTGTAGCAGTATCGGCACCTATGAATGCTGAGTATACAACACGAGTCATGGTTATGATACACGACGATATGAATCGTATATGATGTTTTGTGTCATGGGGGAGGAATTTCCATCGTGGCGGCTTGCGTGAGAGCCAGTCTAGGTTCCTCATGAAGCGTACCAAGAGTAATCATACTTTCCTGGATTTGGAAACTGTCCTTGGTGCAGAGGTGCTTGAATGTTTCTATTAAGGGGCATTCCTTTGTTTCATGGTTATGGCCAATACAAATGGTGCACGGTACCACAATTTCTATCGAGTAGATGGTGTGGGAACCAACACTACCCTTAGTCCCTGAGGTGGACGCTCGGAAAGGATTGGGCGTGGGGGAAATATTCTGTTGTTGCCATCTCCGATTTTTTGGTTTTGGGAGGTCCATCTCCTTTGGGGGTACTAGAATCAATGCTTCTCTTGCTGCTCTTAGCCTTGGGAGGTGCTCAAAATTCATTGTATGGTGAAAATGTGAGTAGATACTACAATAGTAGTCTATGATTTTCTCTTTATTGGAGAGATGTTTCTGCGGGAGAGGGGAGACTATGCGAAATTTTTTTCGAGAGGTTTTTCAGTTCCTTACACTAATTGACCTAGTGGTCGACTTTGTCGCAAAGCTCACATGCCGCCCTAGACTGGACATGGGTCCTACTAGGCCGGTGCATATTTTTTACTCACCCAATGTTTTGGTTGTGATACGAGGTAGGTTTCCTGGGGGAATTTTGCCTTACATTAGGTTCTCTAAGCTCAGGACTGATTATATCTTGGCACTACGTTTCTAATGAATGTATGATGTCGATTAGCGAGTGCACTTAAGGGATATAGGTACAATGTTGAGCATGATGGTTGCCTTGACATACTAGACAAGAATGTCTTTCTTGGGTATTCCCTTCTCTTAGAGTTGGTGAGGTGATTGGGTACCATTTGCATAGAGATTCTAGGTCTAGGAATTTGGCGACCAAATGGTTGCATGCATTGCATAACACACAGGTTGGTCTTCTCCCTGGAGGGTGGTTGGGTTTGACTATGTGCCCCCCAACCAACTGTTTTTCCTCTCATAGAAAGAGGATGGATCTGCTTGTCACCTCCTCTTTTGTTTTCGAGCTCTCCATGGATTCTGTATCTGAGTCGTCTTCTAGGGAGAGGCGACTTATGGCTGTTCATAAACTGGTTAATGCTGAACAAAATTGAGGGATGTAATGGCAATAACATAATGGGTGATCACAACCACATACTAGACATGAATGCTCGATTGTTGGGAGTTCGGCATGGTATACTACGTTAACCGGATACCATATTTGAAACAGCTCCAAGGCTGCGCAGTCGGTGATGAAATGATCATGTTCGTCGCAGAGTGCACAACGTTGTACAAGAGGAGTAGGAACAAACGAGAGTCTTTGTGGTGACTTCCCTACCTCTTGAAGGTATAATATGACCCAAGGTTCTTCCCCATTTGTCTGCATGGTGGGATCCTCCTGATATGATTGTTCTAGGGCATGTAAGGCAACACTATATCATGGCATTTCTGGAAAATGATGGGTGTAATGCCCATAATTGTTGCAGATAGCGCATGTGTGGTTGGTATGCAATGATTTGCCTTGGTTTTTTGTGGTTGGATCCTTTTTGCAGGAACTTGTGGCTGCGGAATTTCTTTTGGAGCTTAGGAGAGGTTTCAATTCGTCCAACTCCAGGCAGATATTGGTAGGATGGCCTACAATGTCGCATAATGCACAAGGTTGCAGCTCCCTTTGCATGATGGGGTTTTCTATATTTTTCCCTTTTTTATGGGTTTTCCTGGTCACTTTAACCAGCGTTGCTATGGGAATCTCCTTAACCAATGTCGCCTCCTGAGGAGGGATGGGGGTTATTCCTGTAGATGTAATGTTAGGGGTTGCCAGGATTGTTGGTGGGACCAGGTACCAGACAACTATCGTGAATGACATGTTTGGAAATTTTACCATTGCCAAGACCTGTTGTGACACGAAGCTAGGTGGAGGGTATAAACATGGAGTTTTGGAGATAGCATAGGGTAGAAAAGTTGTGTCTATGGCCTCAGTTTCATTACTACTAGTTTCTATCTCCTGGCTAGTTTTGGTGTTTGATGATGGCATCATGCACACCAGGATCCCTGTGATATTCGCGAATGATTTTGGTATGACAGGGGGATCTCCTAGGAATGATACAAGGATATATGACGGTTTGAATTGGTCAGGGCCATATTATTAGTACCATGCGAGCGATTCTGTAGATGTGTCTGCATAGGGTAGAACGACATCGACGCTTCTCACGGATCGCTTGTCATGGTATGTCAATTGGTTGATGATGATGATGCGATCCTCGTGGGGGAACATCATGATTCAGAAGACACAGGATGTTGTGGAAGACATGGCATACGAATAATTCCAGCCAAGGATATATTGTAATCCAGATGAGCATCCAAGACCTCAATGTCTATAAGAAATGTCTTGTCAGCCAAACAAACCGAGACATTTTGATAGAGACTGACGGGAGAAAAAGGGCACCTGTCATATGCTCTAAGTGTGATCTCTAATGGCTTCAATTCGGGAGATCCTAACTTTTTCCAAATTATTTTTGACATGATGCATGTGGATGCACCCTCGTCAATGATACATCGGTGTATAGATATGTTCTGGACTGACACTGGTATCTAGAAGGCGACCAATGAAGGAATCCTAGGGTGGCTTTATCTAAGTCAAAATCAATTAGGCGCGAATCGCAAGGGTCGATTGCGCCTAACGTGGAAAGTGAGGCTTTCCTTTGCTTTGGGAAAGATTGCAGGACCTCTAAAGCTGACATGGCAGTAGGAGATTTTGATAAATCGTCCACGATGCTATAATTATGGGCCGCTTTGGAGTGGTTTCCTAATCGCCTTCTTGGACCCTTAGCCATTTTTGGCAAGGGTTTTATAGGCATTTTTGATATAGTTAATCATGGTGTAGGTGCATTCGTGCTATCCCTTGATGAACTGGTGTCTAGATGGGTATCATAGTTTCGATTCCGTGTCTGAAAGAATATTTCCTTGCTAGTCATAAAAATTTCATGGAAGTTGTTTTCAGAATAATTGGGGGGTGTTTTTTGTTGTTGGGTAATAACCACCCCTTGGTGGGGGAAGGGCTCCTGCATTACAGTTGTTTGTTGTGTAGGCCCTCCTTGTCCACGGTTACCCTAAAGCTTCTTTAGGTCGGGGAGTTTGGGATAGTGATGAGTGTAATGGCCATACTCACAAAAAATAGTGCAAGAGTGGTTGGTCTGTAGATTATCCCTCTTGTTCTTCCCTTGGGAGTTATTTGGCTCCTGGTTTTGATTTCGTTTTGGGTTTCCCCTCAACCTGAGATCACGGAGGAAATTGTTGGTTACTGCCCCCTATCTAGGATCTCTCTTTTGTTTTTTTTTTGGATTTTTCCTTACCGCGTTAGGAGGATGACTATGATTCTCCTGGTCGTATGACTGGCACAGTTGAGCCTGGGAAGGTTGCACAAAATTCACCGGTGCATTGTTTTGCATTGGTGGGTTTTGTGCTGGGAGGGGGAATATTGAGGTCCTTGTCCCTAGTTTGTATATGGTTTGTGGGGGGGCAGCTCTTCTGTCAGCATTCCTTACTACGTACGATGACGCCCCATTAGTAATGATCCTCCCTGTTGATGATGGTACGATGACGCCCTATTGGTCATGTTCTGCAGAGGTGCATGATAAATCCAATGGTAGCCTAGTTGCGTGATGTTCTGGTTAGGATCATATGCATAACCGGGGTACGGGATACTGTTGCCTAAGTGACTTTGGGTCGGTGACCCTATCAATCCATCTGCAATATTCGACACACCTGTCAATTCTTTGTAATTTTGCAAGCACGGGGCATTAGGCAGGATGTTATAAATATATCTGTACTGAGTGTATATCAGCTTGAGTTTCTGGGCTTTTCTAATGGCATCCTCTTCGAAAGTAGGTCGTAGAGTTTCCACGTCCTTTGAAATCTCTGTTGTGAGAGTTTTCAGGAATAGGTCCAGTATAACTCGATCATCGAGTTTGTCTTTACACAATCTTTAACGTCACCTCCATTCATGGAGATGGTCCAAGATATGGGCGGTGGGCGTTTGCCTAAAATGCATGAGGAATGTGGTACCGAGGATGATAAAGGTTCCATGTGAAGCAGAAGGCAACTCCACATACCATTTCACGGTTGATCTGGTTAAGGTGTGTTGAAATAGTCTTAATTGAATAGTATCATCAATAAAATTGTTCGATGAACACCATAGGTGGAAAGTCATTACATGGTTTCCAAGGTCTTCCGCTTGCTTCCCTTCAAATTTTGGAATGTCCGAAGGGAGCTTCGTGGGCATGGGGGGCCAAATGGGATTATGTGCAATGGGATCATTTGTTAATTTTGATAGATTTGGTAGGTTTAAAGATGCTAGGAAAGGTAACTAAGTGTTGAGTGCCATTGTAAATTGTGAAAACACAGGTATATGGTTATATATGGGGTTTTTCTGGGGGATAGTACCCTGTGACATACCCGGCTGTGTGTTATGTTGGCTCCTTGAATGGGTAGCTCTCATTTTCCCTCTAGGGGTTGTGGGAGGAGTGGTGTGGGGTGACCCTGAGGGAAATTCCACAGGTGTGGTGTTGGGTGACCCTTGGGCGTGCCAAACTAAATATTCCCATATAAAGGATGAACCGATAAGGGCAGTTGCGTACCTTCTTTGATGCCTGAATGGAGAAATACCTGGCACTCCTCCCTCTAATGGGGGGAGGTCCAAAAAATGTCTAGCTCGACGAGGTCCTGTTGGGTCTATTATGGTGTCGACTCAGTTTGATTATGGAATTTTTTTTAATTTTTCTAAGAGGAGGGATATTATTATCAAAGAAAAATGCGATCACATACATAAAACAAAGCGAAAAATAAAAGTTAAATTTCCCCTTTAGATTAATCATATGTGATCAATCAATCAAAAAATGGTTTTGGTTGTTTCACTTATGATACTGAAAAATCATAGAAGATCTAATTTTCCTCATACTCTAAAATGTAACTGGGCCTTGTGAAGATGTCTTCTGGTGGGTACTGGGGCTAACATCCCGAAAGAAATGGTGATGCCTTCCAACAGTCAAAGAATCGACCAAGGTAATGGAAAGAGGATCTAGTGTTTCCTGCATAGTCACCTATAGGGAAGGATGCCCTAGATTTGGCCACTAAAGTACCATCGTCCCATGTGAGCATTCAGGTCTTGAGATTCTTGGTATTCAACTACCACTACCGAGCACTAGATGGGTCAGGTAGCCCCAAATAGTACCTTATGCACTAGGCCTAAGCTTAACCCCCTTTGAATAGGGTCTTTGTGGCGTTCGGAAATTATTTTCCGTGGGCAGATAGATGGGTTTAAAGCTCCCTAAATAGTCAACTTCTATGTTTCAAGAATGTAAAATGACCATGGCAGCTTATTGGATGCCTATCCCCAATGGTCCTAACCTGAACTATTAATTCTTTTGTGTTCCCTGTGGGGAGATTTTAATGAGTTTAATTTATGGTTAGCTTTAAGGAGTCTTACTTTGCTTATGGTGTTCCAATATGTGTGATAAATTGTACAATCACAATTTGTATAGGATGTCGATATGCGATGATCCTTTACACTCCCTCCTAATTAAACTATGTTTGATTGTTCCTTTCAAAAAGTATATGATGCGTGGATAATGGGACACTTACAATTTTGCCTATTTAGACTAAATGTTGCACTATAGGGAGATGAAAAACTATCAAAAGGAAACATTCATATGCATGCCCATGATCACCAAGAGGTGCAAGGTCATCAGAGATTAGTTTCCTTCTTAGATAATTTGATCCTAGTCCCGAATCCTAATGAAAAATTTAAACTAAACTTAATGCAATAATTTGGAAAAATTGGCAACTAGCTACACATACGTGGATATGGGCCACTTACTTCTTGATAATTACCTATGTTTTTGGTGTTTATAATCACTAATAAGCTCACTCAGATAGCATGAGTGGATTTTAAAAACCACTTACTTTCCTTCTAATTAAACTATATGAATTTGTGATAATAAACTAAAAATTAGAACTATGCAATGGCTAAGCTAAAGTTCAGCTAAAAACATGTCCTAACAGTCAAGAAACACCATAACGCAGTATTGGCAGATTTATTCTAGGCTTCCAGTCACTTTACACTTTCAAAAAATGGAAAAAATAAGTGAAAAAATGGCTCACTGGTTTCCTTGTGGATTATTTCTACACAGACGCACGAATATGCACATCTGTTTGAGCTGAACGTGCACGGACCTGCACGTCTGTTTGAGCTAAACATGTGTGGTTTTCCTACGCATGGAAATTACACTTCTCCTAAACTTAATCTCTTCACAGAGGGTGAATGAGAGAAGTTGAGGAAGAGGAGAGTTGGTCCTGCAGCAATCCTAAGCAGAAAATAGGTTCTGCAAAACCAAAACCACTTAGCTTAAGAGGAAAAATAAGTGGAGTCGCCAATATTGTATTGGTGTGTTTAGTACGAGGGTGTACAAAATGCATCAGTTCTTGGTAGGAGTGATTTCTAGCCTACAAGCAATGTCACAACTCAAAAACGGGTTGTTAGATGGTTAGTGAAGCATCATAACATGTAGAAAAACTAGTTATAAAACATAGCATACTACAAAAGGAGGAGGAAACAAGAAACAAAAAATACACATATAACACAAGCTCAATATCGATTAAATGAACTAATAATACCAACAGAGAACAAATCCCCTTTTATTAGCCGCTGGTGGTAAAAAGAGGTAGAACGCTAAAACACTCGCAGTGAGTCCTTAGAGCTATGAAGCTCTAATACTCAAAGCAAGGAGGGCTCTTCCATTAAGTTATTTGCAAGCTTCTCTCTTCCCCTCGAATGAGTGATCGTAAAACCGACAACTGATGCACTTCTCCTTTGGGATTGAGATGTTGGATGGCCAACAAGTGAATCCCTTCACTCCTTTGCTTCTTGGACAACACACTACTGGTTTTCTCATGGGCAATTTGGCCAGCATAACAATGTGTTCTAAATTTTTCTTCTCATGGTGGTATTTTATAGTCAAAATTAAAATATTCTTCCCTCTCTTGGTATAATTGTAGATAGTGACCCAAGAGTGGTGGTTGATTCCATTGTGTGCTCACTTGAAGTCTTAAGGTGGCTCTAGGAGATTGTCCTTGGGCGGCCTCAAGTGGAGAATCTTCTTTCTGAAGTGTGCAAAGTGCTCCCGGATGGTGACCTTCTGCCATACTCAGTACCGCGCGGCTTATTGAGGGAAAATCGCGGAGACTTGCGCTGCTATCGGAGAAAATGGCGTGCAGAGCGCATTGTGCTAGTGTCTTACGTGTGAAATTTAATAAATTTGCCTTTTGACCTTAGAGAAAGTTAAATTTTCCAGATTTTGTAATGTTTTTCCACCCTGTAAATCCTTTTGCTTGACATTTCATGATGTCCTTTGCTTGTCCGATTTTCTAGTGATAACAGGGGGTTGTTACATAGTGGTACTAGAGAAAAGGTTCAACACTTGAACCTCTAGAGATAAATTTTGGGGCCCTGGCATTATAATGTCACATTGTGTTTTGGTTTACTACAGGGTAATGTTAGAACAAAATGTTCAATGGTTGGACCTTTGGAGATGAATGGAGCTCAAGTTATGAGTGTAGTCATTGAATGTGAATATAGTTGTGTGTTTCTTACAACATTTGATTGAGGATTGCATGTTGACCGCAATGATGTTTCTAGTATGTTTGAATTATTTAACAAATGTATTGACATAACATGTGGTCGTTATCTTACATATTGAAGTTTGGATAGCCTATTATTGTGACTTGGATGCTTGTCATTTACTTAATAGTTGCAGGAATACCTGCATGGTTGTGTGTATGCTTGTTTGTGGTTTACCAACGCTGTTGGTTAAATGGTTTACCCTTACATTCCAGTGGAAAGAAAAGTGCATGAGAATTCTTATATATGATATGAGGGATTTGGGGAAAACCCTGTGCTGCTTGTATCTTCACGATATTGCTTGATTCTTTTGAATGTTATGTGTTTATATGTATATGTTGGTTGAGATGTGGGAAACCCATGGTTAGTATGTTGTATGAGATTAAGAGCCTCGGTGGAAGGGATGTTGGTTGTTTCAATATACAGATTGTAGTTATCATGGTCTTTCTTATGGTTGCTTGTCATCAATGATTAATTATTTCCTTTCTCATTAAATGGAGTGTACCATATGGAAAGGCTATTTAAATCATGTATTGGTTGTTATTTCAATATGAGGCTAGAACATCTAAGTTCGCCACTTCAACTAGGTGGGTTCAAGGGAGAAGGTTTTGTGTTAGACCTTCAAGGCATAGTATTATATGACTCTATTACAAAGTAGCATGTTTTCTAATGATTGAAAGTGAGTGTTGGTTGTAGCACTGTGATTGATGGATATGGGTTGATTTCATAGTGTATTGCATGCATATACATGATGATTTTATAATTGAGAAATTTAAAAAGACTAATTTTAAAGTGTTAGATTGTTTTTTTAAGGTACCAATTAAGATGACAAATGTCGTAATGCTAGTCTCGATAAGGAAGCAAGTTTCAAATTGGTAACGGTAATCTTGCTAAAGAGACTAATATTTAATTAATGACGTTGATCTTGGTTGGTGGTTTTGGTCTTGGTAAAGAGGCATATTCTGAATAATGCTGCTAGCCATGTTAAAGAGGCTGAATTTCATTTCTAACACTAGCGTCAAGGAAAGAAGGTTGATTTTTATTTAACAAGTTTTATTTTGGTAAAAAGGTCGGTATCGACTTTGTAATGGCATGATTATAAATGTATATGTATTCTTGGTTTTGTGTACATGTGACTGAAATGAAAATTTAGACGTGTCGGTAGTTGCAGGGAAGCATGCTTGGCACTAGCATGGCAAGGTAATAGCTAGAATTGGTTATCTTTTTTAAATTAATAGTTGAGTGGGTGTGTGACAACACACAAGAAGATTCAGTGGCATCAAAAAGGAAATACATGGCCAGTGGAATTCAGCATGAACTAAAAAGGGCAAACACCCCTGACAAAGCAGAGACCTTCAAGAATTGGAAGGTTGAGCAAAGGATCTATAAGGTAGAAATCAAGAAAATTGTCAAGAAGCAACAAGCGCTAGCCAAGTCGAACTCAATTCTACAAAAAATCCTGTAATAATTAGCACAACAGAATTTATCCTCAAAGGAGGGAAATCGTACTAACAGGGTCAGGAAGAGGCCTCATAAGGTTGAAAAGGATAAGAAGTTGTTTTCATATGGGCATTGTGAAGGGAATCGCCTAAAAAGACATTATCCTAACCGACAAGCACATGAACTAGTAACATGTATTGTTGAAGGAAAGGATGGAACAAACCCTCAAGATATCTAATGTTTATATGTATAAACTGAAAAATACCCTCCATGAATTATTTCGAGGGATGGTGGTGTTAATGTTGGAATCAACACTTGGACTGCTTCAAGTGCTTGGCCAGACACATCCTAAGCTCTAAGGAGATTTCTTATTATTTGATTGGGTTTTTGGAAAGTGGTTGGATCTCAAGCACTCTAAAAGGAACGTCGAAAAGATAAAAGGCTATGACACATATGAGGGCACTCATATATATGATGTGGTAGAAAAAATTGTAGTTCGATGATTAGAAGAATGAAAGAAAGACAGTGGGTCTGTAGGACAGAAATCCACTGCTAGGAGGAAAAAATGACACAAATTCCAAATCTGAAATGTATAGTGAAAGAATGATTTTAAAATACTTACAAGAATCTCAATTTAAATTTAAAGAATCCCATTACAAGGAATGCTTTTGCCTAACATGACCTCATGAATCAGGAATGCTTGGTGAATAAAAAATGACAAAAATAGATTAACATGCATGCTAGATCAAAAGACTTATAAAAACATGAAACAAAGTTTAATCCCACCTCAAGGAATGCTTATGAACAATCTTCAATTCATATTGAATCGGGAAATCTTGAAACAAGACTTACAAAAACAAATCCATATGACTTGGAGGTTCACAAGACTTATAAAAACATAAGATAGAAATTTTATGATAAACGTGGAAAGACAGGTAAAGTATGTAAAAACAGAAGGGAAAAGGATTTATATTGTTTAAGGATATCTACAAAAGCTTAGTCGTAATGCATGTCATCAATAACTTTTTTGTGCTTACACTGAAATCAATGCACACTATTAAACTAATTACCTTGAAATTAATGTACACCATATAGCTAGTTACATCAAATAAAAAAACAACATCTTCACTGAAATCAATGCATCTAATGCAAAGAATCAAATAGGATGATAAACCAACATTTACACTAAAATCAATGCATCTAATGCAAACAATCAAATAGGAATAGAAATCAACATCTACACTGAAATCAATTCATCTAATGCTGCAAGCAATCAAATAGGATTAGAAATCAACATCTACACTGAAATCAATGCATATAGTGCTATCAATCAAATAGGATTAGGAATCAACATCTACATTGAAATCAATTCCTCTAATGCAAGCTCAATCAACAACATTAGAAATTAACATCTTTAATGAAATTAATGCATCTAATGCAAGTGATGAAATAGAATTAGAAATCAACATCTACACAGAAATCAATGCATCTAATGCAATAAATAAAATAGGGTTAGAGATCAACATCTATACATTGAAATCAATGCATCTAGTGCAAGCAATTTTCTTCCCTTTCTCTCCCCCCTCCATCTATATCAATATATGCCTCCATTTCTCCTTTGACTCTCTCTCTCACCCCCCTAGACACAAACTCTCTCTCTCTTTCTCCCTGCCTTCCTCCCTCCCTCTATCTCTCTCTTCTTCCCTCTCTCCCCTTTCCATCTATAACTTGATCTCCCTCTATATCTCCTTCTTCATATATATATATCACCCCGCAAGCATACACATTATTTCTCCATATATATCTATATCTCCCTCCCTCTCCCTCTCTCCCTCTTCCCCTTCTATCTCTCTTCCCTCCTACTCTCCTCTCTCCATCTATCTCCATCTCCCTTATCATTCCCTCTCTCTCTCCATCACCCTTGCTACTCTCTCTCTCTCTCTCTCTCTCTCTCTCTCTCTCTCTATATGTATTTCTTCTTAACTCCCTATCTGCCCCCCTCCCCCTCCATATCTCTCTCTCCCTCCCTCTCAAGTCCTCTCTCTCTTTCTTTCTCTCCCACCTCCCTTTGTCTCTCCCCCTTGTCACTCACTCACTCATTCTCTCTCTTGAGCCTCGTCCTGCACCTTTGTTGACTATCTCTCTCTATATGGCTTGAAATTCTTCCTTCCATATCTTTTCATCCAACTCCCTCTCTTTCTCAAAGACTCCCTCCTCTCCCTCTCTTCATTTTTGTTCCCCCCCTCTCTCTCTCTCTTACCCTTCTTTTCCACTCTCTCTCCTCTATATAACAAAAATTTTAAAATACTTTGACAATTAAAATATTATGTTTAAATGTTTTTTTCTTTTTCTTTTGATGTCGTACAACATTTTTTTATATATATAATAAATATTTAAAATACAAGATTTCAAATGTGTGTTGCACATTCACCCCGAGGGAAAATGATAATTTTCCATGGAAATATTATCTAAAATTTTCCAAAATATTAATATTCGAGCTACCTCCATCAAAGACACATAGAGTGCTTCATGTATTCCAATTGAAACTGTTTAGGCTTTATTTCTTTAAAGGTAGATTTAGGTTATGATTACTTCAGGATTTTAAAAATATTATATATTTTTCATGTTAAATTAAATAAAAAAAAGGTTAAATATAATTAACATATTGAGTTAGCGTGTATGACTCTTTTTGTGTTAATGACTCTTTTGTTGACGCTTATGGCGTATATCAACCACATTTATTAATGTGGTTGTATTAGTATATATTATAATATAATAAATTTTATATTATATCAAAGTTAATAATATTGTATTAATCCAAAATTAGTAAATTCAATATTAACATTAAAATATATTAATATTAAATTTTGTATGTTAATATCATTTCATCATTTAAATTAATAATAATATTTTTTTTTTAATATTAAATTTAATAAGGTTTCTACATGACACGATGACAAAAATTCTAATAAAATTTGGAATTTTAAAATGTGGTAAAATCTTAATTTTAGATTATTCATTTTTTTTATAGAGGCCCGATTAGGAATAATAACTTGATCGAGCCATAACACTTAATTGAGCATAATAGCTTGATCGATCCATAATGCTCAATCGAACCCTTGTTAACCACGTATATGGCTCAATCGATGGTTTATGAAACCCTTGATCGAGCTATATGAATTTGAAATTTAGGCTCTCAATTGAGCCTCTTAAGTCCTAAAATCCACAATTTCACCACCCCTTCTACAAAATTTCCTGCAACACCATTTTGTAACCTAACGGACTTAGGGCTAAATTTTTCCTTACGTGGCAGAGTTGAGCACGTTGGATACATGAAGGAATCCTCTATCTAATGTCATATGAGTTTAACATTTTAGAATTCATATGATATTTTCCATATAATTTCTTTTAAATATAATGCTTGATTTGTTTTTGAATTTTTTTTAAATAGGTTGAATAAAAAATCAATATCATAAATTATACGAAACGGAAATATTTCAAAAACCACTATCTTCGTTTACAAGTCATCTTCAAAAGGGTACTTTGGTTTTTCAATTTATTTAAATAGTTGAAAAAAAACTTTAGATGAACACAAGTGTTTGCAAAATGCAATTGAAATATTACTTCGCCAACTTCAAAAAATAATAAAAAAATACTTTTGCATAAAAAAAAAAAATTAATATGAAAAGATGAGCTCTCACTATGTAGATCATTTATATATATATATATATATTAAATTACACATTTTAGACTAAGTTATGCTACGTGAACACATGCATACCTCTTAAGATGTGTGACATATTATACAAGAATTTCAATTAATGGAAAATTGACATATTATATGACCCTAAATATTTTTGCAAAAATTATCATTAGGACAACAACATAATTCTCCACAATTTGCCTTTTTTACTCTGAATAAAAATTCGTATTCCTTATATGAATTTTGAGGGCTTCAATTCAATAAAAGTAGAAAAACTTGAAAATTCATCGTCACATTTGACCCAAAAGTGTAACCCAACTTTATGCTTTCACCCTCAATTGTGTTGTCATGTCACATAGTTGATCAGGATATCATGTCCAAGTTATGAAAAATGCTCAAAATGAAAGTGCTCAAAATTGGTTGCAATCTTAACGACTGCAAAGGTCTCGTCGCTGTGATTCTGGCACCACGAACGATTCTCAAAACCGAGGTCGTATGCAGAAGTTATTAAGGTTTGAAACCGTCCAGTAAAGTCCAAAAAAGCACTGTTTGACTACATTTGACTTTGGATTTTAATCCAAAAAAATTAACATTATATTGAAGGCTTATAACAGGGTTCCACGTGGCCTGCCTGATGGCTGCCACGTGGCCCTAAATCCAAAGGCATAAGATTTTTGGGTTCTGCCCGACACCATGGGCTTCTGCACGAATATGCATTCAGGTCGGGTCATTCGGATCATCCTGAATGAATTCTCGTTCGGGTCGGGTCGGTCGACAAATTTAATTCAACAAAAAATTTGTTAGTTGCGAGGTTCGAAGACAGGCCTCCTGCCCACGAGCGCACAGACCCGACCACTTGGGTTTTGCATTAGTTCTTGTAAAGCTATGTTGCCCACACATATTTAAACATTCAAATTGTTTTGGGTGGAAAACGAAAATGGCTAGCCCCAATGCCACATGAACTTCGCCCGCGACCAGAGGTATAACAGTTAGCAGTTAAGTGTGGCAGTTAATCTCCGGTGGGTTCGAGCCCATGTGGCTAGCAACAGTTCAAACATTTAATGTGTGGTTTGTGAAACAATTAATACGCGGTTTCAAAGGAGGTTAAGGCGGAGGTCCATGTGACCCGCCTACCTCCAACATTAAATGCCACCTAAACCGTCTGCCATGTTTGGAGTGCTTCTACCATTTTCGGGAGGTTGGCCATTTTGTCGACTTTAACTAGCAGTCCTCCACATTTAGTGGATTTTTTGAGGGACATTAGGCAAAATTCATGTGGAGGCCATAACTTCCTCATTATTGAAACAAATTGAGTGCAAAAATAGTCAATTTTGGGTCTTTTTGACATTTTGAGCAGTTTGGGATAGGTTTCAGGTTGAACAGAGGTGTTCTTCAGTAGTTTTAGCTTCGAGGAATATTAAGGAGCCATCAGGGCCATCATGGAGAAGGCAGTGTATTGGGCTCTTTTTATTTGTTTTATGTAAATGAATAGCCATCTCTGGTTAATTCATACCTTTTGAAGCTGATTTTACAGAGTGTTTTGCCTATTGAGGCTTATTTTCAATTGTACTTATAATTTGAGCAAATTAATACAAACAAGGACATGCCATTGGGAGCTGGACTGACAGATATAGCCCAGGAGGGGTGAACTGCGTCAAAAATTTTCTATTTAATGTGCTTTGTGAAGTTTGTTTTTTGTTCTTTACTGTTGTACAATGATAAACAGTTAAAATACTTAATCAATCCTCACACAGAAATCTGATAAACAAAGCTAGAACTAATTGTTTAACCTGCAATATAAAAGGAGAACTTTATGCACACATTATCATATATGTTTGGATAATTTTCATAGCGTAACAAATATCATCCATTCAGATCAATAGTGGATTGAATGTGTGGTGTTTATTGGGAAAACCACTAAGAGGGGTGGGGGGAGTGAATCGGTATTTTAAAATTTACTTCAACTTTCCTTTTCTTATTTCAATTTCTATACACAATTGTTATTTAGTGAACCAGTGTATGTACGCGACTATGATGAATGTAAATTGTAAATCTAGTTAACTAAATTTTCATATAATTCATCATATGTTAATCTTTAACCAATGCATCATTACTTCATTAAACATGTATTAAGTAGAAACTATGAGCAGTAAAGAACAAATATATCATCAACATAGAAGAAACACATCAACACACATGAACACCAAGATTTTAGGTGGAGACCCAATGTGGGAGAAAACCATCGATGTCTTCGTTTTTTATTCATATTTTATTATAAGGAAAACATATTACAATCTTGTACTGGCGCAAACTCATACCAATACAACGGCACGCACCTGCAGAAGGCTACAACCTTCCCTCATTCTCCAACACCCACTAGAAGGGAGCTCCAATCCCTTGATCTCGTTTATCAACACCCATCAAAAGGGAGATCCAACCCCCTGATCAGATTTACTAGCTACCACTGGAAGGAAGCTTCAACTCCCTCACTGAAGGCTCCAACCCTCAACACCTCTATGGACCACGTTTCATAATATTGCATATTAGATCCACATCCATCATTTAAGCTCAATAACAAATAATAATGTTGAAACCAATCACTGTATCAAATCACTTAATCACTAAACAAAATGAATCATCAAATTAATTACTGGATCTCAATAAACCAATATAACCAAGACACATCATATCAATGCACAATCACTTATCAATATACCAAGCCAAACATTGTTACCCATCACTGAAACCAATTATTCTCACTGCAAACCTTAATCAAACATATGTCAAAATATATACTCTATTGTTATGAACTATACCCGCGTATATACGCGCTTTCCCTTAAGACGAATTGCGTACAGATTTCAAAACACTGATAACTAAGTATGAATCACTGTCACACTGAAACACATACTGAACCCATCACAGATCTCTGAACAAAATACAGATCACCATACAGTAGCATCAAAACAATTCAACCCAATCATTATTGTGTCAGACACAAATGATCATAAGAGATACTTCATCGACATACAACAACAAACATAACAGAACTAATAAGACATCATTAACAATTCATACTACAAAACCCTAGCAGAAGTATATGACTCTTATAAGGCACTTCCGCGTATGTATGCGCTTTTCATACTTGACACCTGCATAAAAATCTCTTCATACTGCATAATATATATGCGACTACCGAGAGGCATATTTGCATATGTGTGCGATCTCTTAGCGAAAAACCCGCGTATAGATCTGTAATCTCTAAATCATTCCTTTGATGCACAACACAACATCTATCAATCCAAAATTCAGGCATACATTGTTACACATCATAACATGATCATCACAAATCTATCAAACCATAAAAAATTATTCAATATGTAGTCATTTCAGAACTATTAGATCTGATCCATCTCCATGCTCCCTGGTGCACACCTATTTTAGATCAAGTCATTCATAAATAATCCATCACAAGCACACTCTAACATTTTATCTCCATTTCCTTATATATCTTGTGCCTCAGCTAATACCTTAGGCCAGTCCCTTAGTAATGACGATGGTATTATTTGATGGGATCAAATATTCATTTTCGCACTTGTTACTATGGTCCAATACCAATGTAAATACCCCTAGTATTGAGAATACCATTGTGCGGAAACTCTACACGAATTTTCTTCATCATACCTGGGTATGTACGCGACTTTTATTCATAGGTGTTGTGGAGTTAAATCCCCTTTGCGGACAGAGACGATCCCTACTAGCCCAGACCGGGTCTAGCAACAATCGTTCACGCTATAGTGCAGGTTCCTAATTGCAGATAAACCAACTAGCGATGAAGGCTTACCTGGAATCCAACACTGTCGCTCGTAGAGAAAGTAGCGCTCCCGTTCCTTAGCTCTGGCAGATCACAATCCTCACGATCTCCGTGATCGGACACCTGCACACGCAAGAAAAAAAAAATGCAAGACATGGTATATGCAACTATATGTCAATCAGAGAAGACATAACTCATCATCATCATTAATAACAAGATTGGAACCATAACCAATAGTCGCTTATCATTAATCAATCAAAGAAGAATACAACCATAGCTCTGATGCTGAATTCTCCTTCGGAGGGTCGTCAATAGAATGTGTCTCGATAAAGCCTGTCAGGGATGCGACAAGCCTCTCTCTCCGGATGTCTCGACAATAATCTCCTTGCTTGGATTTTTCCTTAAGGGAATGAATCAAGGCTCTTGCAGCATTAGGCTCTTGGGAACTTGGAGATTCAACCATTCAGCCCCTTCATCAATGGATGAAGGTTATATTTATAGAGGAGAGGAGGAGGTTGGGAGTCATACAATAGTGGAAGAGAGGCCTTATCCTTTGGGAGCTTCCCCATATGGTGGAAACAAGAGGCCAAAGGAGGAAGGCCGTGGTTATTCAGTCGAAACCACTCCCGATGACTCATCCACGAAGTTGTTGTAATCGAAACTTCGCCTCTTTTTTTAAAAAGCTTTCCAAAAGTAGATTGGCGCGGGTGCTTCACTGGGACAGAGCGCCAATTAGCACGGGATCAATGTTAATTTTCCTCATTGGCACGAGTACATAACGGGCTACCAGCGCCAAGGCAAAAACAAGTGTTTTTAGGGGTCTGCTCAGGAAATGATCAACAGAAGGAATGTTGTCCTCATGGAAAGGGATGCAATGATGGTATTTGCAAGGCATGAAACTACTTATTGGTCACAGAAACAACCCTCCAATGGGCGAGATGGGGATTGCAGGGACGGTGACAAATTACTGTGTAACAGATGCCCCCTAAAGCATGAGGCCCGAAAGAGAGAGAGGGGTGAAATGCTTTACGAGAACGTGTCCAACCGAAAACACCGCCGTCAGAAAACCTGCGTAGAGAAGTACAACTGATATCTCAAATACATGATATATATGTGGTATGGGCGCAGCCATCCATAACAGAAAGTGTAACCAGATTCAAGGTATGGACGCAAAACCTATCCAAAGGAGGACTTTGCAAACAGACTGTATGGTTGCGCCCATCCAACTGCTGATTCATGTAACTAATCATATTAACCATGAAAATCGTAGCTCGAACTACTTCAGCATCTAGGGTTTTTATGCCCATTCGACCCGAACAAAGTATGTTCAAGCATATGAATAAGTGAGTCAAGTTTAACATGCAAGAACATCCTTCGATTACCAATGATGAAAGTTGTTAATAGACGGAGAGGTATCGCTCATTAATGCTAATGGTCTCGAAGGTACTAAGGTACAATTCACGACAAACAACAGAGCTGGTATCGAACATCCACAGAACTTACCTTCGACTGAGGCCAATGACAAAACCTCACGTCAAACAAGGCAAGAACTCGCTATTGAGAAGGCACATGCACTACTGCAGTGAGTTCTAGATCATCTTCTCAGTGGATAGTTTGTTGAAGTCAACAGGAAGTGACCTTGATCGAAGGTGGGCCATAGTGTTTCCCACATCATCGACATGAGATAGAGGAACATAATGTCTTTGTGAATCAGGATCAGATGAGAATCAGAGGAAGGTTGATACTTGCAAAGGTCAACTTCTCTTGAACATATAAACGGCACGACAGTGAGCTTGGTAGTATTTGACATCAACGGATCAGAGGTCATGGTGATGAGGCAAAGAGTAGATGAGAGGTCAAAATGGATTACCCAAACCCACGGAAGCAAGTGAAAAAATGAGATGAGATGTCCCCAACCCGACACGAATGCAGACAAGTGCCATGTTCAAGAGCGACATATTGCCGACACGACAATGATTTTGGTTCCATTTTCCCCACCAGTTCTGGCGAGTACCTATTTATTTTTACACAAGCTTGAAGAGGATACCATATGCTTGTCATATAAGTCCGTCCTTCGGACGAATCCATCCTAGTACATTTAACGAGCCCTAGGAAGGAGGAACTAGAACAACGTCATTACGACTGAATCCAATGTCATCAGGGTTTAACGAGTCTGACAAAGGAAGAACTCGGCATATTTTCACATTTAGAGAGTCTGAAAAGACAGCGGAAAAGTAGACTCCAACAGTCCCTTTTCGTAAATAGTTCCTCAGACCCGAAAAGGTAGAAAACTATGTCTAAGGAAACCTCCTAGTCGCGATAGGCTAGGGTATTCCTTTTTCGTAAATAATCTATCCCAGCCCGAAAAAGGGGTAAACGTATACTGGGTAGATGTCGTTTCGCAACCACTTTAACGAGATCAAAGCGACAAGAGACTCAGCAATCTTTTCATGTTTAGAGAGTCAGAAAAGAGCTGAAAGGTGACTCCTCCTGGAGGAACGAGTGGTATAAAGAGTAGCAACTGCTTCCGGTAATGGTGGAAATGCTCAAAACAAGATAAAGGTTAAGAGGTTGGCTAACAAGACCACTCATCGCAGCGGTTCCTCGGGAACGGGTTGTAGAGGTAAAACAACCAAGTGAAGGCATATGATCGACCAAGCATATAGTGACGATGGAGTGAGAAAACCAAGGCTCATCTGGCAAAAACAGGCTGATAAAATGGCAATCACAAGAGGTAAAATGGGAAAGGTTTCATTTTTACACAAGCTTGAAATCAGGAAACTCTGCTTTAAAAAGTAAGCATGCCCCCAGCATGGTGACTCAATTCGAGGTACATGCCCCCCAAGCTTTAGTCCATGCACCTGAGTAAATAGATGGAGGGAGTGAAGGTTCAAGTTACGAGATCTAAGAAAGACTCGACTGGGATTTTACGAGATCTGATCAAAGACTCGAATTAATTGCAACGTACTTCATTGTTTGAACGCAGGTTGACACACAAGAACTATCCCTCAAGACACCTTGTTTCATGGTTTAAGGAGCTTGGACACAAGAAAATGAACTATGCTCCGACCAACTTGTTTACGAAGGAGCTTGGACACAGAAAATGAACCGTGCTCGACCGACCTTCAATACAATGAACAAGAAGTCACTACTTCTGGGAGTTCCAACCTTTAAGGAAGGAAACATTCAAGTCAAGACCCAACAATTTCAACACTCGATGCACAATGCAGCACTATCATCGAAAGGTAATGCAGAACACAGAAAGTTGACCTGCGGTGGGGTAGATACAATGGGTGGATAAAAACCAGGAAGGGATGATGGTGGGCCAGCTGCCATATCAGGACCAAAGAATGAAAGCTGATCAATGGTCACTATCCGTCCTTCATGTGGAAAACAGACCACATGAAAAAGGGAGGAGACAAGCGCTCCCATGGCATAGTAACTGCCACAAGAGCATATTGAACCAAGGCCTCGGAACCACGTCCATATGGATGGTTTACCCTCTCAAAGTAATAGAAATTTTTTGAAGGGGATTCTGTCAGCTGACTAGTTCTTCTCGTTAAACGCTAACAGATTCTCGTTAACATGCACAAGCGACGGTGAACCAAAAGCGTGCCAAGTAGTTGAGGATAAAATACTAACAGACGCGCCTTCGTCTATAACGGTGCTGAGTACGACTAGACCAAAAGCATGTACTGTGATCTTGAAAGGCACATAAGATGGAAGGCGATATCCTGCAAATCAATTCCAATCAAAGGAAGCGACCAAACTACTTGGAGGGGCTACCATCGAACTGAGATAGTCTTCCCCTAGTGTTACGGAAGAATAAGGAGCATCCTCCACAACCTCCACCTCGAAGGTGGGAGGAGTGTCCTCCAGGACCTCCACCACGGGAGGCGAAGGAGCGGCTTCTTGAGATATAGGGACGGGAGAATCTTTCTCCAAGTCTGAAGAATCTGAAGAAACAAGAAGAACCTGAGGAATGTGAGGTCCAATCTCAACGGAAAAGACCTGGTGCACCGCAGACGGGGCCAGCTCAACCGATCCCACGACCAATGGTTGGTTGGGAACGGATTCCTGGACTTGAATTTCCGAGGGATCGGGATCGACCAAGGATGACTCTTGACCAATCGTGGCATCAACTGGTGGAGGACTCAAAGAAAGCTATTTGTAACCAACTGGGAGGCATGGTGTAGAAACAGCTGAGTTTTCCAAAACTCGCTTGGCTTCATCCATATACGGACAAAGGTGAATGGCATGGTGCCCTTCACACAACTTACAGGGATTGGTAATCTTACCCTGCTTCTTAGGAGCCTTACCAACAGCAGCTGAAGACCTGCCCCCAACCTGACTCCCAGGAGCCAAAGGCAATGGCGGGCGACCGTTGGACCATACTTCGAGCACCTCGGGAATGCCAGGGTAGTCTCGAAGAAGATGGTCTCCCGTGCACAACATGCAAGGGAATTTGACTTTCCATGGAGGGTTGGAAGGTTTATCAAGAGGAGGACCATTAGAAGCAGCAGTGGCAGCTTTAGCCTCTCTTTTATCAGACTTCTTCTTCTTTGTCTTCTTCTTCTTCTTCTTACCCACTTGATTACTTGAATCAAGACTTTCACCAGGCGAAGTAGAAGAAGAGGACGCAGAAACATGCGAAGAAGGGGAGAGGTCCACCTTGGAATCAACATGATGTTGTTCAGACGGAGGAACTGATTGACCGGTAGCTGAGACATTTGGAACCAGATAGGTTGAAAACAACCAAACAGGCAACCCAATAGTTAACCCAGGAAGGGACAACGTTGCCATGTAAGGAGCACCAACATTTCCAAAAGGAGGAAAAGGAGTAGGATTCCCATTGAAGGGGATTCCTTGGTTGGTGCACTCCGGAAAAGTTGCCATCAACAACTCAAAACCGCACACGGGCTAAAAACCAAGGCACGCAATCAAACGACCAACAAGAAAACTCTAAAAGGGCATGTGATCGCGGGTGATTTATTTTACCACATTGAAAATTAGAAACTTCACCGTTTCATGTTTTAAGAGTCGAGAAACGGATCAAAGGTGACTCTATCTCTTTCAGTTTTGAAACAAGCGTGAAAGGACAAGCGCTTGGTGATCCTTTCAAATTTAAGGAGTCAGAAAAGATCAAATGACTACTCAAGAATACTAGGCAAAGGGTGTACCAAATAACCGTGAACTGCAATATACACCTTGGTTTCAAAATGAAAGAGAAATCAACCAAGGACTTAACATACGTGCAGGAAATCTCCCCGAATGCTGTGTCCGGTGTATCACGGGTATAGGGCGGCAGACTCGGCTTCCTATGGATAAAGGATAGAAACCTAGTGGGGTCTCCCTTTATATACTCGACAGTACGGGGAGCACAAGTCCGTACTAGAGCTGTCTAAATCCAAGATGCGAACGACATCTACTAGTTTTAAAGACGCCGGAACACATCTCTAACCTAGACCTCTAAATGTTGTGTTAATGTTTCAATGCTTCCTTAGGTAAATTGAGTAAATTTTAATGTTTATCTTCAATTATGTTTCGGTTTCAAGGCCCTACCGTATGTCATCTGACAATCTCCTATATGCAGCTATATGAGAAAAGAAAACTTTTCAATTCGATGAATGCTATCTAGTTAAGGGAAGAGCTTCAAACAATGATGCGACATAAAACAACACTGCAAACGAAATATTTTCCAAACTAGATGAATTTCACTATCCAAAAGTAATTTCAAACATTCAACGATGTGAATAATGCAATGTAATCTATGCAAAATCCTCTTTTTCGAAAACTATGCAATTGTAATCTAAGCACAATTTCCTTCTTCCTTTTCAAATGATAAGAATGCACTCAATGCATTTTTCGATGAAATGAAAATCTACTTAATGCATGCTTTTAATGAAGAGAATTCACTCGAAGCGATTTTTAGTTTTCAACCATTAAACAATGTGATCTAAGTTCAATGATAAATCTCAAAAAAACTTTTCAATGCAATGTGATCTAATGCATTTTGACAAAAAGAACACTTTGAGACGAAAACTAAATAAACACAAATCTTCTTAACGAAGGATGAATGCAAAAGAGATGTAAACAAACACTAAGAATGCAATCGTTGTTTCAAACACTTTGTAACGAAATCCCTCAAAAGGTGACAAGACATATGAGGTCAAACAAAAAGAGGACTTCCAAAGCAAGAGATCAAAACAAGGCATTAATTCCCTTTTACATCAAACAATCATGGAGAGAAGACATTTCAAACAATGAGCAATGTAATCTATGCTCATATAGAGAAAAGACCAGAAGGGAAAGACACACTGGTGAAGGATTTAGGGAAAAAGTCTCAATTTTCACACACCCTGAAATTGGCCCGACTTTGTCATTGACAACTAGCGCAACTTGATCACTGACAACTAGCGCCAATGCCCAATTGGCGCGTGTTGCTAACTGAGAACAAGTGCCAATGCCTGAAAATGAAAAACCAAATAATTTCTCCCAACCAAAACCAGACTCACCACTTCAAGCAGAATCTATAACTGTAAACCTAGAAGCAAAGTACTGACCAAAAGAAACTTTCAAACAAGGGTAAACCCTAGCACCTATAGGAGATGGCGTGACTGTCTGGCTGTAATCCGCGCTAGACAGGGGATGGTGCGAGTGATGAACTGGAAAACTGCGCCAACTGGCGCGACTGTCAGGGTGGAAACCGCACCAATCAAGCCAACCATTAAAAGGTGAAAATTCGAAAAAGCAGAGGTCAGATCTGATCCTCTGGGGCTGAAACAAAAGCCAAACACAATAAGATCTAGCCAAAAGAGCCGATCAAGCAAGCGGAATCAAGAAACAACCAAAAATACAAGACAACACTCCAAGTGTTCAATTCATAAACTAAACCGGAGATTGACTGAAGCAGCGTTGATCTACTTCGCTAATGCAGAGCAAAAGCGTTTCGAAGGCTATCTGGCTAACTTAAGGCTTCGTCTGTAGTTTATAAATCAAACAACAAGCTAACTCCGCATTGGAGTCGCCAATTTGTTGTGGAGGTAAATCCCCTCTGCAGACAGAGGCGATCCCTACTAGCCCAGACCGGGTCTAGCAACAATCATTCATGCTATAGTGTAGGTTCATAATTGTAGATAAACCAACTAGCGATGAAGGCTTACCTGGAATCCAACGCTGTCGCTCGTAGAGAAAGTAGCGCTCCCGTTCCTTAGCTCTGGCAAATCACAATCCTCACAATCTTCGTGATCAGACACCTGCACATGCAAGAAACAAAACAAACGCAAGCGTAAAATCTAGTATATGCAACTATATGTCAGTCAGAGAAGACATAACTCATCATCATCATTAATAACAAGAGTGAAACCATAACCAATAGTCGCTTATCATTAATCAATCAAAGAAGAATACAACCATAGCTCTGACGTTGAATTCTCCTTCGGAGGGTCGTCAGCAGAACGTGTCTCGATAAAGCCTATCAGGGATGGGACAAGCCTCTCTCTCCGGATGTCTCGACAATAATCTCCTTGCTTGGATTTGGCCTTAAGGGAATGAATCAAGGCTCTTGCAGCATTAGGCTCTTGGGAACTTGGAGATTCAACCATTCAGCCCCTTCATCAATGGATGAAGGCTATATTTATAGAGGAGAGGAGGAGGTTGGGATCCATACAATAGTGGAAGGGAGGCCTTATCCTTTGGGAGGTTCCCCATATGGTGGGAACAAGAGGCCAAAGGAGGAAGGCCGTGGTTATTCAGGCGAAACCACTCCTCGCGACCATCCACGTTTTTGTAATTTAAACTTACCTCTTTAAAACTTTCCAAAATATGATTGGCGCCAGTGCTTAATCGTACACAATTGGCGCGGGCTCATGGTTAATTTTCCCTCATCAAAATGACACAATTAGTTATCATTTAGCAAGCAGGCTTATTTTTAGGTGGTTCCATTATAATGATCAACAACAGAAGGAATGTTGTCCTCATGGAAAGGGATGCAATGATGGCTTGTACAAAGTGACACCCACTATTGGCTGCTAAACGACCTCCAATGGCTAGATGGGATTGCAGACGGCATGTACCATCACAATATTAGGACCCACATATATTTATCAAACTTCACCTTTATCATTCCTTCGTTTTTGAATTGATATTCCTTTTCCTATGTTACCTATAACATTTTCATATCCATCATGTTGACATATTTATAAAGTAGGTTTCCATCAAGGACAACACATTAGTCTTAATGTGAACAATCTTCCCATTTGGATTTGATGGCAACCACTTTGGTGTTTGGTTACCACCACCTATAGATACTTGAAAACACATCTGTAGATGTACCAAGCTTCTCTCCGAAGTCACCAAGAATTCTTCAAACACCAAGATTCTCTCCCCCTTTACATCAAGGGAAAAGGGCTTACCAATGTTAAACTGAAGACTTCTCTCCTCCTATGTAGAGAGAATCAACATAGGGTTGATCTATTGAATATGAACATTGCATATTGACCATGCTCCCCCTGAGCATATGTTGAATCTTCAACCAAATATTACATTTCCTATCACTAAGTATTCATGCTTACATCAATCACCCAACATAGTAGGGTTACATATTGTGACTCAATCATTACATCAAATTACCAAAACAATGGGATTACATGACTTGACCCCAATAGTCCATACATGACTGAATTTTACAATGATTTATAACATGGGCCTTTACATGAACCTTACACCAAGAGACATATATGACATTTATAACCAAAACCAAATACATCAATAGTGAGGTAGCAAGACCTTGATAATCATCAGCAACCATCTTACACCATATAGGATCCTGCAACATGAACATCATCATTATGAAGTAACATGGGAAATGTAGCATCAATATTCATCAACATGAACATGTGACCAAATATGAAATGCTTTCAAGCATCATGTAAATTTTTTTAGATGTTCTATGCTTGATGCAACTTTACTTTTTATCCCCAATATCAGTCAGTAATCACATAAACAAGAAAGTAAAATGCAGATAGAACATACCAATAGATCGACTGAAGACAAGCCAAAAATATATATGTGTGTTGGTGAGTTATGGCAGTCAACAAGATGCTTCAACTAGAAAAGTCTCAATATGGTCAGCCAACCAGAAGTGTCACACAACCCTCTCGGATAGCCAGATTATTCAACCAAAATTCAATGAAAGTCAACGTTGTCACAGTCAACAGTCAACACAAACAACAGTAGCAAAAAGTAAATGCAGCCCAGTCAACGGTCAACGTCCAGGCTCGATTTATGTGCCAATAAATGCGGACTGTAGAAATCATAATTCTGGGATAGGTTTTGGTCAATTTTACCAAGCATTGACCAAAGTCAATGCTGGTCAAATCTACGTTGAAAAACCCTAGGTCAGAAAACATAAATCTTGTTGTTGTGTTTCCCACGTGTGGATGAAGAAGAGCCTCCAAGGTGATCAAACCAATTAGATGAGGAGAGAGAATTTGATGTGATGGATGAGTGAAAATGACCTACAACATTGACCTATTTATATCCATCAGTGAGGGTGTGTGACACAACTGCTGGGGCTTCAAGCCTACATTTCATTTCAGACCAACCTGCACATATTTTGAATAAATTCAAAATAAATGTTCTGCTCAACGGATCAAGATGATCTTTAGATCGATCTTGCACCTCTCTGAAAGAGGAATCCAATAAAAATATTAGCATCTTCATCTGAGCATCACAACATGGAGTTTGTACCTAGTTTTCCAAAATTAACACTCCCTCTCAACTAGGGAGAACTCCATTCACCTGTGCCATCCAAACATTGTGCGTCATCCCGTCGTAACTTGCTTTGCTAGCTTCTTTATTTCAGAAAAAAAGTGGGTCATTCACAAAGACATCATTCCTGACTGACAGATTCAGCCCAGAGGTTTGAAACCTCTATAGGACTCAGAAAGAGTTCCATACCAACCCCAAGTTGGCTTATCTGACCCGAAGTCAGTAGGAGGTATGAAACCTCAGTATAATTGATCCCAGATTAAGTGGTTGGATCGTGCCATGCTAGACATAGAGAGTACGACAATCTATGATGCATCCATCAGTATTTTCTACTAGTCTCTAGCTTTTCCCACCTCATTGGCCAAATGAGAGGTACTTCCCATGAGTTCGGGACTCAATGGTTAGGATGCATATGGAGCACAGATCATGAGAGGTGAACCAAATCAATCATCATAACAGTGGGGCAGAAGCAACACAAGGTTTGGCAAGCCTAGCCGCATGTGTGCTTATAGCTCCGAGAAGCTATCCCCAAGGCCCCCCTAGAGCTCCAAGATCTCATCTTCCAACAAGACCCTCAACATAGGGTCATTCCACGATACCAAGATTCTCACGGAAGGTTAGGAAATTGACTTTCCCCAAGGGATTTCTGAGAATTTTCGGGACCTGCTCATCAATTCCTATATGATCGAGCCTTATGACGCCTCGCTGTACCATATTCCAGATAAAGTGGTACCTGATATCAATATTCTTGGATCGATCATGGAACACCGGATTATTGGACAACCGAATCCCACTCTGGTTATCACAGAGTATCACGGTGGTATCTAGCACATGCCCGAACAGCTCACTAAAGAGCTTTCGCAACCAAACTGCTTCACAATAGGCCATACTTGCTGCAATATATTCGGCCTCTGCGGTGCTCAAAGCCACCAAATTCTGCTTCCTTCTCATCCATGATATCGAAGCAGACCCAAGTGTGAAGCAACATCACGACGTGCCCTTATGATCCACCACACTGCCAGCCCAATCGGCATCAGTATATCCATGGAGTCTCACACTCCTGATAGTGTATCTCAGCCCATGGTTTATCGTGCCCCAAAGATATCTCAACAGATTCTTGGCACCAACTTAGGGAATGTGATGAGGTTCAACCATATGTTGACTCAAAGTGTTCACTGCAAAACATTCGTACGAACGGGTGTTCACTAAGAACATCAGGGCCCCTACGAGTTGATGATACTTAGTAGGATTTCCTAGCACAGGCCCAGCAGCACTTCCACTCAACTTCTTAAATTTTAGATCCATCGGTGTCGACACAGACTTACAGTCCACCATTCCAAATCTTTCCAGAAGCTTCACAATATATTTTCCTTGAGAAAGGAAACTTTCGTCGGGTCTCTGCCAGACCTCCAGTCCTAGGAAGTAATGTATCAGTCCTAGGTCCTTCATCTCGAATTCAGTAGCGAGCCCCCTCTTACACTGATGAATGAGAGGTTCAGCACCTGTCAGGAAGAGGTCTTCCACATACAACACCAGAATGAGAGGCTTTTCTCTATCAACCTTGAAGTAAAGGTTCAAATCAGCATTACTACAAGTGAAGCCCATCTTCATCAGGTAGTTATATATCCTCTCGTACCAAGCTTCAGGTGCTTTCTTCAACCCATAGAGGGCTTTCTTTAACCTACAAACATGGGTGTCCCGATCCTGTACTTCAAACCCCAGAGGTTTCTCTACATACACATCTTCATTTATCGCACCATGCAAAAATGCAGTCTTCACATCCATTTAATGAAGATTCCATCCTTGCATAGCAGCAAGGGCTATGATAGATCGGATGGTGGTATATCGGGCCAAAGGTGAAAATATATCATCATATTCTACGCCTTCCTTTTGAGAGAAGCCTCGGGCAACGAATCTTGCCTTGAAATTTTCAGCACTTCCATTAGATCCATGCTTGATCTTATAGGGCCATTTTGAGGTGACAACTTCTTTGTCCTCCAGTCTCAGAACCACATCTCAAACATCATTCTTCATAATGGACTCATATTCTTCATGCATAGTATCCTTCCAGACTTGATGCTTTACGGCTTCTTCAAAATATCCAGGCTCAGATTATATGATTTTACTCATGGCTGCTAGATAGCCTTGGTATCTATTCAGCTTCTTACTTTCACGGAATGTCCCCCCTGGGGCCATATGTCCCTCGACATCCTCGAGTGTCCCTGAGCCATGATGGTCTCTTCCTCATTGAAGGAGGCGGATCAATAGGGTCCATCTATCCTTCAACATCAGGCATCGTTTCATCCTTTGGTTCTTCTTGATTTCTAGACCTCGCTTGATGATCTTCCTTAGATCTCGAAAGATTGATTACTTTCCTTAGGGAAGCATCTTCATCAAAGGTAATATCGTGGCATATCCCCACTTCCCTTGGACCAGGCACATAGACTCTATAGGCCTTTGAAGTTTCGCTATATCCCACAAACATTCCCTTCTTCCCAGAAGCATCCAACTTGCTCCTCTTCTCCTTCAGTACATGAAAATAAACAGGACATCCAAAAACTCTAAAATGTGATATGTCAGGTTTCTTACCAGAGAAAACCTCTTTAGGAGTTTTGGAGTCCAGAGCGGAATGCAGGCATTGGTTTTGTATGTATACAGCAGTGTTCATAGCTTCTCCCCACAGAAACATCGGAAGACCTTGGTCACATAGCATGGCACGAGAAGCTTCCACAATGGTCCTGCTCTTTCTTTCAGCAAGGCCATTCTTCTCAGGAGTATAGACAATTGTGGTCTCCATCTTGATGCCAGATTCTCTGCAAAAGTTCTTGAACTCGTTCGTCTCATATTCAGTGCCATTATCACTCCTCAATATCTTGATCTTCTTCCCTGTTGAATTTTCCACCAAGGCTTTGAAGGTACGGAACCACATGAAAGACTCATCCTTCTTCTTCAAGGAGTATATCTAGGTTTTTCAAGAGAAGTCATCTATGAATGTCATATAATAAGAACATCCTCCCAAGGATGTCACGGGCAACATACCAGACAGATCATAATGTATCAATTTCAAGACATCAGATGTCTTTGTGACGCTTGAGGGGAAAGGTTCCCTTGTATGCTTTCCTTCGGCAAAACCCTGACATACACCTTCATGATCATTTGTGAAATTGGGAATCCCTATCACCACCTTCCTTGCTTTGGGAAGGGCTTTGTAGTGAAGGTGTCCAAACCTTTGGTGCCATAGTTCAGTCTGTCGGATAGTATCACATGTCATCGCTCCCAGTGGACTTCCTCCAACCTGGTAGAGTGTATCAACTCTAAACCCAATCGTGATAGCTTCCTTGAAACTCTTCTTCCAGATACGCACCTTCTAATCAACGAATGCCACATTGAAACCTTTGTCTTCCATGGCTGAAATAGACACAAGGTTCTTATTCAAATCAGGTACATATAGTACATCTTTCAAGCAAAGGACTTGACCTTGAGACAAATGGAGGGTCACAGTCCCTGTCCCTTTCACGGGATATGTGGAATTATCTCCAAGGATAATTTTTAGATCAACATCCTTCTCAACCATGTCAGAAAGTGCTTCCTTGAACCCAGTGATGTGCCTTGAGGCACCACTATCTATCAGCTAGACATCCATACTGTTGGGTAGAGATGCAGCAGAGAGGGCAGATATAAGAATGAATTCATTTATTTTGTCATCAACAGCATTAGATTCCTCATACCTAGGATTTCTCAACCTTTTGTAAGGTTTCCCATTTCCACCAGAGGGAGCCTTCCTCTTTCTTTTGAACCTGTTGTTCCTTTGATTTCCATTCCTCCAGTTGTTGTTGTTGTCATCATCATCGGGAGAATCCTTCTTGAAATGGCATTCTCTAGCATAGTGGTTGGTCTTGTGACATGTGTAACATTTTCCTTTCCCTTAGGCCCCTGCTCTTCCTTTGTTCCTTGGACCACCAAAGTTCTTCATAGCACGAGCAGTGAAGGCAACATTTCCTTCATTTCCATATTCCTTCACCCTTGTCTCTTCTTGTACGCATCTCGATTGTACTTTGTCAAAATCAAGTATCGCATTGTTATTGAGAATGGTAGTGTTGAATACATGCCATTCATATGAGAGACCTCCAAGTGGTGAGGACCATATCTCGATCAGTTATTGTCTCCCCAATAGCTAAAAAATTATTCATGATTTCGATCAACTTCAGAAAATATGATTGGACAAATTCAACCCTGCCTTTCTTCAGATTCTTCAGTTGATTCTTAAAGAATAGGGCTTAATTTGCATTGTTGCTATTGAACATGTTGACCAAATTATCATACATCTCCTTGGATGTGCCCAAATCAGAGATGTAGGCAACCAGACTCTTATGAATTGAGTCCCTAATCATCAGCTTTGCTTTGTTTTCCCCCTTCTTATACTTTGACTTGGTGGCAGCAGGTGCAATGGAAGGAGGCTCTTGGATTTTACCCTGCACATAGTCCATGACATCTTGTTCTTCCAACATAATATCCAATGTCATATTCCAAGCATGGAAGTCTTCCTTCCCAGTCAATTTGTCATCAGCTTTAAAGCCATTATAGTTTGAGGTACCCATGCTCTTCTTCGGTGATTGCTACAAACATGGGATTTTTTTTCACCTTAGCTCCGATACCATGTAAATTTTTGTAGATGCTCTATGCTTGATGCAACTTTACTTTTAATCCCCAATATCATTCAACAATCACATAAACAAGAAATTAAAATGCAGATAGAACATACCAGTAGATCAACAGAAGACAAGCCAAAAATATATATGTGTGTTAGTGCGTTACGGTGGTCAACAGGATGCTTCAGCTAGAAAAGTCTCAATACGTTCAACCAACCAGAAGTGTCACACAACCCTCTCGGACAGCCAGATTAGTCAACGAAATTCAATGATGCACAGTCAACGAAAGTCAACGCTGTCAGCAGCAGAAAAAAGTCAATGCAGCCCAGTCAACAGTCAACATCCAACCTCGATTTCTGTGCCAATAAATGCAGACTACAGAAATCAAAATTATGGGACAGATTTGGGTTATTTTGACCAAGTGTTGACCAAAGTCAACGATGGTCAACTCTGCGCTGAAAAACCCTAGGTCAAAAAATAGAAATCTTCTTACTGTGTTTCCCACATGTGGATGAAGAAGAGCCTCTAAGGTGATCAAACCAATCAGATGAGGAGAGAGAATGTGATGTGATGGATGAGTGAAAATGACCTCCAACATTGACCTATTTATATCCATCAGTGAGGGTGTGTGACACAATTGTTGGGGCTTCAAGCCTACATTTCATTTCAGGCCGACCTGCACATATTTTGAATAAATTCAAAATAAATGTTCTGCTCATCGGATCAAAATGATACTTAGATCGATCTTGCGCCTCTCCAAAAGAGGAATCGAATAAAAATATTGGCATCTTCATCTGAGCATCACAACATGGAGTTTGTACCTAGTTGTCCAAAATTAACACATCACAAGGCAGTTGTAGCAGCATTATATCAATAACTATCTTCTTGAATTTATGTAACATGCCTTTCCTCATATATGAAGAGTTTTAATTCATGGGAACCAATACAATTCTCTTGGACCATAATCTTAATGCAAGAATAATTATCGCACCATAAACAACTTCACCAATATGAAACTCAAGTAATCATCCATAAGATCTCTGCCTACAATTTATTGTTATCCCATTACATAGATATAGCAATATGTATGAACTCATTATAATCAACCAATCATAGCATGAGATTGTATAATCAAGCTCTATTATTAACCCATCTCCTAGATCAACATGCTACCATTAACATACTAGGTGTGCAAACAAAGAGAACCATAAATCTGATCAACAACATTATTGACCAATGTTATATGCATATCTTCAAGCAACATATATGCATCATCCATAAATCCATAAGTAACTTATGCATGAAATATGATATAATGACAACAACATATAAATGTCAACTATCGCATGCACATCTTCTTCATCAAGTGTCTTATGTAGGATCAACTTCACCAAGTGCAACTTAAAAATTATATCAAAAACTTCATCAACATATGTCTCCAACAACATCACCAATGATATATACTTTTCATGAATGTCATTATGCAACAAGGAATGCTCATGAAATCATAATTCCAAAAATGCACTACTAGAAGAAAATGCTCCCCCTGAACCTATCCCAACTATTTACTTTCGGGTCCGATCACATCCAACTCATCCATCGGTAAAGTCATCAAAGAAACAATCTCAAATTGCAACAACTCATAAACCATCATAAGCCAATACCAATTCTAAGCAGCATATGAATATCAACATACAGTAACCAATCACTATCAGAACAGAAAATCCAAATAATAACTGTCTGAAGCACATCAGAACCTCTCCCTGAATTTGTCCCATTGTTTCTTCATCATGGAGAAACATATGCGACTATCTAGATCAAAAATCATGTATATACGTGAATGCTCTACATAAGGTAGGCGTACAGAAAATAATATTTCTATAACTACAACTCCCCTTGAGCCTGTACTGTATGTTTTTTTTTAGTGTTACTTCATCAGATGCACTGTCAGTAATATCAACAACATGAATATCAAAACAACATGAATCATCATAAAAATATACATACATATAGCTCCCCCTGAGGTCAAACATCACCGATCTTGAGGACCTGATAGTCATTACCTGATCTCCATGAGGTCATGTACCTCACATCACTTCTGCAATCATTGTGAGAAGTAAGATTTAAAAAACAATGGACTGCAGTAAGGTCAATCTTCCCTGCGTTTCTTACGGATGTTCCTTATTCCTTTAGATCTTCTTGGAATTTCTAATTATGTGTTGGAACTTATCCCATCTCCTGGTTATTTTTGCATACTTGACTTGAAATCAGTGGCCTTATGACCAAATGAGTGACAAGAGAAACAATATCCATGAAACTATTGTGTGTGCCTAGGGACTGATATTGACCTTGATCTAGGAGATTTTATTACAGATGTGTGACTTGATTCAATTTTTTCTTGAACAACACTATATTCGTTTTTTCCATCACGTTGTGTATGATCATACCCAATGCTAGTCTTGATCAAAGGAGAGCGTTGTTCATTAATAATATTCTCTAGAGACTCATATGTCTTTTCCCATTTTTTGATCTTCTCATAATATTTCTTTAGGGTATAACTTCATATTCTAATTTTTCACACCGCTTTTCCTTTTCTTGAAGTTGTTTTCTTATGTTTTATGTTCTTCTATCGGTTGCTTCTAATTCCATCTCTAACATGTTTATTTAATCAATCATTCTCTTTCCCTTTGTTTCCAATGTTTTGTTAGCATTCATGATTTTATCATTCTCCTTCAATGCTTTCATTAAATCATCTATCTCACAATCTAATTAATTCATTGACTAATCTTAAAAATCCATAAGTAATTGATAGTGACTATTATAATATGAATCTAAATTTCTTGGTCATCGGATGTACTATGACTATCTTCATTAGAGTAAAATATTTTCTTGTCAGAGATATTATTTTTAGCAACATTCTTTCCATTCTCTTTATGATTTCCTCTATATGGAAATTTGGATGCATAATGGCCTACTCTTCCACAAGAAAAAACATTTAAAGGGAAGTTTACCTCTGAATTTTCTAGTTCCTACTTGCAAATTTCTCATGAAGTTTTCTTCTTCATCATCTAATATGTAGCTTAAGCCTTTGGGTGCTTCCTTCTCTTTCTCTTTATGTGTGGCTTTTAATGTTGCTTCTCTCATGTCTAATGGACCAAATTTCCTCATCTAAAATGCATTCAATATTCCATGGATTTTATCAAGTGTGAGACTTTTCAGATCCTACATTTCTTCAATAGCAAAGAATTTGGAATCAAATTTTAGAGATAGTGATCTCAAAATATTCTCAACAACAGTAGCATTTTTTATTTCATCACTAAGATTTTTCATGGAATTAACAACTTCATCTACTCTAAGGGAAAATCCAGCAATGATTTCATCATTATGCATTTTAAGTGTCTCATATTGTATTCTAAATGATTGTATTTTAGCACTTTTTAACCTGGTGTCACCTTCATAACTTTGGATAAGTTTATACCACATTTCATTTGCGGTGTTCAACTGCATTACTTTCACGAACTCAGACTCAGTCAAACTTCCCAAGATGGAATTGACAACTTTTTCATTAGTTTCATATTGTTTTGTTCCTTTTGTATTTGTGGGAATGGAGGCTAGATATTGATACCCTTTTTCAATAATTTCCCATATATCAGCTCCCAGTGCCTGTAGGTATTCTCTCATTCCAAATTTCCAAAATACAAAGTTAGTTCCATTAAATAAAGGTGTCCTCATAGAAAATACTCATTCTTGACTACTCATCTTGACGAATCTCCCTTTAAGCGATCGAGCTCCAACTGAGGGACCGACTCTGATTCCAATTATTGGAAAAAATACTAAGAGTGGGGGTGAATCAAAATTTTAAAAATTACTTCAACTTTTATTTTCTTATTCCAATTTCCATACGCGACTTTTGTTTAGTGAACCCACGTATGTACGTGACTATGACGAATGAAAACTGCATACATCTAGTTAAATAACTTTTCATATAATTCATCATCTGTTAATCTTTAACTAGTGCATCATTACTTCATTAAACATGTATTAAGCATAAATAATGAGAATTAAAGAACAAATATATCATCAACACACACTAAACACATGAACACTAGGATTTTAGGTGGAAACCCAATGTGGGAGAAAACCATTGTTGTCGTCATTAGGGGAATTTTGAGGTCTAAAATGGGCCTCCTAAGAAAAATGTAGAACAAAAGTAAAGTTTATAAGAACCAATAGGATTTAAGATGATGATGTCAACATGGAGGATGATTCACCATTTTTGGATTAAAAAAGTAAAAAGATTAAAAAATAACAAAATAATAAAACTACTTTTTTCAACTCGTATTTTCAACTTATCTCCCTAATTTTTACTAAAATTTCGAGCGGGAGAACTCATTAGATGAAAAATTGAATTCCTTATCCATGGAGTACTCACGTTGCATACTTTTGATGGACCTTGCTACACGAAAAATGAGAAATACTTGAAAAACGCGATTTCAATCACGTTTTACATGTATATCTTATTTTTAATGTAACAAAGTCCATCAAAAGTATGTAACATGGGTACTCCTTGGATGAGGAGTCAAATTTTTCATCCAATCAGTGTTCCCACTTGAAATTTGAGTAAACCCATGGAGAGATAAGTTGAAAATACGAGTTGAAAAAGTAGTTTTTTCTTTTTTCCCTCTAAAATCTGATGATGTAATGTAATCTTATTTTATTATTTCCACTATTATTTTATAATTTACTAAGGAGGCCCATTTTAGACCTTAAAATCCCCCTAATGCTCTGTGTTCATCATTTATTATAAATAAAACATCTTACAATCTTCTACTGGCGCAAACTCATACCAGTACGCAAACACCCACTTGCAGAAGGCTATGAATTTCTCTCGTTCTCCAGCACCCACTAGAAGGGAGATCCAACTCCCTGATCTCGTTTACCGGCACCCATCGGAAGGGAGCTCCAACCCCCTGATTAGATTTACCAACTACCACTAGAAGGAAGCTTCGACTCCCTCACTGAAGACTTCCACCCTCAACACCTCTGTGGACCACATTTCATAATATTTCATACTGGATCCATTTCCATCATTTAAGCTCGATACCAAATAATAATTTTGAAACCAATCATTGTATAAAATCACTTGATCACTGAACAAACTGAATCATCAAATTACTTACTAAGTCTCAATCAACCAATATAACCAAGACATATCATATCAATGCACAGTCACTTATCAATATACCAAGTCAAACACTATTACCCATCACTGAAACCAACTGTTACCACTGCAAACCCTGATCAAACATATGTCAGAATATATACGTTACCGTTCCGAACTATACCCACGAATATAAAAACTTTCCCTCAAGACGACCTGCGTACAAATTTCAAAACATTGATAACTGAATTTGAATCAATGTCACACTGAAACACATATTCAACCCATCACAAATCTATGAACCAAATACATATCACCATATAGTAGCATCAAAACAATTCAACCCAACTAGTACTATCAGACAAAGATTATCATAAGAGAGACCTCATCGATAGAGAACAACAAACATAATAGAACTGATCAGACATCACTAACAATTCATACCGCCAAACCCTAGCAGATGCACGTGATTCTCACTTCCATGTATGTACGTGCTTTTCATATTTGAAAACTGCATACATATTTTTCCATACTAAAGAATATATACGCTACTAACCAGAAGCAGATTCGTGTATATACACGAACTCTCAGTGACAAACCTACGCATAAATCTGTAATCACTAAAGCATTCCTTCACTACACAACACAACATCTGTCAAACCAAAATTTCAGCACATTATTACACATCATAATATCATCATCATAGATCTATCAAATTACAAACAAATTATTCAATATGTAGTCACTTAAGATCTATTAGATCTAATCCATCTCCATGCTTTTTGGTGCACACCTATTTCCGATCAAGTCATTCATAAATAATCCATCACATGCACGCTCTAACACTTGATCTCCATATCCTTATATAGCTTAGGCCTTAGCCAATACCTTAGGTTAATACCTTAGTAATGTTGATGGGATCAAATATCTATTGTCGCGCTCATTACTATGGGCAAATACTATGGTAAATACCCTGGTATTGAGAATACCATGGTGCAGAAACTGTACATGACTTTTCTTCACCATACCTGCTTATTTATGTGACTTTTATTCACAAGGCCCACATATATTTCCCAAACTTCACCTTTATCATTCCTTTGTCTTTGAATTAATATTCTTTTTTCTATCTTACTTGTACAATAGCCATCATGTTGGTATCTTTATCAAGTAGGTTTCCATCGAAGAAAACACATTAGCTATAATGCCAACAATGTCTTGTTGGTTTATGGTGAATTCATGTTATAGCTAGGTGGAATGGGGAGGTGGCAATAAGCTTGTCTCCCCTCTAATTACTATTTGTATGTTTGACCTCTTACCACCATGATATAGATATATATATAGAGAGAGAGAGAGAGAGAGAGAGAGAGAGGTAAACACTTCACATTCATTGTAAGTCTAAAGCCTCATGGGAAATAAATAAATAAATTTAAAAATTATATAAACCTCTAATTATGTAAACTTTCAAATGTTAAAAGGTTTAATTTATTATTATTATTATTATTATTATTTGATGGTGAATAAATTTTCAATTAAGATTGATATATATACTAATAGAATTTACAACAATAACCCATATCACCTATATAGGATGTTATAATGCTATACACAATCCATGAGGGTTAGTTCACCTT
The DNA here is from genome assembly GCA_034641835.2 of Pinus albicaulis. Lineage (NCBI taxonomy): Eukaryota > Viridiplantae > Streptophyta > Pinopsida > Pinales > Pinaceae > Pinus > Pinus albicaulis. The sequence continues at coordinate 468,258,060 of CM076569.1, forward strand.
TATTTGAGATGTCATATGTTCAATTCTCTCAACATTAACATTTTAAGAGTGAGAGTCTGGGGTTGAACTAATAAGAAGTGGTCTTTTTATGTAGATATGCCTAATACAATTATTTTATGGGTGTAGTAGTTACCAATCTTTGGAGACCATAAACCAAATTAATAATAATAATAATATACTATATACTATATAATGTGTTACACTATTATAGATTAAAAAATTATAAAAAAAATATGAAAAGTAAAAATAAATTAATTTTAGAAAAAAATAATTTATTATATAAAATTAAAATAATTAAAAAATATAATTTTTTATATAATAATTAAAATAATTTATAATTTTTTTGGGATATATTTTATATTTGTTTCCCATTGTGCTGAATAAATTCAGCATTAATTTGGATTTGTAGAAGTTTCAACAATTACTTTTATGTTATAATTGAAATTTTATATAGTAAGTTATAATACTACACACATGTAATATGTGTAACAATAAATTTAGGTAATTTGTTGTACTATTAAAAAATGTGTCAATAAGTGTGATATATATATATATATCCAAGATTAATCTAATGGCTATCACTATAATTCTAAGCAAGAGCAAATATTTTAGAGGTTGAGGAACCTATTCTTTGAATAGGACAAAGGTTCCTCATGGTGGGGGAGCCTATTCTTTGAATAGGTCAAAGGTTCCCCATGAGACTTGAAAACTACTAGAGTGAGTAACATGTCATTGTACCAACCAAAGTGGTCTCAAGAAATATTTAACATTTAATTAATAATATAAATGGTATTAATCTTATTCAACATTTAATTGATAATTAAAAAGTATTAATCTTATTTTTATTAAAATAAACACATTTTTATATGTAGCTCTATTAGTTTGGTTCTAATTATGTTTTACAATTTTGATTATATAAGGTTATCTTTAAATATTTGATTTTGTAAATTTAAGGTACCTCTCCCAGGTCTTGGTGCAAAAACTTATTGAAAATTTAATTGGAGTTCTTTGTACAGTTATCTTGCTATTTTTCAAAGTCTTTTGATGTTTTGCCTAAGATTATTGTGATGTCGCAACAATAAAGGAGTGTATGGTGGTGAAGGCCCTCATTTGATTTAGAAGGTTTCCTTCATGAAATGTTTCATGCCAATGTCAATATCATTATCACTGTATGATATCATGCACGTGTTATCATGGGTATTCTATGATATCAGAGAAGTTAGTAGATTGTTGTATAAAATTAATTCGATAAAGTAGATTATAAATCTCTCTTGTATTTCTATTCTATGGCTTTCTATTTCAGCCCAAGATTGCTAGGGGTGTGTAGTTACATTTGTTCTCAATGACTATTTGGTTGTTGTAATGGATGGTTTTAGAGACCAAATAGATGAAAAAGCTAAATGAAATAAAATATAACTTATATATACCAAATTGTGTTAGTTGACATAGGCATATTCCATGTAAAAATAGAATGATTTACTTTAATTGTCACATCTTATATTTTGTAAGTAGGGGAGAGAAGAGAAGGTAGAACTTTGATGATGTTAGATGGAATAACCATGGTTAATTTTTTACAGGGATTAGGATAATTAATTAATAATCAAGTGGATTGTTTTGTTTTTTTAGGGTTTTGATTGATGAACAAAGAGGCGTATTTCAAAATTAGTGGTCCTAGGAATCTTGGAGATTATAGTCAAAGCAATGACAAAATATTATGTTAGGATGCAACAAGAACTTGTGAAATTTGAAGAGGTGCAATGTGAGAACACAAATCAAGTATCCATCATCAAGAGTTGGCCAAAAATTATGTTAGGATCCAATAAGAACTTGTGAAATTTGAATAGGTTAAGTTCTTTCACTTTATAAGGTCTTATAATGAATGTCTTGATACCTTGGAAAAATAAGCATCCTCCATCCTCAAAGGAAACTTGGTCACTTATTTTGGGAACCTTGTGTTCCATATTACTTGATCACTCTTGAATCATGCATTATTATTAAAAAAATGAATATTTTTATGTCATTTCCACTCATTTGAATCATTTACTCCATTGATATCAATGAAACATCAATCATCATACCATATTCCTTCTTTGTGTTGTAGCCACGTTTGGTATCCTCCCTGCATGATTATTAGTGGCCCACCTATTCCCTCCCTTATTAATATGACTACCTTGGGTTTGCTTAATCCTCTTCATGCAAGGATATGATTTTGTTCTAGGATGTCTTTTCCTAGCTTCATTATGAATTTATTCAAGTTCCTTCGCTGGTTTTTAAGACTGGAAAAATAAATTTCTTCTGGAATTTCCATTTATTCCATCTTTATTAGTATATTCGCTTGATTAGTTGTACTTGAGAGTTACTAGATCCTAGCTTTTCTCGAAGAATGCTTAGTGAATCTATTTCTTCCCTTTGGCTTCTTTGCAGGATTTTTGGTCCCCTCCTATTTCACCACAATGTGGCGTAGAACCTCTCCCTACCCCTAATGCTAACCTTTTTGCAGATTCTCAAAGCTTTAATTTTGAAGAAAGAAAATAGGAGTGATTTGGAATAGTGATGATGTCTTCCAGGGATATAAAAATAAGTTCATAATCATAATATAAATTTAATTTTCAATATATTGTCAACTTACAAAGCAACTACCTTGAAGTTTGAAAATAACTTGTTGAAGTAACTTGTTGAAGCAAAGAACTAAAGAATTAACCTCTTGCATTGCACACCAAAGGAGTCTTCCAAAGGCTCCCTAGTTTTTGGTAAATGTGTAGTTAATCAAGGGTAGTTGCATGATGAACAATAACAATCAAATCATGAGCAACTCAAAGGAGAGAAATAAGTGATCCTAGACTTTGGTAATCCTATGTTTTAAAGTAATTTTATTTTTTTTATCAAAGTTTACATTAGTATTTTTTACCAAAAAATACAATGTCTATCAACAATATTTTGTAAAAATAAGATAGAATGTCATAGTGATATGCAATTTTGTACTAATTTTCTTATTTTACATGCCAGTATTTTTTACAAAAAAAAACAATGTCTATCAGCAATATTTTGTAAAAATAAGATAGAATGTCACAGTGATATGAAAATTTGTACTAATTTACTTATTTTACATGCCCCCTTTAATCAATTCAAAATTAAACTATTCTCTAACAACAATTTTTTTTATTATGCTTTGTTTTCTAAATGTGATTTCAGTTATTACACTCCTTTCACTTTCTTCCTATTCTACACCATTTCCTTCTTAATTGAAGTAGCAAGTGTTCTTGTTTGTAAAACCAAATGGGGAAAACTTAAGAATTGTGAAACATAATAATTGTAATTATGGTTAAAGAGTGTATCATACACATTGAAATTATTGTTAAATATTAGTAGAGAAAAAGTAATAAAATAGTTAATTCTATTATAATAAATGAAAATAATCAATGTTATTTGGAGTTATCTTCAGTAGTTGGGCAGAATGTTTCCCACTTAAATTTAAATCTATGCTAGTGACGTGATGATGATAAATATTGTTATAATGACTTTGTGTTTATAAATATTGTTGGAAAAATGCTAAGTTTTTTTTTTTTTTTTGTAAATATAGTAGGACCTCTCTATTTGCTATTTATATTTGCAAAGTAGGTTACAAAATTATAAACTTCAGCTATGGCCTCAACCTGCCCGAAGGAAACCAGGTCTGTTGGCCATCTGAGTGCATGAAAAGCGTACCAAAATTGAAAAAGTTTCATTCTTCTGTAGCCCACGTGGGCTAGCTGTTCTATGTCATACCTATCTACATGCTGATAATAGAAAATGAGTTCATACAAAATTTCAACTTTCATACAACAATAACAGTAAATAAACTACTAGCCATCTGAGGAAGAGACAGGGGCGGGGTCTTTAACATTGGACCCTGGCATGTCCACTTGTTGGAGCTGTTGTAGCAGTTTTTCCATACGTCCCACTCTGTCGTCCAGTCTGCCCATTCGATCAGCTGCCTGGTACTGGGTAATCTTGATATGATAGAGTTGGTCCTGCATATCCTGCAGCTTTTCCATGATGCGAACTTCCAACTTTGTTGAGTCGATGTTTTGCTGTCCAGGGGGAAAAATCTGTATGGCTTTTGCTAGCAGGCATTTGACTGTCCAGTAGGTATGTATAGTCTGATGAAATAAGGTGAGACGACCACGGGTGTTTCCAGGATCAGTGATGAAGTCAAGAATTTCTGCTTCAGTTTCATTGTCTTCTGGTTCAGTTTGGATCTCTCTTTCCCATCCCCGGATTTCCTGACGAGTCTTGGAGGAGTTCCCTTTAACATAATTGTCTGCTAGCTTTTCTAAGAGCTCTTGTTTGGATTTCCTGCCTCTTTTCTTTGGCAGTGGCTCTGACTGAAGATATTGCTTCCCTTTCCAGGTCTGAGAAGTTGAGCGACGTTTCCCCATACTCAGCAGAATCCGAAACTATGACAGAGATATACAGCAGGGTTTAGTAAGGGCCTGAGTTACTTCACATGGTCTCATTGCATTTCTCCCATGGGCATAAAGGATGTGACTGCGCTTCCCGCAGTAGTAAGTTAACCAAAGAAAATTGATCTGTGCTTTAAGCCTTACGCTACTGGTGCTAGGTAGAAACTCAACTCTATACACCCTATTCGTCTCAATAAAGGTCGAGGACCTGTCTATCAACCAAAATTCAGAACAAAGGGTCCACAACATATTTAACAGAGCACAGGAATACATGGCAAGGGTCACTGGAAAAGCGGAGATAGGGATGATGTTGTAACTCCCTCCCAACCAACTCACTTGACGATGCAAACTTACTTGACTATACGTGTCCCAGTGGGGTGAAGGGTTCAATCCTAATTCAGTTCGCAGACCAGAATTTGCGTGTCGCAAAGGAGAAGCTACCCTAGACAGAGACCTGTGAGTAACGATGCCCACATTAACCCGAACTTTCCCCTTCGCGCAGAAGGTGACAAAATGAATCAAAGTAACACAGTTATCAGGGTGAATGAGAATAACTCCTCCACAGGTTGAGGTAGCATACAGATGGCAGGGGTCATGAAAGCAGGGCCTTACCCACTTTTGGATGGGCGGTTCATGACTACAAACTTGTTTAACACAACACTCTGCCATTTTATATAACTTACAGTTCCAATCCAGAGCACTGGCATCCATATGCAGAAAAAGGAGAAGGTTGTATACATACCAGCACCTAGCCGAATTACTGAAAGGAGCAGCATTTCCAGTCTTCCTCCTCTGCCACTTCCGAGCGATTGCATGCAAAGAGCAAAGCATTACCGCTTGAAGGGAGGGTGGAGGGAAACTTACCATGTGTGAACCTTGCCGTCTTTCGTCTGACAACACAGGCTGTCCATCATACTTGATCATTAAAACTCGTTCGTTCCTGTCGTGCCATGAGCTGTGATCCCGATGTAGCATTATGGGTTTTGCTTGCGTGGAGAGGGAGATCACCGCCATCGCACTACAATGATGAGCTGTGAGTTGCCAAGTGTTCATCCCGATCGGGGGCTAAATTTCTTAAAATAATAAAAAATAATAAAATATATATATTTGCGTCTATGATGGAACTTCAAGGGAGACCATTATGGGTAGAGCTATTAGTTTATGATTCCTCCCTCAACAAATTTTCAATGCCTTGTTCAATATTGATGTAAAATGATTTCCATCATCGATCATTGACGTTATGATGACGCTGCATGGGGGAGCATATTCTGGGGAGAGCTCTATTAGGTTATGATTCCTCTCTCGGCAAATTTTCAGAGCATCTCTTTCAATATGTATGTAAAATTATTTCCAACATCTATCGCTGCGTCTATGATGAAACTGCAAGTGAGAGTTGTTAAACACATTGATGTAGATGAGGGTTTATAAAGAGATATGAGGGTTTCTGAAATAAATATATAGCCAATTTGAAAAGGGGCTTTTCAAAGCCTTTATTTTAATTCTGCTGCATGTTTCTCATTTTCAGTGGAACATTCTAAAGCGTTCACCCACACACATACACTGTTAAATACACTTGTTCACCCACACATATACACTGTTAAATAAATTTGATTGTGCTATTAGTTAAGGTTGTGTCAACGGTTAGCAATTGTGGGTTTTTTGGGTACTTGTTGTGACCCATAATAATATGCTCATAGTATCATGTCTTTGAAAGTGTTAAAAGGATTTTGCATTCTCCATTGTATTAAGCCATGATTGAGTGGTGAAAGCTCAAGTTGTTGACCCACATGGCTGTGTTTTAACCCAAAAAAAAAATAACCAATTAAATTTTTTCAAATAAATCATGGTGTATATAGTTTAAATATTTACTTATTTGTTATATTTAATAGTTTAAATATTTGCTTATTTGTTATATTTATTTCACTTAGAACCCTAACACACAGACATGGTCTCTCATTGCAATAGCAGACTGTAGTGCCTTTGAAGGTGCATTGCATGTCTTTTAAGAAACCATTTCTCTATAAAATTCTGAGGAAACTAGAAAGGCGGCGAGTAGTAACAAAACTGAGCGGCAGTAACTATAAATGTATTTACCAAAGAACTGGAAATGAGGTCGGTGGCAATAACATTAAGCAGAGCATAGTTTGTGAATGAGTGTGAATCATATGTATCAACAGTAAAAGTGAAGCATAATCTAGATATCCACAAATTGGAGAATTAGAAACTAACAATCGTGTATTCATGTGTAAACAATAGAACTTAAAAATTGTTTTATTTTGTTTTATTCAGGTCTTGTTCCCGATGGTTTGTGTTTGGACATAATTATTTTGTTTAATGGGATAATTTGCAGGTCAAAGAAAATTTTCTTTGATGAAGCCTCTTTCACGAGCCAGACAGGAAGACAGATATTCTGCTATAGTCATGTTTATTTTAATTAGTTTACCTCTTTTCAATTACTTTACCTCTTTCCAGAGCTCCTAGTGGAATTTTACGTCGAGAGAAACTCTACAGTCTGAATAATGATATGCCCTAGATGTTAGGCGTGCCGCGTCACTGTATACCTGTTGAATTTTATTGCTTATTGCATTTAAAATTTTATTTATTCTGTAAGTTTTGGAAGCAAGAGCAAGTAGTTGTGTTCAAATATGGGCATTGATAAGACTCTTTCGTTATAGGCATTAACATACAGGGGGAACCATGGACTAAATATGTTTAGGATTACATTTCTGTTCGTTTTTGCACTATCATTGTGTTTCCAGGGTGTAAAGCCTATTGTAAACTGGATATTGTAGATTATTTATTCCATTGTTTGACAAACATTGGGCTGTGTTGATAGATAGTCAGTTCTTGGAGAGCACAAATTTTCAAAATGCACTTTCATGCACTTTCATTAATAGCAAATGCAGAAACATTTTTCAGAATGCACAGCGGAAATTTCTTCCTGTTCTGGTTTTGCATTTTTCTTTTAACAGAACATAGATGTTTTTTTTAGTAAAAGGCGGCGGCTTTACTTGGTCCAGTAGAGGATTACAACAAAATTATCTCTATGCTATTTCAGATGTTTTACAGAATTTGAAACTCTTAAAAAAATGAGGGTTTTTTTCCCTACTAATACACAACACCATTGCTTAATAAACATTGCTACTAAAAACGTATAGGGACAAAACATGACGAGAATTTAAACAGAGATCTACTTCCCATCACAGGCAGTGTCCATAGACTTCATAAAAAATCAAAGAACCCAAGGGTTGATTGATCCACTGGTAGCATCTTTTTCACAGGTAATTTGACATATGTTGAGGGGTGGGCAGTGATCATTGATACCTCATGTTGCTTCCAGCTTTTCATTTTTTGATACTGGTAGTGTTACTGTTGGAACACCTAATCCTCTATGGGTAGGTGTGGAATGCGAAAAATCACAATGGAGTCTAAGTGACCTTGAAATGTGAAACCAAGAGTCACACCATTGTACTATAAATGCACATCATGTATAATGGAAAAATAAGAAAGCCTCACTATCCTTCATTGTGTATTGAGTCTCTTGCGTGTGTGTGTGTTCATCTTCCTCATACACCATGTGTGTGCTTAACATGGTATCAGAGCTGATACGTCTCAACATTGAGTGAGCCATTTGTGTTTATGGCCTGTGCATATCTGCAAAATTTTTGATAATTTTTGCAGCACTCAGAGATTTCTGCAACAGTCTTTTTGCCGCATTCAGAAATTTGTTTTGAAGAAAGAGCAGCATTCAGAAATTAGCAGCATTCAGAATTTGTCTTAAAGAAGAGTAGCAGTGGTTTTGAAGAAGAGCAGCATTGCGCATCTGAAGGTTTTAATTCTAATTTTTCTCTGCAATTTCTGCCCATTAAATTCTTCATTTTGAAGAGCTGCTGGAATATTATTCAAAGTGGTTTTTTGAAGAAAATTTCTGAGTTTTTTAAGTAAAAATTTCTGAGTTTTTTCATTGAAAAATTTCTGCAATTCTGGGTTCTTCTGCTGCTGGGCTATTGGAAAATTTTCTGGAAACTCTCCAATTCTGCTATACATTTGGAAAAATTCTGCATTTCTCCCGCTTTTCTCTCTCTGTTGTTTTAAAATTAAAAATAAAAATAAAATAAAATAAAAAATCGATTCAAGCTTCAGGCTTTTCGGCCCCCCTTCCCAACCTGCAATTTTTCACAACCCTACGCTCAGCTCCCTCCTCTATCGATTCCCCACCCTATCGCTCGCTCCCTAAACCGCACCTCACCCTTACCTCTCAGCCTACACCACTACGGCTCACCTCACCTACGTTGCACTGCGCCCTCACCTCACCCCACCGCTCAACCCCACTGCCCCCTCACAAATCGACCCTTGCTCACCTACCCATACCCGCCCTCGTCTCGCCTCTCCCTGCACTACTACTTTACAACACTACCCCAAAACCCCTCTCGGCCCTCCCCCTATCCTATCCACACACCTGTTATTCTCTCCCCTGCAGCATAACCCCTCCCCTCTCGACTCCACCCATCCCTTACCCATTCACTCATCTCAATACCCCCGCCCCTGCGCTCATCAACCCGAGCCCTACACTAATCCCTCACCCAACCGGCCCCTCCCTCACAACTACGCTCACACGCTCCTCCCTACCCTCACTCCACAAAACTCTACACTCCCCCTTACCACGTCTGCCTACGCACCTTACCCGCCCTCCCTCGTTCGAGCTCCCTCTCGGCTCTCACAGCCGGCCGCCCCCTTACCACGTCTACCTACGCACTACCCAAACCACCCCACTTGCACTCCCCCGCGCGCCCGCCCTCGACCTTTTGGCCTCCACCCCCTCCCTGCTCACGCACAAGCCCATCCCAATTTTTTTTATTTTTAAATATAAGCCTCCCTTCCCCCTCCCCTCCCAATAAATTTCCCTCCTCTTTTAAATTCCATCCATTTTTAATTAATTTATTTTTTAATTAATTAAAAAAAAAAAAACAGCAGAGAGAGAGGAAGGAGAGAAAACGAACAGCAGTAAATGAGAAATGACACGTGAGCAGATGGATTAAATACATAGTGAAAAGAGAAGATTTACATTTTATGATTTGTGGCATATACAAGAGGGTGATTTTCTGAAGAAATTTACATGTGAAGACAGTTTGCCATCATTTTTAAAAACAGCCTTGAAGAAGAAAATTCAGCTGCCTTAAAGGCTTCTTGCATAGTGTTTTCAGCTGCACATATTTTGCAGAGATATTGTATTGTATTGACATTGTATTGTGAGCGGATATTGCTCATTCATAGCTGCAATCAGTATTTGAGTTGTTGAAAAATTTGTCGATTGTCCTCCATTATTTGAGGAGCAAATTTTGTGCTTTGAGAATTCCATAGTTGGAAGTTCTCTTGAGTCATTTGTATTTATTGAAATTAACTTGAATCACATTGTAAACTGGTGCATTTTCGGTTGAAGCTGACACCCTCTCATTTTTTAGCCTAAGTTGTTGAAATGGCTAAAATCAATAAGGTATTAGAGTTGTTGAATAACCTCATTAATTCCAATGTTGATGATATGATAAAAATGAGCAAGAATGCTCTTTGTAATATTCAGACTTGTTTACAAAATGCACAAGAAAAGATTGAGTTTTTGCAGTTGGAATCTCAGCTTCAACAAGATGAACTTCAGCAAAAGAGTCACCATTCTGAACCTGTTTCTGTTCAGAAGATTGTGAAAGACTCCCATCAGCAGCAAGTCAATAAAGTTTCAGTTGATTCCCATTCAGTTCCTTGTACTAGAGCAGATGTACATGAAGATGCAGCAGCTCAGCCTGCACTTCTCAAACCCATCATCAGACCTTGGGAAGAGCTTGTCCACAAAAAGCACCGAATTGGTCTTGGATATGACAAGGATGTGTCCTTTCATATTCCAGACTACACCAAGCCCATCATATTTTAGAGTGCCAGATTCCTGTATGACAGTTCACCTGCAGCTATTCCAGATCCTACTCCACTTCCACAACAACAACAACAGATTGAAAAATGCCAACACTGTGATCGAATTGGCCATATGAAAGATCACTGTTTTGATCTTCATCCATGCAAGCACTGTGGTCGGCACACTCATTCTTCAGACAAATGCTTCAGAAACAAGCCTCCTGCAAGAACAAAGATTCATCTTGGATGGATCGCTTCTTGGAAATGGGAATCAGCAGCCAAAAAGATGTTTAAGACACATGTCAGAACTTGTTCACGGATATTGAGCAAACTTGCAGTTGAGTTTTTTCCATCATCTCACCTTGTCCCTGACAGGGGGGGAAATGGTGGTTATGTACAAGCTTCGACGTCAGATCAAGTGAGCCTGAGCCACAATCTCTCATTCCATGTTCAGAGTTGTAGCCAGAGACACAGCAGTTCAAGCGAGCATGAGCCACAATTCATCATTCCAGATTCAGAGATGTAGCCAGAGACACGGATGCCCATGAGCATGCCTTCGGTTGGTGGACAACCTTAAACCATCATCTTTGGTTGGTGGATAACCTAAAACCATCACAGGTAGTAGACCTCCCTTCTTTTAGGTTGAAGGTCTCCCTTCCATATATGAGGGACACTTCCTCTAGCAGAAGCCTTCAGCTTCTTGCCAGCTTTGGTTGAGTTCCAGGAAATGCTTCAAGCATTCCAGAGTTGTTGGTAATCCTAAAACCATCACACGTAGTAGACCTTCCTTCTTTTATGTTTAAGGTCTCCCTTTTTTATGAGGGACAATTCCTCTAGAAAAAGCCTTCAGCTTCTTGCCAGTTTTGGAAGAGTTCTGGGAACTGCAACAAGTTTTGTGTTCCAGTGTTGGTGGTCATCCTTAAGCCACCTCTTCTTTCCAACATTTCAGAGAGTTGATTCAGCTCAAGTGCTGCTATGTATACTTTTCATATTTGTATTACAACTCTCTTCTTGGACTCACACATACCCCTTCGGATTAAGGGGGGATGTTGGAACACCTAATCCTCTATGGGTAGGTATGGAATGCGAAAAGTCACAATGGAGTCCAAGTGACCTTGGAATGTGAAACCAAGAGTCACACCATTGTACTATAAATGTACATCATATATAATGGAAAAATAAGAAAGCCTCACGCTTATCCTTCATTGTGTATTGAGTCTCTTGTGTGTGTGTGTTCATCTTCCTCATACACTATGTGTGTGCTTAACATGGTGTTTAACAGTTACCTATAGTCTGCCAGTGTAACGATTACATTAGATGTCCTAATTTCCAAGGGAGCATTACCAGACCTACCAATATCAAAGCATTGGTAGGTGGAGAGGGCTTCCTTCTTTGAACGTTCATAGTGCCCACGCCCCTTTCTGAGGTCCTCCATCTTAGTGTGGGGACAACATATTCAACAATGATGGGCTATTGTGCCCTTAATCCAGTAAGGTCTTACAGAGGAGGAAGAAAAAACCTAAACTAAATATGTCGAGGGGTTCTCTTCCAGTTTGAGACTCTTCTAGTGGGTGGTGCAATCGATTCCATAGAACATATGCCAAAGAGAAACCAATGGTCCCATGAAAGTGTAGTGGACTGCCTCCATAGCGATCAATCGTTGATAGAAAAGGATGCACAGAGAGGGTGATCCCAGTGAGCTAGAAAGGTGGAGGGGGCCTGCTGCTTTCGTAGCCAATAGAAATGGAGAAGACGCCTCCATCCCGTCAATCGTGTGGAGACAATGTGACAATGTGTGATGGAGGTGGGCGTAATAGCTGTGAAAATTTTTGAATCTAAGTAACAGAAATCCTACTGCAGAAATCTGATATACATTACCTACTTGTTTTTATTAAATTAACAAGTTATTTTCTGAATACATCAAGAAAATATTAATGTAAATACACTGTAGCCTACACAACTATACAGATCAAGAACTGAAAAATAAATGAGGTATTCAGACAAAGGATACTTATTTTCGGACAAATGTCTCCGGAAAAACTCAATGCAGGAAAATCGCTGCAGCAGATTTGAGGGCTTATATTATTAAGCAGCAGTAATCTGAGTACATCTAGGGTGCCATAATCTGGCTCACCCAACAGAGAATATCCTTGGCAGACAGAAAAAATTGTGAGTTTTACCTCACACTGCAAGTACCGGCTAATCCGGATCAGAAACTGGTGAAACCCTAGCTGCCTCTGCGTAGTAGATGCGTAGGCCTGCGTGGGTCTAGCTGAGGACTATGTCACCCTTTCTCTACACTGATTTGCCTCTTAGGAAATCGAGTTTCAGCCCTCCCAGCTTAGAAACCCCGATCTCCAGCAATTTTTGGACTGTCCCTTGGAGCCATTGTGCTGCCCTTGTGTGAGCCCTGCATGGGCCTGCGTCACCCTCTTTGGTGTCTGCGTCACCTCTCTTGGTGGCTGCGCTAGTCCCTCTGTTGTCTCTGCTGCCTCTTTGCAATGTACTCTTGGTCCTCTGACCAACAATTTCTCCTACCCCTCACTACTGAACTAAACCGCTAAGCTCTGATCTTCGTCCAAGCACTGCTCCGTCTGAAAAACTCGATCTCTAGTTTTAGACCAAGGTTACTTGGGAGCGGGAACGAAAACGGGGAGTGAGAGCGGGAGCGCCATTTTTAGAAGCTCCTGGTCCGAGAGCGTTTCGGGGAGCATTCTTTTATAATATATATATTTTCTATATTTTCTATATTTTTATGCATATATGTCAACAAAAGCATGTAGAATGATGAATTAGACATAAAAAACATAAAAAAATAGATTGAACCAGAGGTATCTTTATCATTACCTCTAGATTCTTGTAGGGATCTTTGTATTTAATATCACCCTCTAAGCATTCGCTCCAGGAGTAGGTTCGAGGGAGTGCGCTCCGGGAGCAGGTTCGATAGAGGGGAGGCACTCCCACGCAACCTTGGAATCAATAGCCGTGATCTAATCCTTAATCAATGGCTAAGATTAAATTAGACTTGATCCTCGTCACTTAGAAACTTTTCACCCACATGTTTAAATTAATTCACTTTAATTATTTAAATTCCCTAAGTTTTAACTTAGGCTCCATTTAAAATAATTAGTTATTTGAATAACTTTCACTACGGCTGGAATTTATCGAAACGATTTCTTGGTCTTGGAGATCTCATGTGTTCTAGCCCCTCCATAAAATTTCGGAGCTAGAGCACATCTAATGCTACCCAAAAATCAACACTCCCTCTTAGTGAGGAATGTGCTCCAGTAACACTTCTCACCAGAAGCATCACTCTGATCCACAACATTGGTCCTATGCACTATTGATGCTCAGCTGCTACTATATGTATTGCTGCTATCTGTCCTGTTGTCGATGACTCTGCCACTATCACTGCTACATTTTTACTATAGATCCCTCTCAAAATATTGCATCATGCTGCCCATAGCACTGCCATTGGTCACTGTTGCACTGTAACTCAGTTGCTGAGAGTTAAGAAACTGAAAGATACCCCAAATACTGACATACTAGTTAGTCTGGATGCACCTTGATGTTGAAGCTTCCTCTGCTGCTAATCTGCACTGACCCTCTAATTCTACTGCGTTGTTGCTTCTGCTGCTTCTGCTCTGCGCTGCTTCAGACTTCGACACTCTAGCTCTGCCATTGTTTCTCCATCATCCCTTGCATCAACTCACACCCGTCATTCTTCTATTGTCATTAAGGGCTCTTGTAGCCGTATTTGATCCAAGAGTTTGGGCACTCAAGGATCCTGCCCCTTTTACTGTAGTTTAAGAACTACAAATCATTGTCACCCCACCTCTTCTCTCCAGGCACATGAGCACTCATAGCACAATCATAATCATCCACATCATCATATTTTGCTGCAGCAGCCTTCAAGTCAGATTCTTCTTTGCCCATCTTCTTCTGAGGGCATTGTGTGGCGAATGTCCTAATTTTCCACACCTGAAGCATCAAACATTTTAGAGGTCCTTCTTCTTCCTTCTCCGCTACCCATGTTTTCCATTAGATGCGAGAGCCGCATCTTTCTCTCCCTCCTTATTGATTTTGATCCCCGTGTTGCTGCTTCCGGCCTTGGTCAACCTTCTGATCTCTTCCTGTCAAAGCGCTGTCCACATCTCCTCCCAGTTTGGAAGAGTGGCTCTGCCCAAAATACCTTGGACAAAGGTTTCCCAGTCTTCATTGATTGCATTCATGGCAGTCCTGACCATAAGTCCATCATCTGGTCTATCCCCTACGGAAGCTAGTTGATCTCAGATCGCTTACAATCTGATAAGGGGTCGATCTCTTCTCCCTTTTACATCTGAAACAGTCTTGGCTGATTCTCAAGCAACATCTTCTGCTGGACAAAAGTTCCCTAGTACACATTGGTCAAGGAAGTCCACATTTCTCTTGTTGTGTTCTTCTCGGCAATATGTGGTATAACATAATCCTCGACTTCGTCCATGATCATGTGTTTTTCCTTTGCTTGAGCCTCCTCGTACTTCTTGAGAGGATCAACATCAACAGGGACAACAACTGCATCGAAGACATGATCCTTGATTCGATGTTCATCCAAAACTGACAGGATCCTGGCCTTCCAATTAACAAAGTTGGATGCTCCATCCAACCTGTTCTGATCCCTCAGTCCATGTGCGACCATCTCTGCTCAATAAGAAAATGTTGAACTGGTTCTCTTCTCCCTCTTTTGTTCCTTCCCTAGAAAAACTCGGATTTGGGTTTCTTTGGCACTAGAAACCCTCTAAGGAACAAGATCCCTCTGAATAGCGATTTTCTTTACGGAAATCCCTTTGCCAACTAATGTCGAAACACTCCTCGTCGATCACTCCTTGTTGCTAATCAACACTAGATTTAGACTTCTTGGCAAGAAGTCTTCTAAGGAACTTCTTCCCTCTACTTTACCACTGCCCCACTAGACATTTCTCTGCATCAACAGAGACAATGCCCCACCAAAAACTCCAGAAGAAAATTGTACTGCTCTTACAGCCACGACAATAGAATGAATGAGGCTCAAAACCTCTGCGATGGACCAACAAACACTGCGTTGCCTCTGTTGCAGCTACAAAATCACCCTAGCTGGCTGACGCATGCTCTACGTGAGCCCCTCCGGTGACTTCGTCACCCTTACTTTGCCTCTTTCTGGTTCAGCGATGTCACTTAGGACAGCTGCAGCAAATTTTCCTTCGTCCTTTCATTGATGGCTTCAGCTCTACTTGATCTGCAACAACTCTGATAGCATGTGAAAATTTCTGAATCTAAGTTACAAAAATCCTACTGCAGAAATCTAATTTACATTACCTACTTATTTTTATTAAATTAACAAGTTATTTTCTGAATACATCAAGAAAATTCGACACAACTATACATATCAAGCACTGAAAAATAAATGAGATATTTAGAGAAAGGACACAATTATTTTCAGACAAATTTCCCTGGAAAAAACCAATGCAGGAAAACCGGTGCAATAGATCTGAGGGTTTATATTATTAAGCAGCAGGAACTTGAGTACATCTAGGGTGCCATAATCCGGCCCACCCAACAGAGAATATCCTTTGCAGACAAAAAAAAATGTGATTTTTACCTCACACTGCAAGTCCTAGCTGATCCGAATCAGAAACTGGTGAAACCCTACCTGCCTCTGCGCAGTAGATGCGTAGGCCTGTGTGGGTCTGGCTGAGGACTGCGTCACCCTTTCTCTATGCTGATCTACCTCTTAGGAAGTCGATTGTCAGCCCTCCCGACTCAGAAACCCCGATCTTTAGCAATTTCTGGACTGTCCCTTGGAGCCACTATGCAACCCCTGCGTGGGCCTGCATCACCCTCTCTGGGGTCTGCGTCATCTCTCCTGGTGGCTGCGTTGGTCCCTTTGTTGTCTTTGCTGCCTCTTTGTAATGTACTCTTGGTCATCCGACCAACAACTACCTCTGCCCCTCACTGCTGCACTGAATCACTCAGATCTGATCTTCGTCCGAGCACTGCTCCGTCAGAAAAATTCGATCTTTAGATTCAGACTCTGTGTGTGTTCTCTAACTGACCCTCAAGCCTTCCTTTATACTTTTCATGTTGATGAATCAACCACCGTAATCTAATCCTTGATCAACGACTAAGATTAAATTAGACTTGATCCTCGTCACTTAGAAGCTTCAAACCCACATGTTTAAATTAATTCACTTTAATTATTTAAATTCCCTAAGTTTTAACTTAGGCTCCATTTAAAATAATTAGTTATTTGAATAACTTTCACTCTGGGTGGAACTTATCCAAACAATTTCTGGGGCTTGGAGATCTCATGTGTTCTAGCCCCTCCACAAAATTTCGGAGCTAGAGCACATCTGATGCTACCCAAAAATCAACAATATCCCCCTTTAATTCCTTGAGGTGACAAGGGTAGGTGGATTCTCCTTTCTCAAATTCCTCCATACCATTTTTGGGTTCAAGGCTGCAAAATGGTGTTTAACAGTTAAAAGAGTAATGAAACAAATTTACACCCATAAATTTGTACAATTTCCACGAAATTTTGATCTGCTGATAAGAAAAATATGAAAAGCACTTTCTTTTCTTGCAAACAAATAATTTCTCTACTCGATTTGTAGCGGAATTAGGAACATAAATAAAACACTGTCACACAACATTTTTTGTTAGTGAGGCAACCCAACTGGGAAAAATCCTCTGCTTGAAGAGAATTTTATTGATAGCAAAAACTGAGCAATTTATCTATTCCAAAATACAAATTTTTCAATCTGAAAGACACACTTGTCTTTCCTACCTGATCTAAAAGCTTGAAACCCTTGCAAGACTCTTGATCTCTGCTGATCTCTACCAATCTATGTACAATATTCTCCTGCACACTCTTCCTCTCACAAGCTCCACATACAAACCTGTGCTTCCTATTGCATGGTCTTACCAACTCGTGCTCACCAAAACAATGATTAAACTTGTGCCTTCATTCCTTCTTTTAAAGACGATTCCAATGGTTAAAATTAGTAAGTTTTCTATGTTTGGAAAGTCAAACTGGTGTTTTTCTACTTAACAACAGTTAACACAACTTGTTAACTAGTTCCTCCTAAAATTTAGGAGGATAAATCCACTTGTTCTTTCAGTTTCCAAACTAACTCACACTAGAAAATCAAGAACTCAACTTTCAATTTCAACACATCAGTTATTTGCCACCTGGTCGTCCTAATTTTTAGGGATTGATTCCTAAATTTTGGAACTCGTCCTAATTTATAAGGAATTTCCCAATTGTTAGGAACTCAATTCGTGCACAAGAGGGAACTTTTTTTGGCTCCTATGATTAAGACACAAATCAAGGAACCCTTTTCTCACTAATATTTTCATCAATCCCTCTTAGTGAGGAAGGTGTTCCTAGAAGAACCTCGTCCACCTGGATTTGCTTCAACTCTAACAAGTTCTCAGTTGTTGCATTTTCTCCCTCCGAACTAGAAGACTTCCCTACTTTCTTCTGCAGAACCTGATTTGAAGAGTTGTTCTTTCCCACCATGCTCTGTGAGTCCACCACTTTAGTCATAAGTGCCATGTACCATGTGTATCTTTGTGGTCGCGTCTTGATTACGGGAGGCTCAAATCTCTTCTGATCTCCCTTAACCAAATCCTCTACCCACTTGGCTCAAACTCTCCCTATAATAGAAGTCCCTCCACTCGCGCTAGGCTATGCTCTTCATCATCTAGCTAGTCAGCCCAACTGCCAACTAGATTAGACTAAAACTGAGATACTTGCTGAGGCTCCATCTTGAGATTTCTATCATGCTCACGCTTAACCACCACATCTCTACTCTGATGATCCAAATTTATGCAGGAATGCAACATAATACACATATAACCATAAATACAAATATGCAATGGAAATAACACTTCATTTCATTAATATCAAAGAACTGAAATTTGCTTACAGACAAAATGGAAATAAACTAGCTTAGGGCGCTAGTAGCTTATCTCTGAGAAGAGATGCGGTGGCTACAGGCCTCTAAATTGTGTTACAATGAGGCTCTAAGGCCTATTTATTATTTAGAAACAATGGAAAACCCTAAACATCCAAAACTCTAACCCTAGGAGATGAAGCGCCAAAACTATGAGCCTCGTTTGGGTAAATTGGTGTTTCAATTTCCCAGGGACGTAACTTTGGCATATGATCTCCATTTGACGCGCACCATACCTCGTTAGAAATATCTATCTAAGGGCTACAACCTTTTAAGTGAGAAAAATAAGTCCATGGAGTCATGTTTCTCCCAGTTTTCCCAAAAAACGTCCTTTAGGGCCTCAAAACGACTCCGGAAATTCAAGGCCTGAAAAACTGCTAAAAATAGTAAGTCGTGTCGAAACTAAAAAACTGAAAGAGACAATGGTGGGACCCCAAGTGAAATAGGTGGGTGGCCACCAATATCCACTTGGATCATCTAAGAACTCCCTGCCTTGTTGCTCAAGGCTTCACTTGTCTCTACCTGCAACTTATAGATATTCTTCACCCTCACACCTATCTGCTTCTTACATCCAGAAGCTAAGTGCTAGAGTGTTGAGCCCTAAAGATGTCCTTTCCTTTCACCAAATTTCACTTCATTCCATTTGTCCTTTATCAGCTATAGGCTTAAAAGATCAATAGGAATGATTAAAATCACTTTAATAATGCATGCAATGACTGACTTATTATACTTTTGTGGTTTTGTTGTCATAGTGATTTTTTATCAGACTTAGCTACAGAATGCAGCCATTCTGTAGCTAGTCGCATATTCCGCGGCCATCTTTATGTTCACACAGGTTACATGTGTCACTTGAGGGAAAAACACATATGGTTAAATTCCAGAACTCTCCTACATCATTCCTTGTCCTTACGAAGGTTGAGCAAAAATCTGCAAGTGGTTATGCACGTGGAGAAAACCAAAACTAAGAAGTAGACTTCTACAAGGATAAGAACTCTGCAGGTGTCTTCAGCAAAATACGAGTCCTCAACAGGAGTTCTAGTTCGATTTTGATTTTAAAAGACACCCATGCCTATTTCTACTCAGTGACAGTTATGTATTTGCTTATAAGAATAACTCGGTGAACCGAGAAACAGTTAGTTAGTTGATGTTTTGTTGTTAGTTCTCAAAGACTTTGATACTCTGTTTCTGAGCGTTTTACCTTTATTGAAAAAAGTATAACTTTGATGCATGATCTGAAGCAACTTTAAGGAATTAAGGATTCGTGTGCCAATCTGATGGTAGAGGGCCCCCACTGTCCGAAAGGCTTTGTGCATATTTTCTAGATTAGTGACCTTTAACTCTGTTTTATTCTTAACTTAGGCAGTTTTCTGAGCATCATGTTTTATGTTTACTTACATCGAATATTACAGTCAATCTTGTTCTCATGAGATGTTCCAATATATCACTAACACGTGAATGAGATAGAGTTGTAGTACTTTGGAGTTAATTCCATTTTAGTTCAGTTCTGTTCATTGTATTTTAGTTCTATTAGTTAATTGTATTTCAGTCCTGTTAATTAGATTTAAAAGACCCTCATTATTTTATAAGCTGCTCTTGTTCTTAACCTCTTCTAACACATCATTATCATATGAACAAGAATTAGTTATATCATTTTGAGTTCTTGACTGTTCTGCAATTTCTCATAATTTTACAAACAACCTTTTTCCAAAGTTATTCCAAGAAATCTCTAACCCTTGAATGAGGCTTAATAGTAACATTTTGAGTTGCAGAATGAGTTAATTCTAGTGTCATAAGTTATTTTAGCATAGGGTTCCTTACTATGTTGCAAATAATATTTTCTCAAAATTTTCCAACAAGTTTCTAACAATGGATGAGATTTTCTCTGTGATATTTTAAGTTGTTGTTTACTAAAGAGGACCTCATTACATCAAACTTATCCTTTTCTCAAGTTGTTCCAACATACCTCTAATGAAATGAATTGGACTGAGTTTAATGTTATGAGTTACTTTTCTTATCAGCTTTACAATCTGTGGATTAACATTTTCTGTTCTTAGGTGCCATTCATATTTTAGAGTAGATTTTGTTCTGTTTTAGTGTGATCAGTAACTTCTCTTTGTCAACAATTTAGTTCTTTTCCTCTTAGCACAAAAACAAAAAACCAAAAACACTATAAAAACACTAAACACAACGAAGTAGGAAGAAGATACCTAGGCACAAATAGTGCACTTCACTTCAACAGTTTACTAGCCTTGGTTGACAATTTATGACATCAATTTAGGAACACTAAGTTGAGTAGACAAGAGGTACGGCTTACCTCTGCTGAAGATGACATCATATCCCTTGTTCTGGAACATAGAGAACATTCCTAAATCCTGTAACATAGAGAACATCTTTGAGATGAAGAGGATTACCTAACTCCCTCTTAAAACCGACAGTACCAACTCCTCTAGCTACATACTAACCATCATCTCCTAGCTCAATTTGAAACCACATTTCCTTCTCCTTCAGGTGGCTAAAACTCTTCTTGTTCCTACTCATGTGGAAGGAAGTCGTTGAATCAATATACCACATACTTCTATGTGATAAGCTTTCCATGCAAGCTATCAATGGGAAATCCTTCTCGAACTAGGCAGAAAAGTCATCTACCTCCGCTGATGCAGCAACATGATCTTTCCTGGCACCCTTCTTCTTACCAGGACACTTAGAAGCATAGTGTCCAAACTCAAGGCAATGGAAGCACTTGATCTTACTTGGATCTTTTTTCTTTCCCTTCTCATTGGACCCAACCTCTCCTTGGCCCTTCTTACCTTGCTACATTTCTTGCCAGGGCAAAGTTCTCCTCTTCCTTTTTCATAATTGATCTTCCTTCTATGGTTCCTCTCCAAATCTCTTCTTGTATGGAGTCAGACCAAACCTTTCCCAATTTGGGAAGTTTTATTTACCACTAACAACATCCTGGATCCCTTTCCACAACTTGTGAAGTGAAAGTAAGGAAAAACTCACAAGGTCATGATTAGATACAACCTTGCCCACCCCACCTAGTTCATCTCGTACCTGAGTGAACCTTGACAAATATGGGATGATGGGCTTATCCTTGCTCATCCGGATACTCCTCAACTTCTCCTTAAGAGAAAGCTTCCTAGTATCACTGGTACTCTAATACAATTTCACGATTGTATCGTACATCTCATACATTGTCTTCTTCTCATGGATATGAGGCACTATATGATCTTTGACCCCTTCTAAAATGATCCTCTTTGCCTTGATATCATTCTTATTATGTTGGGCCAATAGTTAGGCATCTTGTGGTGGTGGGATAACATGCTTCATGAATTCTCCCACATCATTATCTTCCAACACTATTATAATCCTTCCTTTCTAGGCTATCAAGTTCGACGCTCCCTCTAGACAATGATCTGCTCTCAACCTTTGGTAAGCCATCCTGCTTCCCCTGAGAGCTCTCTAAAAACTGCCCACTAAAAGTATTGTATGTGAAAATTCCTTGCAATGTAACAACCAAAAGTATTTCTTCTAAATGATAAATTAATTATGTAACTTATTTTTTTAAGGCAAAATAACGAAATATTCACACTGCAATTTCTTCACCAAATAAAATAAACGTTGCAGAAATAAGACAGTAAGAAATATGGTAGCACACACACAAAAATATGACACCATTAGTTTTGGACAAAAGTCCTCAGAAAAAAACCAATGTGGGAAAACCAGTGCAACAACTGAGGGTATATTTTATTCTTTGCAGCAGAAATATGAGTACAATATGGAAGCCGAAAACTAGAAATCCTACAAAGAAAATATTGGCAAAAATTTTGTGAGGAAATTTTCGTCACCCCTCAAGCAATCTGGGCTCCTACTGCCAGCTCCAAGTGAGTTGTCCAAAACCTTTGTGCATGCCCTACATCACCTCTGCGCAGCTTGCCACGTGCACTGCATGGAACAACTACTACTCAAGTCGTCCTATCCGTTGGCGATTGAGGAAATGTCTCTCTGGCCTCTGCGAAATTTTGTTGCCTCCGAAACTTTGAAACAACCTCCCGAATCATCAAACTGAATTGCTTTATGGAGGCTACTACGCCGCCTTTCTGTGGCTATCTCTACGTCTCTCCAATCTACTCTCTAGAACTGGAAATTCTTCCTCCAAACATTGTTGACCTAACCTTCCACCTACAACTCACCCACTAGCTTGATTTCCACTGTTGAATCACTCATGCTACTGGGAATTCGAACTTCCTAGTGCACTGAGTATTTGCACTAATGTGTTCTCCATCTACCCATGGACTTCCTCTTATAATCTCTATTTTGGACTCCAACGACCAAGATTATAACATGAATTGATTTTCGCTTTTTCTATATCATTCACACTCTATTTTATTAATACCCTTTAATTATTTAATTTCTCCAAGTTTAGACTTAGGATCCCCATTAAAATATTTATTTTTTACAATAAAACATATTCCGAGTGGAATTTTCACAAACGGTTTCTGGGTTCTTTGGAATACATGTGCCTAAGCCTCACCAAAAATTTTGAGACTTGGAGCACTTCTGATGCTACCAAAAATCAACACTCCCTCTTAGCTTGGAAATTGCTCTAACAATATGCGTGTTGCATACTGCTTTGACCTTGAAGCATCCTTTGCGTTGTTGATGTCTGACAAGTTGTCCACCAATCACTGCGTTGTTGTTGCAACCGTACTGCTGCCCATGACACTTCCACTGCCATTGCCACTGCTGCATCGATACTACAACTCCCTCTCAAATGCTACATTTGCTATGCTACTAGCATTTCCATTGCTAATGCTACATTTTCTATGCTACTAGCATTTCCATTGCTAATGCTACATCTGCACTGCGACTCAGCTGCTGAGAGAAGCAACTGAAATTACCCAAAAATCTGAACAAGTGTTCAGTGATGCATATCGGTGCTAAAGACACTGACTACTAATAGCTACTGCATTGTCCCTCTAATGCACTGCGCTACTCCTGCTTTGCGCCGCGTTGTTGCTGCTCTGCACTACTTCAAAATTTGGCGCTGCTACCTACTGCAACTATCGTCTCTACACTCCTCTGCATTGACTGAAAACTCCTCCATCCCGCTACTACTGATCATGGGCTCCCGTAGTAAGGTGATGATCCATGAGGTGGGCTCCTCCAGTATCCTCCCCAACTGAAGTTCAAGGTGAACTACAGTTCTATGTCACCCCATCTCCCTCTTGGAGATGTGTGGGCATTCATGGAAAACTCATCCTCCTCGATCTTCACAGCTGCAACCTTTGGATCATGCTTCTCATCCTTGTCCTTTTTCTTCACAGGACACTGTGATGCAAAGTGGCACATCTCGCTATATCTGAAGCACTTCACCTTCGAAACATCTCTCTTTTGTTTCCATTGCCCATGTTGTCCCTTCGATGTGAGGGTTGCATTCTCTTCCTGCTTCATATTCTTTGATCCGCTCCCGCTGCTACCGTTAATTTTGCACTTGACCAGATCTCTTCTCAGCTTCTCCTCTTGAAGAGCTTCGCACATCTCCTCCCAACTTGGTAACGTTTCCCTACCCAAGATACTTTGGACAAAAAATTGCCACTCCTCAGTGACTGTGTTAAGGGCCAACCTCACCATAGTTGTAGCAATGGGGGTAGAATCCACGACTACCAAATGATCACGGATATCCTGATGCCTCATTAAGAATGGCACAATGTGTTCCCCCTTCTGCATCTGGATCATCCAGAGATTCTACTCCAAGTCCATCTTCCGTTGCTCTGAAGTTCCTTCGTATAGCAAGGACAAGGCCTCCCATATATGCCTGGTTGTGTCCTTGCCAGCTATATGAGAGACTTTATGATTTGTAACACCATCAAGGATAAGTCTCTTGGCCTTTGCCATATTGGACTTGTAATTTTTGTTTTGATCTAGATTTATAGGTACAACAATCACGTTGTCCACGAATTCCTTGAGATGATATTCGTCCAAAAGGAATTTAATTCTTTCCTTCTAGATCACGCAATAGGAGGAACCCTCCAACTGATCCTGATCTCTAAGTCTGTGAGATGCCAGCTCAGCCGAAAACTGTCGAACTGCTCCCTCTTTCTCCCTACTACATAGCTTCTAGGTTGGCTTACGCACTCCTTGATGGAGCTATTAAGTCTGTTGCTCCTTTGCTGCCCAGCAAATGAGAAAATCCGAATTCCTTGACAAGGAAATCACTGAGGAAGAATTCCCTCATTATGTGCTTTTCTTCTTCGTCTAACGCTTCTCTGCCCAACAACTGCTTGCAGAAAAACTGTGTCCTTTTAGCTCTATGTGACGATTTTGTGTTGCTCCCTCTGCCTCAGCAAGATCTTTATCCGGAAGTCTTACCTCTCTGTCAACTCACTCAAAGAGATACACCTCAAAAATTCCACCCTTCTGCATAGAACTGCGCAATTCCTCAGGGGTTTCAAT
Source organism: Pinus albicaulis (assembly GCA_034641835.2). Taxonomy (NCBI): domain Eukaryota; kingdom Viridiplantae; phylum Streptophyta; class Pinopsida; order Pinales; family Pinaceae; genus Pinus; species Pinus albicaulis. The sequence continues at coordinate 468,282,832 of CM076569.1, forward strand.
CCGCTGCTGCTGCAACAATTTGACCTTCACTTCAGTGCTAGATCTTCTCTTCCTGTTTCACATCAAATGCTATGATCTGCTCTTCCTCTTTCTTTTCGGAAGCTATCTCTGCCCCTCTATGTGCTGGAATCACTTAGATCTGATCATCATCCTAGCACTGCTCCGTCAAAAGAATTCGATCACTAGATTCACTCGGTGTATTTTCCAAATGGCCCTCAAGCCTTCCTTTATAGTCTTCTCATTGAGAAATAAATGACCGAGATTAGATCTCTAATCAACGGCTAAGATTATAACATGACTTGATCTTCACTTTTTCTAGATCATTCACACTTTGTTTTATTAATACCCTTTAATTATTTAATTTCCCTAAGTTTAGACTTAGGGTCCCCATTAAAATAATTAATTTTTACAATAAAACATATTGCGAGTGAAATTTTCACAAGCGGTTTCTGGGTTCTTTGGAATACATGTACCCAAGTCTCTCCAAAAAATTTTAAACTTAGAGCACTTCCGATGCTACCAAAAATCAACAGAAAAATGGTTCACCAAGATGTTGGGTTATGACTTCGAAATCATATAAAAAAGGCAAGAAAAATGTCGTTGCAGATGCACTCTCAAGAAAGGATGAGGATGTGGAAGCATTTCTTTGTGCCATTTATATTATCTAACCTAATTAGATAACTAAAGCAAGGGATGAATGGAAGAATGAAGAAGAGGTGTGGACACTCATTCAAAAGTTGCAGCAAGATCCCAGTACATCTGATACATTTATATGGAAAAATAATTCATTATGGTACAAAAATCAGTTATATATCTATAAGAATTCCCAACTCAAACAAAAGATTCTTTTGGAATTGCACACCTCCCCCTTAAGAGGGTTACTCACGATTTTTAAAAACTTACCATAGGGTCAAGAAGGAATTTTTTGGGGACAACCTTAAATATGATATTTAGAAGTTTGTGGTAGAATGTTTGGTTTTCCAACAAAATAAAGTGGAGACAATTAAGACCCTGGGTCCATTACAACTTTTAGCCATTCCAAGTCAATGTTGGGAGGAGGTCTCAATGGATTTTATCACAGGTTTACCCAAGTTTGAAGGAAAGAGTGTCAACATGGTGGTAGTTGATAGACTTACCAATTATGCACACTTTGGTGCATTATCTCATCCATTTAAAGCCAATATAGTTGCTACTGCATTTATGGAAACAATTCAAAACTACATTGAAACCCAAATATTATTGTAAGTGACAGAGACCCCATTTTCACTAGAAATATTTGGACAAAAATATATTCTTGTTTTTATACTCAATTAGCTCATAGCTCATCTTATCATCCTCAATTTGATGGGAAAACAGATATAGTGAACAAATGTTTGGAAGGACATCTTCGTTGCTTTCTATCTGATAAACAAACACAATGGGTCAAGTGGTTACCTCTGGTTGAATGGTGGTATATAACACTCCCTTCCATATTGTAGCAAAAATGACCCCATTTTTGGCACTTTATGGATATCATCCACTGTCCATCACATCATCTTTAAGAGAAAATTCTAAGGTTCTAGTAGTGGAAGATCACATTGAGCATCAACGAGAAGTTCTCCAACTCTTAAAGGATAACCTCACTCTGCCGTAGGATTAGATGAAACAACAGGCCGATCAGCATCACAGTGAAAGAAGTTTTTATGTAGGCAACTGGGTATTTTTACGGCTACAACCATTCAAACTAATGTCCCTCAAGCAAGCTAAGGAGGATAATAAATTATCACCCAACTACTATGGTCCTTACAAGGTGTTGCAAAAAATTGGTACTATGGCATACAAATTGGAGTTGCCCACATATTCTCGAATACACCCAGTTTTCCATGTTTCATGCTTAAAGAATGTTATTAGTGACAAGCTCCTAGTTCAAACAATATTGCCAAAACTTGACGAAGAAGGAAAAATCATATTGGAGCCTAAAGAAGTCACAGAAACAAGAACTCGACAACTTCGGAATCGATCAATTTCAGAGTATATCATTAACTGAAAGAACTTACCCACTGAAGATTCCACATGGGAGAATGAGAATTTTATACAAAAGCATGCAGAACTACTCAAGCGCTGAGGGCAACACTTTTTTTGAAGGAGAGGAGCATGTTAGGTCCCTATAATACTAGTGTATCCTCTTTATTGTTATTGTTACTGTAGCCTATTGAGATTTTGGGTAGCATTGGATGTGCTCTAGCTCTGAAACTTTGTGGAGGGGCTAGAACACATGAGATCTCCAAGACCCAGAAACAGTTTGGAGAAATTCCACCTAAAGCCTAAGTTATTCCAATAATTAACTATTTTAAAGGAGACCCTAAGTCTAACTTATGGAAATTAAATAATTAAAGGGGATTAATTTAAATTTTAAACATGTGGGTGGGAATGATCTAAGTAACGAGGATCAAGTCTTTTCTAATATTAGCCATCGATTAGAGATTAGATCACGGTCATTGATTTTTCAACGAGAAAATTATTAAAGGAAGGCTTGAGGTTAGTTGGAGAACACAGACAGCGGTTTCACTTGAGCTAAGTTGAAACTTTGGGGTGCAATTTGCTAAGAATTTTTGAGTGAGCTTGTAGTGCAGCGAAAGGCAGATCAACAAAGGTATTTCTGAATTTGAGGCCAAGAATACAATTGCAGAGAAGCAGATATGTACCAAAGAGGCAGTGCAGTCCAACAAGGGTGACGCAGACCCAGCCAGGCTCACGTAGAGCCAGCGCAGAGGCTAACACAGTCATAGGAGGGTGATGCAGGCCAAGAGGGGCTAACGCAGAGCCAGAGGCTGCAATGTTGGGGTTTCAGTGGGCCAGAAAGGGCTCGTATTCAGCAGATTAGACAGAGTGATGCATCCACACTGAAGGGTGACATAGGGACTGCATAGGCACCTTTGGGGTTCCTCATTCTCAGCTAGATCAACCGTATTTTTTGTCTCCGGAGATAGAGGTACATTTGTTGGGATTTCTCTGTTGGGAAAACCGCTATTGGTGCCCTTGTTTATATTCATAATTTTGCATAATAATAAAACCCTCAAGATCCGCTACACCAGTTTTCCCGCTTTGGGTTTTTCTGGGGACATTTGTCCAACAAATATTGTGTGTCCTTTGTCATGTGTGCTTAATTATTCAGTACTTGATTTGTATATATGTGTAGGCTACATTATTATTTACTTTGATGTTTTACTGAATAATTCAGGAAAATAACTTGTTAATTAAATCAAACAAGTAGGAGAAGTAAATCAGAATACTGCAATAGGGTTTTTGTAATAAGGATTTAGAAATTTTCACATAGCCCCCTACTGTTATTGTTTTTCCCATGTAGCCCCCATATTGTTATTGTTGTGCCCCATAGAAGCCCACTATTGTTATTGTTGTGTCCTTACATTATTATTGTTATGTAGACTCTAATTATATTGTGACCCCTTAGACTCATATATATACCAAGGAGGTCTTTTCATTTGTATCATCTAAGAATTGTTCATTTATGTGATGTAAAAAGACGTTGCCCACTCGAAGAGGCTTATTTTGAAGTCGTTGATTGATTTCTTCTTCTATTTTGTGATTTTTTTACATAATACACTAATCTACCGTTATGGATAACAAGGCTTGTGTTTTTTCACTTAGTGTATCCATACTCTCATTGTCCATGGATGAATGAGGCCTACCATTTTACTAGATAGATTTCCATGCATTGGTGGTCCTTGTGTAGACCCATGTCTAAACCTAGGTGTATGAATGTGGTTACCCTCCTTGTATGTGAAGTGCCTTGGAAAGGTTTCTTGTTTTCAGAATTTGATCTTTTCTAACATTGTTAGGTTCCTCCATTAGACATACTCTTGCTCCTTGGATCAACCTTTGCATGTGTTCTTAAATTGATCACTCATTTAGCTAGAGATGTCATTTTGAGGTTTCCAATGTTCTTTAACTCATTATGGATGCATATAAGGGTTGACAAGGTAAAAAAATATTTTCCTCATTTGTCATTTGTTAAAAGCATCTAATCCACAAGGTTCTTAAGAATATCTGCCACTATCACTTGTAAACCTATGAACTAAAGACTACTTCTATAATGAATAACTTGTAGATGGCCTCGCAAAAGAGTCCTAGCTGAAACACTTAAATCATATATTATAAGCTAGTGGTTCTTGCCTTATTCCTTTCACCATTGCCTAAGCTCTCAGTGGTTCTCAAGAACTAAGTGGCAACTCCACCCCCTTATTTTCCCTTGATGGTGGTAAGGCCCATTATGTTTTGGTGCAGTAACTAAAACCTTTGTCTTGCATTTTAGGTCACAAATAACCAAAGGCATTGGATGACAACATAAGATATAAGCAATGTAGTTATCATCACACTGAGCACAATGTGATAGGCACTACAAATTTTGAAGCACACTTTGGATTTTTGTTGAAGGATCCATTGCCTATTCTTGGACCCATTTCCAAGGTGAAAATGACAAAGGAGGTCATTTCATATGGGCAAGCTATTAGATTTATTGACTGCATCAAGAAGATTCATGACCAAGTTCAAAAATATTTCCATAAAAGTCAACAAAAGCAGAAGGTTGTGCATGAATCAACACTGCCTAGATCACATATTTTATGTAGGAGATAGAGTACAAGAATATCTTTAGAAAGAGTGCATTAAGAACAGAAAAATATTAAGCTGCTCAAAAGAGTCCTATTTGAAACACTTAAATCAAATATTATAAGCTAGTGGCTCTTACCTTCTTCCTTTAACTATTTCCTAAGATCTCAACGACGGAGTGGCAACTCCACTCCCTTCTTTTCTCTCAATTGTAGTAAGGCCCATTATGGGTTGGTGCAGTAACTAAAACCTTTGTATTGCAGTTTAGGTCACAAAAAACCAAATATATTGGATCACAACATCCGATATGTGCAACATATTTATCATCACAATGTGATAGGAACTACAACTTTTGAAGCATACTTTGGATTTTTGTTGAATGATCCATAGCCCATTCTTGGACCCATTTCCGAAGTGATGATGACAAAGGAGGTCATTGCATACAGGCTAGCTATTTAGATTTATTGATTGCATCAAGAAGATTCATGATCAAGTTTTTATATTTCCATAAAAAGAAATAGAAGCACAAGGCCATGCATGGATCAACAACACTGCCTAGATCACAAATTTAGTGTAGGAGACAGGGTCCCTGTCCAAGTATATCTTTAGAAAAGGTGCTTTAAGAAAAAAAAAATTAAGCTGCCCATATATGACCCTGCCACCATCATCATGCAATTGGCAACTCCACTTCCTCTTTTTAGTGGTGATAAGGCCCATTATGTAGTGATATAGTAACTCAAATCATTGTATTACAAACAACCAAAGACATGGGATAACAACATCCAATATGAACAACACCAGTATAATCATGCAGTGTATAATGTGGTGTACAATGTGATAGGATCATAGGTGCTTCATCTTTTTAAAGATGCTCTGTGTTAGCCCTCAAATTGCATGAGAGAGAAACTTGTGATTTTCATCACGTGATTCACAACAGCAGTAAATACTATTTTAGGCCAGTTTCCATACGTAAATCATCCCTTGACTTGATCTCCATCCTTCAAACAGTAGATTCCTTCTTATATGCAGGGTGATTTTGTACAGATATAAGCGTTGTTCCTTGGTTAGGCACAAATTAATCTATTTCCCTCTGATCTGGTTCAATAGGCAGAGGCATAGAAGGTTATACAGGTGCTGGCCTTTATAACAAGATGTTGGTTGATGTCTTATCCATTCAATGAAGCGTAACCCTGAATTCACTAGCAACGAATGGGAGGTAGTGCATTAAGGAAATAGTGAAGATACAGGCCTGTAGCTATTTGAATGGTTAGACAGGTTAATGGATATGAGTTTCAGCCCCTTATTTCAAGAAAATACCAAGGAGAGAATTGTAAAGAAAGAGCATCCAAATATTTTCTAGCATGATTTGAGGTTCATCTTCCACTACTTGATCAGGCCTAAAATATGATTGCCCAATAAAGGAAGCCACTTCACATCAATAGCATGTTTCAATATTGGATGTAAAGAAATAAATGACTTTCAATGAGTAAGGGACATAATCGGTCTATAGGCATTTTAACATGGGGTATTAAAGTCTTAATCAAAATCCATGCCTTGTACTTAGAGCCAACTGTTTTGTATGCATGAAAATGACTTTCAACTTGTTTATGAAAACAGTTTTGGACATACTGTATAAGTCCTCGTTGGAATGTAGAGTCTTTATCATTCAGTTTTCTTTAAACAATGTCTATGGTCCAATTGATAGAGGAACTTAGAATTTATAACAGAGCCGAGTTTGATGGATTTGAATGAATATAAGAGTGTGTATTAACAATGAATAAACATAGTTTGATAAGTGAGCTACATGTCGTCATATTCCTTGTTGTGGGAGTGAGGCTATAATTATCATGGAGTCTTATGTTGATTTCACACTATTCTAGGGGCAATTCTACGGAGAATTCAGACCTACAGCATAACAAAGAAGACTTATAGCATCGGAACTATCCCTTACTCTACCGACACATCAAAGGGATTGTTTTAAAAAATTATACTAGGAGGTGGTTTGAGGTCTCATGTGGCAACGTCAAAGCCAGTTGTATAAACCAGAACTTTGAAAGGATCAGTGGGGTTGTTTTAACAAGATTGATCAGCCATAAGTTGAGCTCAATTATGGCAGGAACTGGTCTGCGTTCATTACTAAACAGCAAAAGTAGTTTGGCACTCTTGTCATATGTAATACGATAACATGATTCATTTCCTTTTGCATGCACCCTTCATCTAAGTCAATGAATAATTGCAACCGTTCATCTAAAGTGCTCTATATTGCACATAGTTTGAGGGTGCCCTCAGTTTAGGTATTGCTGCAACTATCCCTGTGCAGTTTGTACCTAAAATTACTTACAATAGTCAAAGGGGCATAATTTGAGGAGTTCTCCATCACTTGATTTTTTTGAAGGAGGTTTTAGAAATCTGTTATCTTCTATGTTCCACCAAGTCTCCTGGACAAGAGGAGAGGGGAGATGCAAATTTTGGAGAAATTCGGGACAGGGATGTCAGAGTCCCTGTCTATAATAATAATAATAAACAACTCCCAACAATAATATTTCATCCCATGAAAATTCATCATTGTGCAATGTATATATGGAACGGTAAACAATAAATAGTACAAAATTCAAATTTGTAAATGATCATTCAGATTCATATTCAGTAATAAACTGCATTGATTCATAAACCATGAATGAAAGAGAAATAGTAAAATATTGGTACATTGATTTAAATTTATCACTCATCATTCATCCTTGTAGAATTTAATTAGTACTAAGAAAAATAATATATAATGGTCCGAAATAATAAATGAAAATTACTTAAAGTCTAAAACAGTAAATATTTGATTTGAGGTCATCAGTGTCTACATTCAAGGCTCAAAAATTAAAATTTAAAATAAACAATTGACATTGACCCTATGTTCCACCAAGTTTCCAAGGTGGGGTAGTCTAGAAGAGGGGAGACGAACTAAAGGGACATGAGGGAGCACCCCCAAATTTTAGGAAAATTTAGAAGGAACAGGGAGATTTTGAGGTCCCTAGCATAGGGGTTCCCATCTCGAAAATTATAGAAATAATAGTAATCAAGACAAAAAAACTATTAAATGGGTCACAAAGACAAAAAGTTGTTATATGCATCTGCAAAATGAAGGGGGAGATACAAGTCGAGCTAGAAGAGACGCTAGTGGTGGACATAGTAATCAGATGCTCAGAGTTGGCTTTTATAGGAAATTTTAGTGGCAAAGACCTAGTGGGGAAACCACTAAAAGGGTCAATCTCAACCACCTAGGAAAAGGTTTTGGGCTACTACTCTCCAAGGTTCCAAATAGGCTCCATTGTATTCATCACCTTGTTATTCAAAACAAAGGGAAACATGGACAAAATAAAAGGAGGTGAGTCATACACTTCAACCATGCTACAAAGCTGCCCGTCAGGAACTAAGAATACTACTTCACTCCTATTAAAATAAATAAATAGCCCAGCTCCCAGTAAAGATTAATTTATCTCACTTATTGTTAAAGTTCTAGAGCTTGAAATTGTTGTAAACAATAAAAGATGAGTTCGACTGATACTTAAAAATTGATGATCAAACATCAACTATGGATTGACTGAAAATGGCCAAAATCTCTGTGCAAGTGGACTTCATAGAAGCGATACCAAAAATCCTAGCCCTGAAAGAAAAATAAGGCACAACCCATTCACCTCCCAAGAAAATTAGTAGAAAGAATCCTCCCCAAGGAGTAAGGATGCAACTTGAGTCAACTAGCAAAAAAAAGGCGCAACATACATGGAAGAATTTAGCTCCTATGTACTACCATAGTATTAAAAACCAGTCGGGTCAAACCGGTCAGTCAGACCCCTGGGCGGTCAAAACCCGTCAAAAAACCCGGTTTAACCTCCTACTTCGCATGAAATCTCGGTCAAACTAGTGCTCATCGGCCGGTTCTGTCCTTAACCAGCCAGTTAGCTGCCAAGGACGCAAAGGGACCCACGCACAGAGTTTTCGTCGATTTAGGGTTGTTTTGGAGGGAAGAGGAGGGTTTTTTCCCTCCAAAAACACCCTCTCCAATCCTTTATAAGCAGTGGCAGCCTCTCATTTGTTTCACAACATCTCATTTGGAGCTTTTGTGAGTTTTATTGAGAGCTTGGAGAGTGTTGAGTTTTTTCTGGAGTAGTGGAACAACATAGAGTTTGAGCTAAGTACTAGCCATCATGCCTCCAAAAGCCAAGGATACTGCATGGGCTCATTGTGATATGATTGATGGAAAAATGATCTGCAAATATTGCCAAAAATTTATTGTAGGAGGGGGTATTTACTATTTAAAAGTTCAAGCAATAGTTGGTTGGGATAGGAGGCCATGTAAAGCCATGTGGAGCACCAAATGAAGTAATAGGGCATATTAGGGCAGAATACCTTCAAAAGGAAGGCTGAGACTCGAGTCACCGACCCAATAGAGAATTTTGTGACTCAAGCAATTGCAAAGTTTGGCAGTCGAGACTCAACCAACTGAGTTTTATCGTGATGAGAAGTTTCAAGTGATAATGTTGATCACTAATTAGTAATATCATATATGTAGATTTGTAGTAGATTGTAGGCCAATGGCCTCATATTTTGTAGCATTGTTTTTGAACTTTATGGGCCGTTTGGAGCCCCATTGCTTATGTTTTTTTTCGATGATATGTATTGCACTCGGTGCCATTTTGATATATTCACCTTTACATGGTATATAAATGAGCAAAATTTTCATATTTTGTCTCTATGTGCTTGGAATCATGGTTGGCAATCTTAAAAATAGTTTTTTTATTAAAAAATAATTATTTAATGTATTTTTTTTAAAACTAGTTCGTTTAGACCTGACCAGTACCGCTTAGACCGGTTCTGGTCAGAAACCCGATTCATTAGGTCCACCAATCCAGTCATCGGCTCCGGTTTTTAATACTATGTGTACTATCATTTATCCCATTAGATGCCTTAGGGTAGCTTCTTGTATAGATAAAAAGTGATCAACTCTTTCTAGCTAGTCCAAGGGAAAAGAGAGTCGAGATAACAATATTGATGTTTGTAGCTCGGGTAGGTACTTCTGCATAGGCCTATGTATCTACACATGTGGAAGTCACCTAATACACCCCTAACCTTAGAAATTACTATAAATTTTAACGACTAAGGAAATTATTTTATAAGATAAAAGTGAGTTAATCTAATGAAATGCAAAAAAATTGTGTTAGTGAATTAGATCAATCTCAATCATTGATCTCAAGTGATGTTAAGATCTAATCTCAATTATCAATCACTTCAGGGGTTAGGGTTGTGGATTCGGACATAACATAAAGAAAGGCTAGGCTAAGGGAGAAGACACATTAGATTGAGTGAGTACAAGACATTGAGAGAAGATCTGAATGATTTGGAGAAGGATTTCCATTCAAGTGTGCCAGGTCCAAGGAAAGTGTAAGGAGGAGCAAGGGAGATGCACATCAACTAAAAGAGATCGAAGGACAGATCTACGAATTGATCAAGTGGATTAGGTCCAAGTCATTGTTGTATATGTAATTTCCTCAAAGGGTCATTTTCCTAGTAGGGGAGCTCGAGTAGGTTGTGAAGTTATTTGAGAATTGTATGATTGGGAAGAAACTTGTGTGCACTTAAGTGATTGAAATTCGTTGTTTATTTTGCTTATGTTGTTTAAGTTTTGATAAAATACCAGTTGTGCTTGTTATTTATTAGATCTATAATAATCTGCTAAGTAGTAAATTGCCATGTTGTTGGGTTCAAGGAAATTTAAAATTTTATCAAAGCATAACCTCTGAAACCAATCTCCAAAGAATTGTACAAAGGCATTGAGAGGCTAGGTTTCTGCCAACGATTGTACAAGGTAGAAATTTTTCTTTTCAGGCACAAGGATCATACAATCAAATCCATATGCCACGCGAGGGCTAAATAAATTGTTTGTATGCAGCAAGGATGGGTCAAAGAAAAGTTGAAGTAGTGACAAAGCGGCTGAAAAATCCATGGGGGCCAGCACAACCAGCGGTTACGACAGGAAATTAAAATAATAATAATAATAATAATAATAATTTGGCTAGTAGCGAAGCCAATCACCAACCGTTGACACTCTCAACTACAACAAGCAAGGACTAGTGGCCAAGAGAGTCAAAGGAGCTACTAACTAGTAGCTACCTAGAGAAAGGGCTAGCCAACACAAGGATCATATGATTGAATCCATACGCCACGTGAGGGCTAAATAAATTGTCTGTATGCAGTAGGGATGTGCCAAAGAAAATTCGAAGTAGAAACAACACAACTGAAATATCCATGGGGGCTAGCAAAACTAGCTACTATGACAAGAATTTAAAATAATAATAATAATTTGGCTAGTAGCCAAGACAATCACCAATTGTTGACTTTGTCAACTACAACATGCAAGGACTTGTGGCCAAGAGAGTCAAAGGAGATACTAACTAATAGCCACTTAGAAAAGGGGCTAGCCACTAATAGGCTGTGAGGTCAAGCCCGTAACCAAGCCCCCACAAAAGCCATGGAAATAGAAGTCTCATCCAATCAGAGCTTAGTTGTCCAGGTGCAAGAAAAAGGATGACAGACAAGTCCAGCCAATAGAGGGGGCAGAGCATGGCAAAGGAGAGACGGGTCATGAGGAAAGGAAATGATATAGCCATTATGATCTACAAAAGAAGCCACTAGGTAGATGCACGCAGGTTGAAGGTGTGCCACAGGAGTCAAGTTCTAGGGTCAACATGCAAATATCAAAGCAGCCGACAGGAAAAGTAGTCAAGGGGATGGGAGACAGTCATGAGGTCATTGTTACATGTGAACCACCAAATTACGTAGTCAACCACTAGTTAGGTGTAGCCACCTAAAGACGGGTTGTAGAGGGACATTGAGTTAGCTACCAAGCTAGCCAACAGGTTGAGGGTGGTCCGCAAGGTATTAGGACATAGAAAGCCTGGAAAGGTTAGAAGCTTGGGGTGGCATGCGGGCGTCTAGCACCAGTAGGGACAAAGACTCAAGTTGCTATTGTGTAAAGCTATATTCGTAGAGCCGATACACAAACCCAAAGCAGTAGATATCAACCTACAAAAGAGGAAGTTTGCAAAGAATCTAGTACACGATCATACAATCCATACAATGCCATAGAGTAGCCTAATAATCCAGAATGACTGTATGAGGAATGTACAAGAGAGAATAGTTGGAAAGTACTAAGGATAGTACCAAGCATTGTGCCAACATGATTGGTAGAGGTCAACTTTCAGAGGGAGAGAGGGAGGCCATACTAATCAGAAAAATTGATGGGTTTTTCAAAGGACCAAAGCACAGATCCAGAGGAGATCTTAGTGGATCTATAAGCGAACATTATTCTTGTGGGTGCTAGAAGGACTTAGCATGAGGCTTATATCAAATCAAAGATATGGTAGCAATTAGTCTCATATTTGAGGACCGATTGGATGGAGCATCAAATTTCCTACCCTAGAAGGCATGGGTTATCTTGTTGTTGAAGGAGAATAACCACTTTGAGAATCGCCTAATTCCTCACTTGGAAAAAGAGAAGATAACTAGGGAGATGCATAAAGATCTAGTGGACCTATTCTAGAGCAACAACATGAACAGAAAGATGATCTTGAAAAATAAGGCCATATCCATCTAGATGTCAAAGTTTGATCATGTTACCAATTACTTCATCAGGATCACTTGGACACAAGATCAACTTGCAACCATTAGGGAAAAAATGGAGGACATAATGCTCATGAATGTGGCATTGAATGTACTTCCCAAGTCATGGGAAGCATTTTTCAATGGAATCAGCACCCTGGAGCACCTTCCTAACTGGGAGAGACTTTGGATTGACTGCATCCAGGAAGACACTCAGGAGGAGTCTAAAGTCAACAAGCAGAAAGACAAAGAGGAGAACCTAGCCTTGGCCAATATGGCCATGAATGGAAAAGGAAAGCGTTAAAAATGTAAAAATGAAGGGCCAACCTCTTATCCAAGGAAGAAGAAGGACTTGACCAAGACCAAGTGCTTCACTTGACACAAGATTGTGCACTATGCATCATAGTGTCTACAGAAGAAGAAGTGAGATCAACATCATTAGGTAAAGTGGACCATATTCAATGCTAGGGGCACAAAAAAAATTGACACAAACCTTGCCTTCAAATATCTTTATAGTTGATTATTTGAAAGTAAGTTACCACAATTCTGTTAAGGATGATTATATAATTATCCCTATCAAGTGCCTCCAACCCCAAGTGGAAGGATAGTTCCCAGGTAGGCCCATTAATTCAAAAATTGCATGTGAAAATGTGTACAAGGAATGGGAAAGACTTCAAGGAATATACCACTACCTTGGTGCCAGCTGAAAGAAGTCCAACATCTTGGAGTAATGATGATAAGAGGGAGAAATCCTGGGGGCCTGAGTTACTCTTTTCCTCGGCCTGTTTTTCTCACCTCATACGACTTTTACTTAAATGATCTTTCTTGTGTTTCTTGCATCACTTGGGTGACCAACTTGCTAAAGAAGATAACTCTAGCAAGAACCTTGGTGAGAGGAGAATATTGGTGTAAAAGATAACTCTAGCAAAAGGAACTTATTATATAGAGTAATGAAAAAGGAGAAGACACAACTCTACTAGTGGTGATTAGCTAGATACTATGAAGAGGGAGACAAAATAAAATAGGAGCTCATAACTTCTATAGAAGACAAGGGCATAGAAAAAGAACTCAAACTTGTGCAAAGAATTAGACTAATGATTATTTTTTGAAGAAAAGGGTTGTGACCTTGTGATTGTAATAGGAGTCCATAGATGAATGTATTATTCAGAAATTTTCAATTAATAAAAAGTCATTTCTTTGTTGTTTTCTCCTACTACATGTGTGTTTGTTGTTTCCATCTATGAGTAATGTGCACTCTAAAAACCTATGGGCAAGTGGCACATCCCTTGTTCTACATCATTTTGGTATTGTAATGGGTTGATACCTACATGTGAGAGGCAATCTCTAGCAAGAGGAGAGTTGGGTATGTCAAGGTAAGCTACAACTCCAATGAGAAAGAAAGAATCTATAGATGTTGCAAGAGAGAAACAACTCCAAATCTGTTTTTTGGCTAGAGTTGTAGAATTGTAGTGTACATTGAAGGAGGAATCATAATCAAATAAGGATTGAGGTGAAGATTTGACATCCACAGATTGTGAAGGACAAGTTTAACAAAGAGAATGTTGGATAGAGTTGTCAAAGTAATAGATATCTCTGGAGAATGTAGTGTAGGTTGGAGATGTCAATGGTTGAAGCTATAGCTCTACTATGGAAATTGCATAGAATGATAGACATTATAGGACATCTACAAAAAGACTTACAAAGTGAAAGTATATTGCTGAGAGAGAGAAACAACTCCAATAGTGAGGATGTTGGGTAGATATCCTGAGAAGCTGAATGTTGTGAAGCTAGCTCCAAAAATAGAAGAAAAGAGATATCAACGCCTTAGAAATAAGCCACTTCGATGGGGAAACCTCCAATACATTACATGAATGAACAATTCTTGGATGATACAAATTACAAAACCTCCTTTCTATATATAGGAGTCCATGGGGCCACAATGTAATCCTAGGGGGCCACAATGTAATCCTAGCCGACCTAACAATAATAATTTAAGGGCACAATAATAACAATATGGGGGTTACAGGGGTACAATAATAACAATAAGGGGGTTACACTAACAACAATAAGGGACTATACTAGTAATATAGGGACCTAACATGCCCTCTCCTTCAAAAAAGTGTTGTCCTCAACGCTTGAGTAGCTCTGGGTGCTTCTGTATAAAATTCTCATCCTCCCATGTAGAATCTTCAGTGGGTAAGTTCTTCCACTTGATGAGATACTCTGAAATTGATCGATTCCATAGCTGTTGAGTTCTTGTTTCCGTGACCACTTCAGGTTCCAATATGATTTTTCCTTCCTCATCAAGTTCTGGCAATATTGTTTGAACTGGAAGATTTTCACCTATAACCTTCTTTAAGCATGAAACATGGAAAACTGGATGCACTCGTGAAGAAGCAGGAAGCTCCAATTTGTATGCCATAGTACCAATCTTTTGCAACACCTTGTAAGGACCATAGTACTTTGGCGATAATTTATTATCCTTCTTAGCTTGCTTGAGGGACATTTGTTTATATGGTTGTAGCCGTAAAAATACCCAATCTTCTACATCAAAACTTCTCTCGCTGCGATGTTGATCTGCCTGTTGTTTCATTCGATTTTGTGCCAAATTAAGGTTATCCTTTAAGAGTTGGAGAACTTCTTGCTAATGCTTGATGTGATTTTCCACTACTTGAACCTTCGAATTTTCCCTTAAAGATGATGTGATGGATGGTAGATGATATCCATAAAGTGCCATAAATGGGGTCATTTTTGCTGCAGTATGGAAGGAAGTGTTATACCACCATTCAGCGAGAGGTGACCACTTGACCCATTGTGTTTGTTTATCAGATACAAAACAACGAAGATATCCTTCCAAACATTTATTTACTATCTCAGTTTGACCATCAGATTGAGGATGATAAGATGAGCTATGAGCTAATTGAGTACCGAAACAAGAAAATAACTCCGTCCAAAAATTTCCAGTAAAAATGGGATCTCTGTTGCTCACAATAACCCTTGGGCTTCCATGTAGCTTTTGAATTCTGTCCATAAATGTAGTAGCAACTCTACTTGCTTTAAATGGATGAGATAATGCACAAAAGTGTGCATACTTGGTAAGTCTATCAACTACCACCATGATGACACTCTTTCCTTCTGACTTAGGTAAACCTATGATAAAATCCATTGAAATCTCCTCCCAACGTTGACTTGGAATGGATAAAGGTTGTAGAAGTCCCGGGGTCTTAATTGTTTCCACTTTATTCTGCTGGCAAACCAAACATTCCGCCACAAACTTTTGAATATCAGATTTAAGGCCATCCTAAAAAAATTCTTTCTTCACCCTGTGGTAAGTTTTAAAAAATCCTGAGTGTCCTCCTAAAGGAGAAGTGTGCAATTCCAGAAGAATCTTTTGTTTTAGTTGGGAATTCTTACAAAGATATAAGCGATCCTTGTACCATAAGGAATCATTTTTCCAACTAAATGTATCAGATGTACTAGGATCTTGCTGCAACTTTTGAATGAGTGTCCATACATCTTTTTCCTTCTTCCATTCATCTCTTGCTTCGGTTATCCAATCTCGTTGGATAATAGAAATGGCACAAAGAAATGCTTCCACCTCTTCATTCTTTCTTGAGAGTGCATCTGCAACAACATTAAGCTTTCCTTTTTTGTAGATTATTTCAAAGTCATAACCCAACATCTTTGTGACCCATTTCTGCTGCTCTTCTGAAGATAGTCTTTGTTCCAAAAAGTGTTTAAGACTATCATGATTAGTTTTTACCTTGAAGTGTCTTCCCATTAGGTAAGTTCTCCATTTCTTTAGTGCATGTAGTATTGCTAACATTTCCTTCTCATAAATAGGTTTTTGTAAATACTTTCCTTTGATTGGATGACTTTCAAAAGCAATGGGTCTTCCTTCCCGCATTAAAACAACACCAATTCCATTTCCTAAGGCATCACATTCCACAATAAAGGTTTTTGTGAATTCTGGCGTAGCTAAGACCGGTGCTAGGCACATTACCTCTTTAAGATATTCAGAGGCCTTAGTTGCTTCAGGAGTCCATGAAAATGCATCTTTCTTCAATAATGTTGTTAGAGGTGCTGCTATTCTCCCATAATTCTTAACAAACTTGCGATAATACCCTGTTAACCCGAGAAATCCTCGCAACCACTTTATGGTTGTGGGGACTTTCCATTCCTTAATGGCTTTAATTTTGTTAGGGTCTACTTTAACACCCTTGTGAGATACAATATGACCCAGATATTCCACCTCTTGTACTCCAAAGAAACATTTGGATGTTTTTGCATATAATTGTTTCTTCTGCAATAGTTTGAGCACCCTGTCAACATGTTCAACATGATCCTTCCAGGACCTGCTATAGATTACTATATCATCAAAAAATACTAGAACAAATTTTCTAAGGAAGGGTTTGAAAATTGAATTCATCAACCCTTGAAATGTAGAAGGTGCATTGGTAAGGCAAAAAGGCATGACCAAAAATTCATAATGACCCTCATGAGTTTGAAATGCTGTTTTTGGAATATCTTCGGTCTTCATTCTAATTTGATGATATCCTGAACGAAGATCCAACTTGGTAAAATAAATCGCTCCATGTAATTCATCTAATAATTCATCAATCACTTCCGGATGCGGACGGCTGTTCGACTTGATGGGCCACATGGCCCCGACCTCTTTCCAAAGCGCGAGGCGTGTGGTGGCCACATGGCCCTCCACGGCGCCATTAAGCTTGCATTCAATTCGACTGTCCGCCATAACTACTCTCCCCCTCGACGGCGTTACAACAGCTCTGTTCTGCCTGGCTTCTGCACTATGGACGCCAATTCATTCTTCACTGTGCTCTCAGACTCTCGGCGTGGTTGTTTGGCTCCTCTGGGCGGTGCGTGCCCTGCACATTGTGCTGAGCCAAGCGCTCGCACAAATACCGGCCGGCGCTGCTCTCTCTACAGCTGCATCGAGACACTTCCGGGCGCGCATTTCTCAAACAGTGCCTTCTGCCCTGGTGCGTTTATCATTCCACGGCATTCGCCTGGCTCACTTGTTGCTCCGGCTCTTATGGGTGCGCACTTGGTTCAGCTTCCTCCTGGTTCGATTGCTGCTCCAGCCCTTCTTCCGGTTCAAGACATCAACAAAGTTGAGCCCGTCATGCCTCGACTCTGTCAGCGCATGACTGCCCATCGTGGAGGCACCCGCGGTAGTTCTGTTGTTGACCGCACCAACTCCAGTAGGCATTGCTCGGTTTATTCTTCTGGTCCTGCTCCAAGTCGACTGCCCACCTCCCCTCCGCGAGACGCTCCTCATTTCTCTCCCACCTCTACCCCTCAGCCCTCTCGCAGTCACTTCATCCGCCAAACCACGCAGAGGGCGGAGCTGCGTTTCGATAGTGCTTTCAACCGCCCCTCCATAACCGCATACATCACTGTTACTCTGCGTGAGGATGCCGCTCTCCGTTCTCCTCCTTGGCCTGACTCCACTCCTTCTCCCCTTGACCCTCATTCCGCCTCCATCGAGCCTCGGTCCACTTCCGCTGCTACGCCCCAAGCTGACATGAGCGAGCCTTCTGTCCATCCAACTCCCTCCCCGGGCCTTTTCTCCATGCAGGTGAACGTGGACGGTGTTCTGAGCACAGAGGCTCATCATCAGGATGCTGAAGCAGATGACCCTGAGGATGACTTCGGATGTCCAATCGAGGAGGAGAAACCCTCTCCGGTAAACTCCAATTGACACAGCTATGACCTGGCCCAGTATGGACTCTGAGCTTGTTTACTTTCATAGAGTTGCTGGTCTTTTACAATACACAGCAGATAGTGTTAGTCTTTTGCCTTCGATAGTGTTAGTTTTTTGTAGACTCATAACAATTATTATAACTATTCCACCGGTTTCCCTTCCCAAGGGCGGTGTGACAGACATTACAGAGCTGGTTTCCCTATATGGGCAGCTTATTTTTGGGATTAAGCCGGGTTTTCAAGCCCAGTTTCAGGCTATCAAAGCTGAACTGAGGCAGTTTTGTACTATAATATTTACATAATAGAATTAGCTTAATTTAGAAAAAAATAATAATTCATCAATCATAGGAATGGGAAATTTATCTTTAATGGTGAGCTTATTGAGCTCCATATAATCCGGACACATGCGCCATGATCCATTCTTCTTGTATAACAATACTACAGGAGAAGAGAAAGAACTTTGACTAGGTTGAATTATACCCGCCTCTAACATTTCTACAATCATACGTTCAATTTCGCTCTTTTGGACGTAAGGATATCTATAAGGCCTGATGTTTGGAGGAACACTTCCGGGAATCAAATGAATAGCATGATCATGATCACGAATAGGTGGGAGTCCTTTGGGAGTTTCAAACACCTTGGAATGATTGTCCAAGACTTGTTGGAGATCTGCAGAAATAGATGATTTTGATGTTGGAAATTCTAGTAGCATAATTGTGCAATTATGCCTCATTGTTATTTCCTTAGAAGCTTTGTCATGACATTAGAGCTTATTATCTTTCCTGGCTTCCCTGAAATACCCCGTAATTTGACTTCCTTTCCTTCTGAAAAAAAAAAATTCAAGAAAAGTTCTTGAAAATTAAAAGCTACCATCCCCAAAGATTGTAACCATTGTACTCCTAGTACAACATTAGCACCTCCCATAAGAATGGAAAGCATTGGACTATTCAATACATATTCCCCCATGGTTAGCTTGATATTATGGCATTTTCTAGAGCAATTTATAGTTCCTCCATTTGCAACCATCACTTGACATTTTGGTGCTAGGTATAGGAAACAATTCAATTCCTTGGCTACCTTACAATGAAAAAAATTATGGGTGCTACCTGAATCAATCAATACTATTACCTTTTTCTTCTTGATATGTCCTTCTATCTTGAGAGTTTGAGGAGTGGTAATTCCTGCCAATGCATTACACGATATGGTCAGACTCATTTCTTCCTCTTCTAGGGCTGGTTGTTGGTGTATATCCTCTTCTTGTTCATTTTCTTCTTCCTCTTCACAATCTATGTAAAACAATTTCTTCTCAACACACTTATGACCTTTAGTGTATTTGTTATAACAACTGTAGCAAAGCCCTTTTGCTCTTTTTTCTTCCAATTGTTGTGGTGTCAACCTTGTAGGTTGTGGAAATCTAGGCGTAGCAACACTTCCTTCTTTATAGAAGTGAGTGTTAGGCTTCCTTGTCACCATAATTTTACATTCAATTTTTCTTGCCAACCTAAATGCCTTCTCCAATAAATCAGGTTCCAAAACGCGAACTTCATGTTGGATGTTATCCTTTAAAGTACCTATAAAGAGATCAATCTTGTGTTCCTCTGGCATATCAGTTACCCTTATATTCAATTTTTGGAAGTACTCAATGTGCTGCCCCACTAAAACCTTTTGTTTGAGATTTATCAGTTGGCTAAAGAAGGTGTTGCTCTTTGTATCCTCATAATTTGTTATCATTTCCTCTGTAAAAATTGACCAAGTGACAATTTTTTTATGGGAGCAAAGCCATTGATACCATACAAATGTATTTTGTTCTAAATGTAAAGTTGCAATGTGTACCTTTTGTGTGTTTTGCACATTATGGAGATCAAAATATTGCTCCATCTGTAGTATCCATGTTACAGGATCCTTTCCATCAAACTTCCTCATATCAATTTTTGGAATATGGTGGTTCTTCCCGCCAACATTAGAGTTTATGAAATCACAATTAACATTTATTTTGTTCTCATCATGAGGTTCTTCTACTATCTTTTCACCATTAGGAAACCTTTCTTGTATAAACTTTGTCAAACCTTCCATGTCCGCTTTTAGAAAATTCTTCATGTTTTCCATTTTCTCATCGATCTTAGCTTCCATGTCATCCATCTTAGATTCCATGCCAGCCTCCATGCCATCCATCTTAGCTTCCATGCCTTTCTTCAAACCATCCATCTTAGTTTCCACGCCCTTCTTCAAAACTTCCATTTCATTTTTTGTTGTTCTTTGCGAGAGCGAAATTTGTTGCACTTGCTCTTGTAATTTTGATAGATCATGTTGCAATTCTTCATCTTCATGAGTCATAGTAGAGCCTTCTGAAGGCTTAATGGGTGTTGAATTATTTTTATGGGGCATTTTTTAGAACCCAATACTGATATCTATTCTACAATATTCCCTTGGAATCAATTCAAATTGATTCTTCAAACAAGACTTATGCAATTCGGAAAAAATTACACACCTTTTTCTTGCTTTTGAAGAGCTTGATATTTAAATTGGATTATCTCTTTGGTTACAGCTCTTCAATATATGACATTTGGCACTGAGGTAGCCTTATGAATCCTCTTTTGAATGCCACAAGTCTAAGTTGATTTGGATTCTTCAAGTTAAAGTTATCTCCAATCTCCCACAATGACCTAATTATGGCCTATTTCAGTAGATCGAACTTATACGACTTGCCACATGTCACTATTTCATCTTTTAGCTCTAAAATTGATAGCAAAGAAACTCCAAATCCTGTACTTGCAACCAATTTTTACGCACTCCAATCCGATGCTCAGAGAGAGAGTTATGAATATTTTCCCACATTCACTTCTTTGATATGAAATTCAGAGATTCGAAATCACTACCTTTCAGCTGCATCATATCTCTCGGGTAATATTGAAACTGCTATGAAATTGTGCGACGCGTTTCTCAGATTTCCAGCTTCGCACCCTAAAATTTCAGATTTTAAACCTCGTCGAAAAAATGTTATAGCGCAAATTCCACGATGACCTATTTATATTAAATTGAGGAGCCTCAAAAGCCTCAAAAGACCTAACTTCCATAGATCATATCTCCGAAAATATTACGAACCAAGCTCGAAATTTGCGATGATGTTCCTCGTGATTTCGCTTCACACCCTAATCGCCTGAAACTTCATAGAAACAAAGCTATAGCGAAAATTCCACGATGACCTGTTTGGAGCAGCAAAACCCTAGAATCCAAAGCTCTGATACCAAATGTTGTGAAGCCAGCTCCAAAAATAGAAGAAAAGAGATATCAATGCCTTAGAAATAAGCCACTTACAAAACCTCCAATACATTACATGAATGAACAATTCTTTGATGATACAAATTACAAAACCTCCTTTCTATATATAGGAGTCCATGGAGCCACAATGTAATCCTAGTGGGGCCACAATGTAATCTTATCCGACCTAACAATAATAATTTAAGGGCACAATAATAACAATATGGGGGTTACAGGGGTACAATAATAACAATAAGGGAGTTACACTAACAACAATAAGGGACTATACTAGTAATATAGGGACCTAACACTGAAGGGTGGATTTAAAATCTTCATATCTCAAATAAATGAAATAGATAACATTTTTGGGTAGAGCTATCATTGCATAGGACACAATTCAATAAATAATTATTGGGTAGAATTGTTTTAAGATTGTGAGAAGAAGAGAAACTACCAGAGCATATTGCAATAAAGACAATACACAACAAAGGGGAAGCATAAAAGACAGAACAAGTGTCTTCTGATTAAGCACAACTTCCTAAGTTAAACATTCATTAGAAGCTAACTAAATGTTAGTAAAAGGTGAAGAAAATGAAACAAAATGAGGTGAAGGTGATTGTATAAGAACAACCTTGTCAAGAGAAGTAGAGTGATGAGAGAAGACAGTGAAAGGTTCAAATGAAGATGAGGAAGATCTTCATTTTGAGGTGGAGATAGCAAAGAGTGTGGAACATAGAGATAAGTGCATTCTAGATGAGATGAAGGAATAACTTGCAACAAAATACATGCAAGCAAGCTTGGAGTTATAAATAAGAGAGTTGATGGAAAAGGCACCATTGAAGGTGGCGCAATGGGTTTTTTTTTATTCCATTAACATTTCATATGTTTTATTGTGGGTACAGGCAACATGTGCAATGCTACACAAAAGAAATAATAGCTCATTGAGACAAATACACTTGAGAAATTGAAGGTGTCCATATGAGTGAGAAGATGGACAAGATAGAGAACAAAGTGGTTGAGGATGTTGCATCAAATATGGAGGTCATATCTATGAGGTTGAAAACCACAAAAAAGGAAAGGAAACATTGTGAAGAAGTGTCCATTCTAAAGAGGATGAATAATGAAGAAGACCACTAGTGGATTAATGTGTAGAGGGAATTAAATTGAGGTGATTTTTCCAATGGAGAAGAGAAGGGCAGTAGAGGGGGCACTGTATTGTCCATGCAACATAGTTCAATGATGAGGCTTGAAAAAATAGAGGTAGACGAGGATGAGGCATTGTTGATTGCAAAAGTGAGAATGAAAAGTAGAAATGAGTAGTGCACATAATTGGATATGGACCTATGTCACTCTGTTAGGTCCCTGTATTACTAGTATAGTCCCTTATTGTTATTAGTGTAATCCCCTTATTATTATTATTGTACCCTTGTAACCCCCATTTTGTTATTATTGTTCCCTTAAATTATTATTGTTAGGTCAGTTAGGACTACATTGTGGCCCACTAGGATTACATTACGGCCACATGGACTCCTATATATAGAAAGGAGATTTTGTAAATTGTATCATCCAAGATTTTTTCATTTATGTAATGTATTGGAGTTTTCCCCCTCGAAGTGGCTTATTTCTAAGGCGTTGATATCTCTTTTCTATATTTTTGGAGTTGGTTACACAACACACTCTTTGATGCCACCTATTGTAGTAGAGAAGGGCTTGATGAGCCAATTAAATAGTTCTAGTTGATAATAACAAAAATAAGAATGGTTCAAGGTTTGGAGTGGAAGGAACAAGAGAAAGAAGGGGAAGAGTGTTGCAACAACAAGACCACTGAAGGGTGGCATGAGCATTAGAGGCATCAGTAGAGGTGAGAGTGCAACAAAAGTTGGTTGAGGAAAATGTCATTTCACAAGACACTACACCTACTTGTGAATAAGAGTTTGATATAGAAGCATCCCTAACAACCAATCGACAAGAATGAAAAGAAGAACGAACTCATCATGTGGCTCGTTTGGTGAGGTGAGATGATGTGGGTTAAAGAGTCCATGTGGAGAGAGAATCATGGCAATCACATATTGTGGGATGGTTTTGACCATTATCATATTTGGTATATGATTGAGAAAATGGAGTAAAAAGGAATCACATGAGAATTCAAAGGATTTTGGGAGGTGGTGACCAAAGGGTACCGCTAGCCATTACGAAAGCACCACTAGAATGTTCTTGTTGGGAAAGAACAAAGCATGATAATAATTCACAAGATGAAGAATGATCATTCAATCTAGCAATCATGCCCATCCAACATAACTCTCGGGAGTTTGGACAAGAAGGCCGAAAAAGTCCCTCCAATAGCCCATGGGTTATCCAATCATCAAGGGAGTGTGAAAATTTCACTACTAAAATCCTATTGCAACGACTAAAATTATTTCTTTTAACTGTAAATTAATTATGTTGTTTATTGCTATGACAACAACGAAATAATCACATTGTAATATTCACAAATAAAAATACTACAAAAGATAATCTGGAAACTCATAAAATAATGGCACACACACCAAAAATATATTGCTATTATTTTTGGAAAATATTCCCCGAGAAAACCCAATGTGGGAAAACTAGTGCAACACTTGAGGGTCTTTATTATTAAGCAGCAGTGAGAAATTTTGAGTACAATAAATATCCCCAAACTAGAGAATCTATCCAAGAGAAATATTGGCAAAAATTCTCCGAGGGAAATTACCCACTCTCCAAGCAATCCTGACACTTGGTTGCCTCTGAAAAGCTAGTTGTCCAACTAGCGCAACGCAAGACCTTCGTCACCCTAGCGTATTCCCTCAAACACTCTGCCTGAATTAGCTACCAATATAGTTGTCCTGCCTGCTGCTGACTAGAAAACTATCTCTTTGGCACTCTAGAAACTTTCCCATCCTTTGGAACTGAAAACGAGATCCTCTTCAGCTGGATCGAATTGCTCTCATGAGGCTCTGCACTACCTTTGCGCAACCTCCTATTTTTGACTCTCTGGAACTGAAAAAAATTCCTCAGGACTCACTATATCTGCCCCTCTTTGCTTCACTTCTATGGCTCAAACTCTTCTAGCAACTGTTGGTGCTCTCTGGAAAAATGGAACTGCCCAAGGAAATCGATCTTAAGGACTCCAACTGCCAAGATTGAACCTTAATCAATGGCTAAGATTATTTCCGAGTCGATCCTATTAGTTTTGTAGCATTGGATGTTTTCTAGCCATGAAACTTTGTGCAGAGGCTAGAATATAGGAGATCTCCAGAACCCAGAAATCGTTTCCGGAAATTCCACCTAGAAGTTTCTTAATTAGATTATTAGCTGTTTTTTAAATATTTCCTAAGTCTAAACTTAGGGAATATGGTTAATTAATTAGTATTAATTGAGATAAGGTGAGAATAGCCTAGAAACTCATAGGGATCGATCCAGAGATGTTCCTAGCCATCGTTATGTTTTAATCTTGGTCGTTGGTGCTCCAACAAAGGATTATAAGAGATGATGTGGTGATGGAATACACATACTTAAGTAGTGTGATTTCTTGGAAAATCGATTTCTTGAATAGCAGTAGTCAGTTGTCAGAGAGAGAGTCAAAGACCTAAGTAGTGAGAGAGGATCAGAGAGAGTGAGGTTGGAGGAAGTGATTCCAGATCCAGTGAGTGCATTTGTAGAAAGGCAAAAGAGCCACGAAGAAGCTGACGTAGGGACTGCACAGTAGATTCTATAGGCAAGGTCGATTTAATGAGAGGGAAAGCCATCTTCAGTTCCAGAGGCTGGGAAGGAGTCCCAAAGTGTCAGTGAAGCATATTTCGAGCCAACAGAGGGAAAAACGACTTCATCAGAGACCAGTTAGAGGCTTGATGTCAAACTAGTTGCGCAATGCATAATAATAAAACCCTCATTGTTGCAACAACTTTCCCACATTGGGTTTTTCTGGGGAATTTTGTCCAAAAATAATTGTGTTATATTTTGTGTGTGTGCTAGCATTTCTCAATTTCCAACATTTTATTTTTCTGCATAATTTTATTTGTGAAGGTTGCAGTGTGTTTATTTCGATATTTACCGTAGCGGATAAATTGTTAAATTAATTAACAACTAGGAGAAATAATACCAGTTGCTGCATTAGAATTCTAGTTTTAGGAATTTTCACATGGTATCAGAGCGGAGTTGATTAGCCAGAGAGCTCAGAAGCGAAAAGAAGGAAATTCGATGCTTGGTGTGGGAAGCAGGCCGAAATTCCCAAGGGTAGGGAAATCATTCTGCCAAGAGGCTGAGTTACTTGTGGAGGTTCGTTTTTTCTAAGTGAGGGGAAAAAAAATCGATCTCTTCATATCGAGTGATTCCAGAGGCAGAAGGAGAAACTAAGAGTTTTCGTTGGGCATATCTCTAGCTGGACGTAGATGGTTTTGCAATAGATTTCTAGAAAATCACACACAACTGAGGGAAAATATCTCTCACAAGACTTTGAGTTTCAAAAGTTTGATTTTTCCAGTAGCAGTTTGGCAGTATCTGAGTGCAGATTTCTTCACTCCAAAAGGGAGTGTGTATAGAAGACTCAATAGTTGAGGAAAGAGGGAGATTTTTGGGTTTATTTTTCTCTATTTTTGAGTTTCACAGATTTTTGCAACTTTGTAGGGATGATCGTACAATATTTCCAAAGGAGGTTGTGCAAGTTAGCCAGAATGCAGATCTGGGCAGTTGCTTGACTTATAGTTGCCGAAAACAAGTGTCGGAGGAAGTGCGAGTTGTCTAGTGCAAGTTGCAAAAAAGGAAGGGTCCCAACCAAGGACTAGGCTTGAAAGGAGATAGTGGGGCACTAGATCCAGGAGGAGGAGTATGAAACTCCAGTGTGCCAGATGGGCAGGGTCCTTGAGGAGTTCACCTCATGGATCAGTACCTGGCTATGGGGACCCACTATATTTAGTAGCATGATGGATCAATGGTAGTTGACGCAGTCAGATGCCAGAGTGAAAATTGCAAAGAATAGTAGTAGTTAGATGTTGGCGAGTGCAGTGCAAAATTGGCAGCAGTGCAGGGGGCACAATGCAGAGTCAGCAGCAAGGCAAAGTCTTCAATAGACAGTGCAGAGGCTAGTAGTAGTCAGAGACTCGGGTGGCAGATGTATCATACTAAACATAGTTGATTTAGTATTTTGGATGTTTTTTAGTTGCAGATGGTGCAGTAGCAGCAACAACAAAGTTGCAGTGTTAGCAGCAGTTCAATAGGGTCAGCAACAACATAGATGCAACATATATCAAAGTTTCACGGTAATTGGTGGGCAGCAGCAGCATCCAGACATCAATAGCGTGACAGGAGATGATGCAGAGACAGGGTGTTCAACAACACTATAATATATTCCTCGCTAAGAGGGAGTGCTAGTTTGTGTAGCATCGGATGTGCTCTAGCCACAAAACTTTGTGGAGAGTCTAGAATACAAGAAATCTCCAGAACCCAAAAAATCCTTTCTGGAAATTCCACCTAGAAGTGTCTCAATTAGATTATTAATCATTTTTTAAATATTTCCTAAGTATAAACTTAGGGAATATGGTTAATTAATCATTATTAATTGAGATAAGGCGAGAATATTCTAGAAACTCACACAGATTGATCCAGAGATGATCCTAGCCATCGATTATGTTTTAGTCTTGGTCACTGGTGCTCCAAAAACTAAGAGGGAGATCAACCATAGTGAAAATCTCTAGGACTATAATGTTCATGTTTTAGTAGTTGCAAGAAGTATTCCCCAACTACACAAGTTAAAAGAGAGAAAAAATAAATTTTAAATTAAAAGAAAAAAATTTTAATTAAATTTTAATTTTCAAAGGGACGTGCCTCTTGAGGCATCCTAATATCATTATAGAAAGACACTTGAACTTCTCATTTACTCACACATTTCTCTCTCTAGCACACATGAGAGTAATGTGAAGAACAGACTAAAGTTTCTAAGAATTTGAATTTTCTGAGTGTAATTACTTAATGATGTTCTGGGGTGTGGTAAAGGAATAACATATATCATTGGATGTAATTACTGGTTTCAGAAAAATGTGCTTGTCTAATTAGCACTAGAAAATCCTTGGTATCAGAATTTGTTACAATCTTTATGTACAACATATTTACTTTTACTCCTACCAAATTTATGCAAAGTACTGCATAAATTATGGTGGGCGGTAATACCTATTAAATATGCTTAATTAGTGAAATATAAAAAAATGTACTGCATATTTATTCTTTACTTCTACCTAAATTTATGCAAGAATCGCATAAATTATGGAGGAACAATTTAACAAATTCAAACACGATGTGGGTGGATTATAGCCTAATTCCAATGGAATAAAATACAAACTTTAATGTGAGGAGAGATTTAACCTCATAGCACCAATGAGTAAATGGTTGGAGAATATGTGTGGGGTGAATAACAACATAGATCCACTAGTGTTCATAAGAAATTAACCTAGGAGAATTAAAGGGCATCTTAGATTATTCTCCCAAGATTGAGCATAAACTCAGCAAGAGTGATTTTTGTTCAAGAAGGAGAAATTTCACAAACATCTAGAACTGTCCCAGATGATCGGAAGAGATTTTGGTTCAAAGGAAGAAAACAATCAGGTAGAGTGGAAGGATGCAGCCTACTGAAGATCCAAAGGATCTCTCATGATGATGAGGAGCAGAAGTCCCCCAAGGATGTGGATCCAAGTCCTTTTGTACCTATGGGATATCCTCTAGATCATCAAGAAGAGATAGAAAGGCCCATTTAGCCAATGGACCCACTTAGGATCGTTGTTCCAGAATCCAAGAAGATGTCAACATGGCTTCGAAGTACATTGAAGGATGCAGAGGGGCATGTAGCTCCCCATGGCACTTTCAGGGAAATCAAATGTCCTAAGAAGTACTCAAGATATGCAGCACTAATGAGTCACATCATTAATTCCAAGTCACCCATCTATAAGGAGGCAACAAGTCAACAAGTTTGGAAGAAAAACATGATGGAGGAATATTAATCCACCATGAAGAATGATGTGTGGATCTTGGGAAATTGTGCCAAGACCTAAGGGGAAGTCAATGGTGACTTCCAAGTGGATCTACAAGATCAAGCATGTGGTAGATGGTAGCATAGAAAAGTAGAGGGTTCTCCCATAAAGAGGGAGAGGACTATGAACTTTGAAGAGATATTTTCTGTAGTCGCTAGATACACTTCTATTAGAACTATTATTTCTATTACTTCTATTATGGGTTGGAAAATTTCTTTCCTCAATGAAGTGATAGAGGAAGAAGTGTACATAGAGAAACCTCAAGGCTTTGAGGTACATGAGAAGGAGTTTCATGTATGCAGACTAAAGAAGGCTTTGAACGGACTCAAGCAGGCACCTCGGGCTTGGTATGCTTGGATTGATGGATACCTGATGAATCTTGGTTTCAGCAAGAGTGATGTCGATCCCAATATTTACCACAAGATTGTTAATAGGAAGTTGATCTATGAGTTAGAGATGAAGGATATAGGTTTGATGCAACACTTCTTGGGATTAGAAGTATGGAAGAAACCTGGTGGAATCTTCCTTGGTCAAGAGAAGTATATTATTATTAAGATCCTTCAGTGATTTGGGATGATGGAATGCAAATCCATGGCCACTCCCATGGTAACTAATCTAAAGAAGCTCAAAGGCTCTAACTAGAATTTGGTGGATCCCTCTATGTATCAATAGTTGAACGGGTCCTTGTTGTGTCTAGTTAATCCAAACCTAATATTTTCTTTGTAATGAACACTTTGAGCCAGTTCATGGTGGAACCTAAGCATATACATTGGATTACAGCAAAACATGTGTTGAGATATCTGTGTGGTACAGTCAATTATGGATTGAGATATTTCTCAAATGGTGAAGTACAACTACAAGGATACTCAAGATTCTGATTGTGTAGTAAGTGTCGAAGACAGGAAAATCACATTAGGATGTTGCTTCAGTTTGGGTGTTGCTATGATATCCTGGATGAGCAACAAGAAGACATTTGTCATACTTAGCACTGTAGAGGTGGAATATATTAAAGCTAGTTTGATGAGTTGTGAAGCAGTTTGGCTTCTGAGGCTACTCATAGGATTGTTTGATCAGGTGTTGGAGATGATTGTGATACATTGTGAAAATCAAAGTTATGTGAAGCTTTCGGAAAATCCAATTTTCCATGAAAGGTCGAAGCACATTGAGATCAAGTACCACTACATCCGAGACATGTTACAAAATGGAGCATTATGTTCCAATACATTTCTATGGATGAGCAGGTTGTAAAAATTCTCATAAATCCTCTATCCTGTATGAAGTTTGTATACTTCAGGGTCAAGCATGGAGTGGTTGAGAATGCCTCCCTCATTGAGATGAAGTGTTGACGTTGTAGCATTAGGGGTAGAAATTCTCCCTAGGTCAAGGGTATTGATTAGATGCCATGTAATGTGGCTAGTGTTGAGATTTGGGGGTAGCATAGGATGTGCTCTAGCTCCCAAACTTTGTGGAGGATTTGGATTACATGAGATTTCTAAGACCTAGAAATAATTTAGAAGAATTCCATTAGGTTTAAGAGATATTCAAATAATTAATATTTTTAATTAAGGACCCTAAGTCTAACTTAAGAAAATTAAAAGATTAAAGTGAATTAAATTGAACATGTGATGATAACGCCTTAAGTGATGCGGATAAAGAAACTTCAAATCTTAGTCGTCGATTAGAGATTAGATCACGGTCGTTGGCTTTCCAACAAGAAAAGTATAAGAGAAGGGCCTTGGGTCAGTTGGAGAAGACACACATTGGCGGAACACTGAAGCTAAGATGAAATTATAGGGCGTGTTTTACTAAGATTTTCAGAAGCAGTTTACAGTGCGGCAAGGGGCAGTATTGGAAAGGGGATGGTTTGATCCTAGGCCAAGAGTACAACAGTGGCAGCATACCAGAGCAGTGCAGAGGCATCCAGGTGCTATGCAGTCCAGCAGAGGCCACGGAGAGGCAGCAAGAACCATGCAGGGATGGCGTAGGCCCAGTCAGGGCAGCGTAGGGGCAGCGCAAGCCCTTTAGGGGTGACGCAAGCCCTTCCAGAGCAATGCAGAGGCTGATGCAGGCCAGGAAGGCTGACGCAAAGGGCTGAAGAGCAGCGGTGGTGTTTCTGGTGGGCCAGAAAGGGATTGAGTTCTGTAAATCTTGTTTGAGGGTGTGAATCAGCCATATTTTCTGTCTCCGAGGGATAGAGGTATTATTGTTGTATTTTTCTCTATAGGTCCAACAAAGTTTGGTGCCGAGAATTGTTGTACTCATATTATGCATAATAATAAAACCCTTTATAGCTAGTTGCAACAGTTTTCCCGCATTGGATTTTTTCAGGGGCATTGGTCCGAAAAATCTGTCACTTTGTCATATGAGCGTGCTATTCAATAAATGATCTGTATGTGTAGGTTGTATTTGTATTTACTTAGCTTTTATTCTAAAGATATAGATTAATAAGTTGTATATTTAATCAAGTAGGAGAATTAAATCAAGAATTAACAGTAGGGTTTCTTAGATTAAGAAATTTTCACATGGTATAAAAGTGATTTCAGATCAAGCTGGATCTCCAGCAAATCTGCTGAAGACATATTTGTTGTAGGGTAGCAACTGGAGCAGTAAAAATCTGGAGAGGGTAATGAAACATTAGGAGGACGCAGTCCCAGTAGAGGCCACGTAGTTGTTGGCGCAATCCCATTCGGGTGACGCAGAGACAACACAGTGCCATCCAGAGGGACGCAGGAGCAGCCTGCATTGCGCAGTCGCTGCACAAAGGCTGTGTTGAACCATTTTTCTCACGCAAAGGCCAACCAGGGTGATGGAGTCCAGTTTCGAGTGCTGTGCAGATTTGTCTTGGTCCAGAAGCGAGGCTTCATATCTTCAATAGTTGTTGGTGGGGTGTAGATTCTATCGGTGCATAATCATGCCTAAGCTAAGTTGACAAAGAGCGGGAGGAGAACAATGCTCAACAGATTTCATTACCAAAGAAATTTGAGAATCAATATTAGGGTTATATAAGAGAGATGATTCGTTGTATTTGGAAGATTTCCAAGCGAGGAAATCAGTTGTCAGAGGGAGAAGAGGGTGCCTTTCTCGCCAAGAACCCTAGATCTGAGTTTCTGTTGAGCGTAGCAACAAAAGCAGAGAGAGGAGGATTTGTTCCGGCAGATTATTTCTGAGCAGATGATGCCACACGGACTGTGTGATCAAGATAGGTTGGACGACCTATCCAACTTTGCTATCTGGAAGGCCAAAATCTTAGTAGTCCTGGAGGCATATAGTTTACGGGAGCATGTAGAGAGTGTATTGGCTACACCAACTGATGTTATTCTTCTGGCGAAGCATAATGAAGTAGTGGCACATGCCAAGCGCTTCATCATGGATGGGGTTAAGGATCATGTGGTACCACACATAGCCGAGAAGCACATGGCTAATGAGATGTGGAAAGCTTTAACGAAATTGTATCAAGGGAAATCCATCCAGAGGAAGATGCTTCTGGAGAACCAGCTGAGGTTATTTATGATGACCAAGGGAGAGGAAATCGATCATTTCCTCTTCAAGTTGAAGGCGATTCAGGATCAGCTGATTGCCATGGGGGCAAGGTGGAAGATGATGTCACGACGAGGACTGCTCTAAATGCAGTCACAGAGGATTGGGAAACGTTTGTCCAAAACATCTTGGGCAGAGTGGACCTTCTAAACTGGGATGATATGTGGGCTATCCTCTGACAAGAGGAAATCTTCCATTTGACCAAGAGACAAACCAACACCGGATCAAGAAAGGTGAAGAAGGAGGAAGAGGAAGATGCAGCCCTGGCATCTAGGAGTAGCAAGGGAGAAAGAAGCATGATCTATCTAAGATCAAATGATTCCAATGTGGTGAAATTGGACACTTTGCCAACAATTTTCCTCTAAGGAAGAAGGACAAGGAAGCTTCTAGTTCCAAGGCTAAAGCAGCTAAAGAAGACGATGGCTTTGACGATGACTTAGCCATGAGCGCTCATGAATCACAGAGGTGGGGTGATATTGATCTATAGAGTAGCTACAGAGTGGTGGCGATATTCTTGAGTAACCCAACTCTTGGATCACATCCGTGCTACGGGAGCCTTAATATTGTAGCAAGAATGACTACAGCAGTGGGTGCTAAGATCACAGATGAAGCAGAGGCAGAGGTTGGGACACTATTGAGGGAGAAATGCAATGCAGAGGGGTTGATGGGACTTCAGAAGCACAGAGGAGGCATGCTTATGCAGTGCAGTGTTGTAGTAGTGGAGTGGCTTAAGGAGGAAAATGAAAAGAAGTAGCCTAAGGAGCTTCAGTGATGAGATGCAGCCCGACTAACTTGTTTGTCATCAGGTAGGGGTCCTTCAGTTGATTTCTCTCAAAAAATGAGTTGCAGTGTAGCAGTTGGCAGCACACTGCAAAAATTTGTGAGGGAGTTGCAGTACGGATGTAGCAGTGACGGTGGCAGAGTAATGGGCAGTAGTACAGAAAGAAACAAAAGCGTAGTGATGAAGGGCAATGGGCAAAGCATCAGCGCGAAGATTGATGCCAAAGATCAGAGCAGTACTTCGGGGTGAAGTATAATGCTAGAGAACATTCCTCGCTAAGAGGGAGTGTTGAGATTTTGGGGTAGCATCAGATGTGCTCTAGCTCCCAAATTTTGTGGAGGAGCTGGAGTAAATGAGATATCCAAGTCCCAGAAAGTGTTTAGAATAATTCCATCGGGTTTAAGATATATTCAATTAATTAATCATTTTAATTAAGGACCCTAAGTCTAACTTAGGAAAATTAAAAGATTAAAGTGAATTAAATTAAACATGTGATGAGAATGACTTAAGTGATGTGGATCAAGCATATTCTAATCTTAGTTGTTGATTAGAGATTAGATCACAGTCGTTGGTTTTCCAACGAGAAAATTATAAGAGAAGGGCTTGGGGTCAGTTGGAGAAGACACACATTGGCGGAGCACTGAAGCTAAGATAAAATTCTAGGGTGTGGTTTGCTAAGATTTTCAGAAGCAGTTTGCAGTGCGGCGAGGGGCAGTATTGGCAAGGGGATGGTTTGATCCCAGGCCAAGAGTACAAAAATGGCAGAGAGGAAACATACCAGAGCAGCGCAGAGGCAACCAGTGCTACGGAGTCCAGCAGAGGCAGCAGGAGCCACAGGGCTAACGCAGGCCCAGTCAGGGCAGCACAGGGGCAGCGTAAGCCCTTCACGAGTGACGTAGGCCCTTCCAGAGCAACATAGAGGCTGACACAAGCCAGGAAGGCTGACGCAGAGGGCTGAAGAGAAGCGATGGGGTTTCTGGTGGGCCAAAAAGGCCTCAAGTTCTGTAAATACCGTTTGAGGGTGTAAATCAGCCATATTTTCTGTCTTCGATGGATAGAGGTATTACTGTCGTATTTTTCTCTGTAGGGCCAACCAAGTTTGGTGCCTAGAATTTTTGTACTCATATTCTGCATAATAATAAAACCCTCCAAAGCTAGCTGCACCGGTTTTCCCGCGTTGGGTTTTTTCAGGGACATTGGTCTGAAAAATATGTGTGGTACTTTGCTATATGAGCGTGCTATTCAGTAAACGATCTGTATGCGT
Organism: Pinus albicaulis; assembly: GCA_034641835.2. Taxonomy (NCBI): domain Eukaryota; kingdom Viridiplantae; phylum Streptophyta; class Pinopsida; order Pinales; family Pinaceae; genus Pinus; species Pinus albicaulis. The sequence continues at coordinate 468,316,691 of CM076569.1, forward strand.
AGGTTTTTATTTGTATTTACTTCGTTGTTATTCTAAATATTTAGATTAATAACTTGTATATTTAATCATGTAGGAGAAGTAAATCGAGAATTAACATTAGGGTTTCTTAGATTAATAGATTTTCATAGATAGGGAGAATGCCCAGATAGCATCAATGCCCGAAGTGCTCCCCCGGTCAAAAGGTTCTGACCATATTGGCAAGGGTTACTTGGCTAGCGAGTAGAGTGAGTGCCTCAAAGCATCGAGCAAGCATTTTTATCATTCAAGTGCCATGTGACGACATGGAGAAATGGTAATAAATGGGCCCAGGGTTTCACCATTGGTCATGAAGAACTAACCTAGTTCCAAGTGACGACTTGGTTAGTTGGTGATCAGGGGATGACCATATCACTAAAGGGTATTTGGCTAGTATGTGACTAGATCCTTTGCATGATGTTGATGTAGGATACTTTCCACGTGGTTCTTGAATGGAACATGAAGTGGATGGATACATTAACATAGCAAGTTCATTCAATCTTTTCTTGGGATGGAGAAATTTTAGCAAAGTGGACATCTGAGAAAGTCAAGGTGAATACCTCCCTAGTAAGAGGAAGTGTTGATTTTTGGGTAGTTGCGGGAGGTATTCCCCAGCTAAACAAGTTAAAAGAAATAAAAAATAAATTTTAAATTAAAATAAATAAAGTTTAATTTAATTTTAATTTGCAAAGAGATGTACCCCTTGAGGCACCCTAATATCACTATTAAAAAACACTTGAACTTCCCATTTACTCACATTTCTCTTTCTCTCTCACACATGGGAAGTAATATGAATAAGAGGTCAATGTTTCTAAGAAGTTGAATTTTTTTAGTGTAATTACTTAATGATGTTCTGGGGTGTGCTAAAGTAATATCACATATCATTGGAAATGATTATCAGTTGCATAAAATTGTGCTTGTCTATCTAGCACCAGAAAATAAGAGTGGAGTGGAGGAAGAATGCCAAAAATGTTGGTTGCCCAATAGGATGACAAGAAATTATGGGATCAACAAAGAATTCATGTAAGGAGAAAGCCATCAAAGGTATGAAGCCAATGGTTCAAAGCTAGTTATAAGGAAGCTATGTATTAGGTTTTGATTGGAAAGTTTACAACAACCTATCAGGATGGTTGGTAGAGTAGCTCAAAGAGGTCAAAGTGTTGAGAGGTGTAGCTTGGTAGGTACTCCCACAACCCTTGGGGTACTGAGTTTGTGAGGAGTTGACTGACAAAAATGGTGTTTTGTGGGCAATGTACCCAAGTGGTGGGCTTTAGGCACAAGATGGTGGGCTAAATACCCAAAAGAAATAATAATTTATTATTCTTGTTGTGTAAGGGCATATTTGAGGGATTCAAGGGGAACCTAAAGGAAACAATGAAAAGGTATAAATACAAGTGACCAAAGTGGAGGTCAAATACATCTTGCAACTCATCTCAAGAAGCACACTGAGCCTAAAAGAGAGTCTTAGAACATAAGGAGAATTTGAGTTGTTAAAGAGCAATATTTATAGTCTACTTTGAGCTGAAATATAGGCCGATATTGCCTAGAAACAAGGACAAATTTCTATGTGTGTTTTGATCCCTAGTTAATGATTTTGATAGGTTGAAACCAGGAGAGAAGAAGCTCGAATATTCTATGTTTTATTATGCCCTAACGAAGATTTGTTCTAGCCAAGTTTTAGCCATAGAATTCTCTATTGAAGTTTTTCCTCTGTTCAATGAATAAGGGAGATAATGGAGCCCTAAAAGGAGGATTTTTTAGCCTTGAGCTAGTCAGGAATGATGGGCTGTAGATTCTAAAGTACTTGTTGTATCTGCTACAACACCCTCCAAATTTTTCCCCCCTTTCAAAATTTTGAGCCCCTAAGTCGGCAAGATGAGGTCAAGCCTAAATCCTTTTTTTCTAAGTCTCCAAGTCGCAAGCTTCTTCATTTTTTTTTATTACGCGACCTTGTGACCCAGCAACCCAGGTCGCTGAGTCGCAAGATTGCTGAATCGCAAACCAAGAAAATTCCGCAGTTTGCGACTTTGCGACTTGGCGACCTCGTGACCCCCAGGTTGCGAGGTCGTGAGGTCACACCACTCGTAATTTATGACTTTTGTGACCTAGCGACCTGCATTTATGGCGCACACGTGCAACCTCTTTATATATATAAAGGTCGCTAGGTCGCATTTCACTCGCGCGAAGAAGAAGGAAAACGCCTCTGACAGTCCGACTGGAACGCGTATTTTTCGGGTAAGTTGCCATTTCCTCCCGCTTTTTCCTTATTATGACTGCTTTTTTCTTCCCCTTTACCTCACCGATACTCTTCAAAGCTTCATGCTTACCATAGGATTGCTTCCTGTGAGCCTTGGCATGCTTATATTCTAGATCTATTCTTTCTTCTCTCAGCCCATCCATGTTCCCCATCCGAGGCCCAGTGCAACTCTGTGAGCTTGCAACCATGTGACCCAGTCATAGGTCGCTAAGTTGCTAAGTCGCATCTCATTTCAAGTTGAACGAACAAGCGACCAAGAAACCCAGCGACTCGGTCGCCAGGTCGCTAAGTCGCATTTCCTTGCAATTTGATCAATCAATGATCTAGCGACCTGGTCGCTAGGTTGCTAAGTTGCATTTCCTATTGAACGCACCCCTGTGCGACCCAGCGACCTAGCGACCTGGTCGCAAGGTTGCTAGGTCGCAGGCTTTCCCATTCCTTTGGCCATACTTTGTTAGAGATAGCCCTGTTATTATTAATATGAAGTCTATCTTATCATGGGATGGTTTTCTGACAATACCGAGTAATATTGAAGCAGAGCTAAGTTTTGTATCCATCTCGTCAGCCTTAAGCAACATGGGTCCCCCAGTAGTCTGAAAGAGGAACAAAAGTCCTAGGGTGGAAGTTGTGGAAGAAGAAGAGTTACAATTTTCCCCTACCCCCATGTATGGAGACTCAGTATGTACCTTTGGCCGGGGAGACAGCATGACCTGGTACCAAATATACCAGGAATTTACCAAAACCAATTTCCCAGAGGACCTTCCAGATAGGCAGGTATATATACAGGTAAAACGGTCCAAGTTTCATTACGCAGGAGCCCACCCGCCAGTATTTCCATGTGCATAGATTGTAGAATGGATCTTGCAGAGAGTCGATCCCGAGAACTGGGTTATATGGGATCATGCTGGGGATGTTGTGGCTGCTCTGAGAGGACAAGATGCCAAGGTGTATTACATATTTCCTTCCAGGGAGCAGAAATTCAATGAAGAATGGTGTACCACCCATGCCGTGCTCATAACCAAGATTTTGAAAGGATGGTGGGAAGAACCAGAGAATTTCCGAGTTAAAAAGGACCAAGAATATCCGACTCAAGGCCTCAGAATGACATACAAACTTGTGGCTGCGATGCTATGTAGAATGTATGGCTGCCCAGATGTGACTTGTTTCAGTGGAACACGGGTTTGTCTCATGTACGCCATCACAGTACATGACACCCGCTTTAATTGGGCCAATGTAATTATGGCAGCCCTCAAATCTAACATCAACGCAACACTTGCCCCTGACGATGATTTTTCATCTGAGTTTTACATGGATTCATACCTTTTAGATGCAGTCTGTGCAGGGTGCAGCTTCGACGGATGGGCGCACAACTGGGTAGCAGAGAAAAGCGGCCCGATTCATAAGCATCTCAGGGTGTTTTGGGACTCCCGGTACAAGCAAGATATGGATTCAATATCAGATATTTTTATCCCAGCCCTCTATCGCAGATTATTCGGGACAGAAGCTCCTTGCATGTCCTAGCAGGCAATGGAAACAATAACTCAGGTAGCCCATTGGTTCCCAGATACAGACTCTACTACTATTAGAGTGTTCGGGTCCCTCAAAGCCCCTCATGAACTGCCCAAGTTTGCGACAGCCAAACTCCTGCTCCAGGAAATATGCTATTAGATGTCTGGAGGGTTCACAAAAGTACTGACCAAAGGCAAGAAAAATCCATGGCCAACTCTACCACTCACCATCGACGCCTATATAGTCAAATATTTCAGAGAGGTGGAGGCAGAAACCGAGCAGATGAAAGGATTCCATTTTCCCACCTTGGTGCACCGGACATATGACACTAACAGAATTGTCCTCGCACATTTCAAACGAGCCAAATTCAGATGGAGCTATCAAAACACTGACTGCTCCACTGAAGACAGAATCTGAAACTGGTACAATAAATATAGGGAGTATGCCCCAGATGAATCTGTCGATCAAGAAGGTCAGGAAGGCCAAGACGACCAGACCTTAAAAGAAAGAGCACAGACCACAGGGGGAGCTTCGTCATCCAAGGGAACAACTACAAAGACAACACCCAATCTCGTGGCCTAGCAACGAGAAAGAGAGGTTAAAGCTCAGAAGGAGGCTGAAGAGAAGGCCAAAGTAGAACAGAAAAAGAAGGGGAAGCAAGTAAAAGATGACCCAAAAAATAGGAAGAAAGAAGAAGAGCGGAAAAGGAAAGAGGAGAAAGACAGGGCTGAAAGTGAACACCGGTTAAAATAAAGCCAAGATAAAGCGGAAGCCAAACAACTCTTAAACAAAGAGCAGGACAGACTGGCGGCTGAACAAAGGAGGAAGGAGGAAGAAGATAGGAGGGAAAAAGACAAGGTAATCAAAGAGGCAGAGGGCAACAAGATTCCTCCTCCTGATACTAATATCAAGATGCTTCAAATGAGCCCTATGAGTACAGCTCACGTTTCCCTCTCAGATTTGGGCGTTGTTGTGCGACAATATGAAGAAGTATTTGATCTTACCAGGATCTCCTATGACCAATACTCACACAAGATTCGACAAGAAAAGAGGAGATGCCTAGCGCGAGATCGCACTACACCTCTCACAGCTACCACCGGCAAGGATATCGTACTAGACACTCGGATGAATCTAGTAATGATCGCCTCAGCTGGCACAACATTTGCAGCTACTACAAAGGATAATGTTAGCAAGATGAGCAAAGAAATTTTGGCCTTACAGAACATCCTGCAGGCTTCGGAGAAGAAAACAGCCAACGCAGAGCTGGAAAAGAAAGCATTGGAAGAAGAGGTACAACAGCTGCAGGCTCGCAGCACTTCCTCAAATAAAGTAGCACTGACCATCCAAGGAGAGGTGGTCACATTAGAAGTCACTATAAGGCAGGTGTACAGAGAGATGTTTTCTATAAAGAAAATTGTTGCACCACTTCTGAAGGCTCGGGCTAAAACAAAGAAAAAGAACGCCTAGCTTAAAGAGGCCTGCACTGCTTTAGATCGCGTCCTGGAATGGTCCAATGCATACCCACAAGCTCCAGCTACCTTGCCGAAGAAGGATTGGATCAGTACCCAAAATGATAAGGCTCAGATCCGAATTGGGGTACAATCTAAGGGAAAGCTGGTCAAATATCTAGAGAAGGTGATGACCACATATGATCACTTGATCAGTGGCATAGAATCAATGGCCAAGTTACATCACATTCCTCCCCCCTCTGAGTGAAGACAGAACTTGATATCAAATCGATCAAGATATCAAAGCCTTCATGCAACCCATCGAGCAAGCAGTAGCTTCCCGAGATCTACAGGCATCAAGGGAAAATCTAGTCCAGTTTATTATGACACCGGTGTGAATCTACACTAAGTTGGCATCCTTGTCAAATCAGATTAATATCAAAAGAGATACCCTGATTCCAAACGCACTCGAATTCATACACAGATTAAAGGAAGACACACCTCTAGTCACCCCAATTGCTGCAGATTATCAAGCATGGCATACCTACCTCCGAGACCAGCTACAAGTGATCATTCCCAACCTATAAATCACTCAGCTCATGAAATGATCAAGGAATTACATAGGTTGCAGAACAAAGAAGGTCACAGGTCGCAGAATCCATCAGGTCACAGGTCATAGGATCCACCAGGTCGCAGGTTGCAGAATCCACCAGGTCGTAGGGCAGCCCAACGATCCGGAAGGCGGAAAGTCTGAAGCCCAAAGGGCAAGTCTTGTGTTATAAATACCTCCTTCGGGAAATTGTAAAGGACCTTTTGTTTGGGACTCAAAGAGATAGAGCATTGTATAGAAGGACTACACATTTTTTAGTATGAATACAAGCATTTGTTAACTCCATTTTTGGATCTGATGTTGGTCAATGTGTGAACACTATGAGTATTCTGTTTTCAGTTTCTAACATATTTTGATTAATGAAACTATGTCTCCAATTACATCATTTATGCATTATAGTTTTCTAAACATGTGTTAATGGTGCTAAGTTTATTTCTCTTTCTCAATGAATGTTAATAACTTTGTTTGCTGACATTTATATTATCACCAAAACCATTTAAGGAAGTGAAGGGTATTCTTACATAAAGAATTGTTTCTTCTGTGGTTAGAACAACGTACAAGCATGACCCTAATGATATGTTGTTGACAGAATTTCCTTTGGCCCCATCCTTTATAATTCAGCTTTCTATGCATAGTGTTGTATGTTCATTTAATTCATCAATCATGTGTCTTGTATCATCCGAATAAGCGTGTGTCCGCAGGTTTATAGAGCCCTACTGAGACCCAAGGAAAGGAGAATTAAGCAGTAGCCGGAACCACACCCCAGACGGGATCCCTATTCCAAATGGTTTAGAGTCTAGTTGGGACTTTTTACCGGGGAGATCCCCTACTGTTGGCCGACCATATTTTCCCGTCAACAGTACCTGAGCTAGATTCTATGGGTACGTCAAGCTCTAAGGGAGGTTGAAGTAGCCTCAGTCCTTGAACATAATTGCATGGTTATTGCTCTAAGTTGAAGTATCTTGGTTGTCAGACTAGAAGGTCTAAGGAAACAAATGACCAACAACCCTCATAGTGCGAAGCCCTTTATTGCATTATTGCATTACATCAAATAGAATATGAAGAAAGTTTGGGAAGATGTGTTGGAGAAGTTTGGATTAAGTTTCTAGTTGGAAGACTGTTATATAGTGATCTAAGATGGGCTTAGTCACTGTAAGAAGTTGACATAAGAGGGGTTGATTGTACAGTGACATTGAAGAAGCAAAGTCATTGTGGGAAGGTTGATTTGTTGAGTTGATTGTGTAAGAGTTTTGGAGCAGCAAACATCTTGTGAGAAACTGATGTGCAAAGGTATTAGAGAAGCATTAATCATTATGAGACAGGTGGAAAATAACCTGCCAAGTGTTCAGTGACAAAGAGAGTTGAAAGGGTTGTTGCATAAAGGTGTATCAATAACAAGTAAGTTTGTTAATTTTTCCATTGTTCTTGGGCATATTGAGAGTCAAACATTGTTGAATTCAAGCCCTAGTTTTCCTTGAATCAAGGCTTTGTAAGGGCCATGATCTCTGGTACGAGAGCCCTATGTTTGTAGAATGAAAGTTGTAATATAAAAAAAATTTGGGTCTGCAAAAATATTTTGCACTTTAATGGTTCACTGTTGTTACATTTCCATTGTGCATAGGGCTTGACTTTGGGTGTGTTTCAATGTGTTTATGATCGTGATTAGACATAGAATTGATTTGAAGTACTAGGAAAAACCAACACAAAAAATCCCAAGAAATGTAGAGAACAGAGAGAGAAGAAGGCATTCAAAACATAGCCTAGATCACTGAGAGGAGAAGAAGCTAGAAAAGAGAATATGAACTTGTAGCTTGTGGCAGAGAGAAAATAAGAGAACAAAAGGGACGCAACCCAAAGGAGAGAGGTGACAAAAATTATAGAACACATTTCTAGCTATGTTGTTGGGTAGCACCGTATAAGCAAAGAAAAGAATACAATAACTCATTATGGGAACAAGCACAAGTAGGGTAGAAGTGGAGGGCATGAACTTGCAATTCACTGCTAGAGAAGATGAGATTATAGCTTGTAGTGAAGGAAAAGAATAGGCTTGAATCTAAGTGCACAAAAATGGATATTCAATTATGACACCTCATGAAACCACATATTGTAGCAAAATACTTCTCATTGTGAAGTGAAGAACCAAGAATGATTCAAGGTTTGGAGTTGAAGGAAAAGAGAAGGGAAGGGGAAGAGTGGTGGTGGCATAAGAATTAAAGGTAGAGTCAAGAGTGCAATAGAGGTTGGTTGAGGCAAGGGCCATTGTACAAGTCCTTACACCTATCCCATGAATGAGCATCCTTAACCACACAAGGAATACACTGAAAACAACAAATGAGAAGGAAGAATGTCATATGACTCATCCAATAAAATAAGATGATGTAAGTTGAGGATTTCACATGAAGAGTGAATTGTGATAGCACCATATTGTGTGAAGGTTGATCCATTATTATAGTTGGTAGATGGAAGAAGGAAGTGGAGAAAGTAGGACTTATCAGAAAATTCAGAGTTTGGAAGAAGGTTACTAACAGATCATGTTAGCTATTATTGAAACACCACACATGGAAAATCCCTATTGGTTGGGAAATGATGGTAGCATGAGAATGATTTGTGACATGAAGGATGTCACTCAATCAAGGCTACCATGGCCCTCTGTTGGAAATCTACTTAGGGTTTGGACAAAAAGGCCCAAAAAGCATTACAATGGCTTTCCCGTTATCCGATCACCAAGGGAGATCAAGAACAGTGAGAGGCCCATATTGTGAGTGAAGGATGGAAGAAAACTACTCAAAAATATCATCACCCAATACAAAGGAAATAAATGACGATATCCACGATGAATTCACATGAGGAGAAGACATTATTGGTGGTATGTATATTTTCATTGGAAGGAAGTTATGCAAAGGTTCATTGGAAAGTTTTGGAATCTTTACCATGGGCTATCAAGGCAATTTGTCAAATAAATTAAATAAGTTAAAGAAGCTTGAAAAAAGAAGGGAAACGAGAGAGAAGAAGGAATTCAAAACATAACCTAAATCAAGAAAAGGAGAAGAGAGGAGAATCAATTGAAAAAGGGGTAAAGGAAGAGAACATGACCCCATAGTTCATGGTGGAGAGAGAAGAGAAGAGATGGTGACAAAGCTAACCTAGAAGAGATAGGAAACAAAACTAAAGAATATATTTCTAGTTTTGTTGTTCAACAGAACTCTCTTAGAGAAGAAAGGAAGGTGATCCCATAGGATGTAGTGAGAATCAAAGATAAAGAACTTGTAATTCCCTATTGGAGAAAGCAATCCTATAGTTCACAGTGAAGAAAATAAGGCTTGAATCCTTGTGATAAGGAAAAAAGTTAATTCCAACAAGAGAAGACTACTCAAGATAATCATTTAGGAAGAGGGTTCCAATTAGTGATACTAGGTACAACTATTGGGAATGATGTGAGAGAATAATATCAATAAGGAAGATAAATCCAACAAGAGGAAGTTCTTAATAAAATTATTGAAGAGGAGAAGGCATAGAAAATGATGAGAAGGTAGATCAACAAAGGTGAGAGCCCCATTAGGTAATGAGAAGAAGATGAAGGAAGGGTGATAAAAAATCCTACTGCCCAATGGGAATTCACATCAAGAGAATACCATAAGGGGTAGGAGGTGGTGGTTAGAAGCTAGCTACGAGGATGTTGCATGGGGGGTTTGGAATGGAAGTTTTGCAATGACCTATTAGAACAGTTGATTAGGTAGCTCATAGAATCTAAAGAATCCCTAAAAAGGGAGGCAAGAAGAAGAGAAAAATCCATTATTAACATAACCCATATCATAGAGAGGATAAGATATGATAAAACATTGAAGAAGAAGAATAGGAAGAGAAAATGACCTGATAGCTCATAGCAAAGAGAAGATAACGAAGAGGAAGGACACAACCTAGAGGAGAGAGGCAACAAAACTAAAGAAGATATTTTTAGTTGTGTTATTGCATACAAGTGTCTAAAAGAATAAAAGAAGACATGTATATAACTTGTTATGAGAAGAAGCAGTATGAACTCAAAATTTATTGTTGGTGAACGCCACCTTGTAGCTCTCAATGAAGGAAAGAAGGTGGCACTAGGAGAGGAAGGAGATGACATATAGGAGATAGATGAAAAAACTAAATACGATAGTTCCAATTATGTAATTGGATAGAATTGTCCGAAAGAATAAAATAAGATTAGCCTGTAGCCTGTGTGAAAGCAAAAAGGGAGAGCACAACATAGTTCTAGTCAATGATTACTAGGTAGGGCTATTGGGAACGTTGTGAGAAGACAATCTCTATAAAGATAATTCCACCAAGAGCAACTTGTCGGCAGAGTCATCAAAGAGGAGAAGACATAGTTCTAGTGATGGTGCCTAGGTAGGTATTGTGAAGAAGAAGATGAATAGGTATTGTGAAGAAGAAGTTACGATAATGCTATTAATGTCCAACAAATGACCACAAATAGGTCAATGGAATTTCCAAGTACAATGGAGCATAAGGACCACCCCTATAAAATAAAATATGGATCCAATCAAAGATGTACACTCTCTAGACTAGGAAGGAAAGAAATGTTGCTAGAAGAGATGCATATATCCAAAAATACCAAGGGTTTAAAAATAAAGAAAAAAATATACTCCCCAGAAGAGAATGCCTAAAAGGAGGTAATAAGGATGATATCCCCTTGATATACCATCTGAAGAAGAGGATATCCTGCTCTATTTGAAACTTTCCTAGCATTTGAGGCCAAAGAGAAGAAACTCTTGATAGAAATATATCCACAAGAGTTGGTATGCTATGTACCTCTCTGTCAAAGGAGGAAGATATCATTGTTGTCTAGAAGTGAAGGGATTCCTAATAAAAGAATGACCCCTATCCTGCGATCTAAATATGTAGCTTTGAAGAAGTTGTGCTAGTAGACCAAGAGGCCCCCGAAGATCTCCAACCTAGATCCTTCTAAAATGTTGTTGCTACCTACAAGAGCATTAGTGCACATGTTCACTATTAGCACTGTGAAAAATGATGTGATCATATAAGTAGTGTCCAATCAAGGGTGTGGCTTAAGAATGGAGGATAGGAACACTATTGTCTCCCTCATAAACATGACTAAGCACTACTAATTCAAATGCCAAAAATATGTAGAGAGATTATTAAGACTCCCTAAAGATAAATACAACCATCCTTGTACCTCAATATGGTAGATGGGGTGCCATAGATAAAGTAATCCTCCATCTCCGTAGCTTGCATATGAAAAAGTTGGCAAATCCAAGCCTCTCGTGAAATATGGTGCTCAACCACTATTTGGAGTCTGTGTGAACCCACTTGAAACTGGCGCAGGGGGATCTTGAGCACATGCATATAGTGTTGTAATGTGCAAGGAGGTTAAACAATGAGACCATCTCTCAACTTGAAAGAGTGCTCATCATATGAGTCCATATCTCAACTCTAAAAAATGCCCCACATAGAAGGGCTTGAACTCTCCGGGTGGGTCAAGCCTGTTATATGGGGTACCATAGATAAAGTACTCCTCCATCTTGGTAGCTTTCATATGAAAAAGTTGGAAAATCCAAGCCTTCCATGAAATGTGGTGCTCAACCACTATTTGGAGTATGTGTGAACCCACTTGAAACTGGCACAGTGGGATCTTGAGCATATGCATATAGTGTTGTAATGTGCAAGGAGGTTAAACAATGAGACCATCTCTCAACTTGAAATAGTGCTCATCATATGAGTCCATCTCTCAACTCTGAAAAATTCCCCACATAGAAGGGCTTGAACTCTCCAGGTGGGTCAAGCCTGTTACCTGCTCATACTCACATGGTACGGAATGAAGACCCTATTGCTCAATGGACGAGGCACTTGACAAATTTTCAAATGTTCAAAATTCCAATAGGGAACCTATGCTTCTTTTTCTCTCTCATCTCTCTATACTTTCTTCTTTCAAATTTCGTACCCCTGCGGGGGGAATTGTATAAATGAACACTAGCATGATGAGCTTTTGTAACAAACTTAGGCCATTTGGTACCTAGTTAGTAAGTGAGTCCACTCTAGGGTGTTGTTTTCACTGGATTAATTATTTTCGCTCTTTAGCGATAAATAACTAGTCAAGTTTTTTGACCCAATATACCTCCATAGCTAGAGCATGGCTTAATAATTGGGTCTTGGGTGTGTTTTAATGTGTAGGGCCAATTTATATTACCATGATAGGTCATATATAGAGTTTTAAGGAATTTGACTAAGTCTTTCTAGGATTTTTTAAATAATTAAAATTCTTGCAAAATGAGATTTTTAATTAATTTCTATGTATTATTTTAAATAAGTGGCCTTTGAAAATGTTGGTGGCATATAAGAGCTCGAAATTCATGCTCAAAATGCCAACATTCTCCTAGTACCCACTTTGGGGGTATAAAAATAATTGATTCCCCATGAAAACCCATTTTTTTCAAAGTGTGAATGAAAAATCAAGAAAAATTGCAAGAACTAATATGTGGGGAATTTATTAAAGTTACAATTCCGAGTCAAAGAATCAACTCAAGTGATGTGGCATAAAAGTGGAGTTAAGGAGCTGATTTGGAATGCTGAATGGACCCATGAACTTGGAAAAATGTTGGCTGCCACATAGGGGTTGTGAATTGCCCTTTTCAACAGCTAAAAAAGGGGACCAAATTCCACTTTTTGAGAGCCATTTAACAACTAAAAAGAGGGGCTGAATTAGCACCAATATGAAAGCAAATTTGGGGCTCCTTATGAAAGCCATATTCAACCAAATTTTAGGGATTGATATGCAGCAAATTAGAAGTTGTTATCTCAGCCAAAAAGAAGGGATACGCTCAGCCTAATGAGAGGAGTTTGTTGGGCCTCTTGGGTCTCTCTTTTTTCTATAAATTGTAGTCATTTGCTCTAATTTATAGAGGTTGGAAGCCTGAGAGCTTGGCCATACCATATTGTAATTTCATTACACCTTTTTGATAATAAAAACACTTTAGAGGTCAATGGTCTCTTTCTTTGTGTGATTTCCATATGATTTTGTTGAGGTAACCTTGTTGACTTTATTGCTATTTGCTTTCAAGTTGGCTATCACAGGCCTTGATAGGGACATTTTTGTCCAAGGGAAAGAGTAGAAATTTCTTGTTATTCTTTTGAAATCTGTTTACACTATAGATTTAACTACTACATGTGTTTGTCTGTTGAATAGCATGTTTAGCTTATCATTGTGTAAAATTTCACCTATTTTTCTAATCTTGTGGGCAAGATCTTAAGTGGTTTTTACAGGTATCTCAAGCTTGGAGTTGGGGAAGTTCTTGGATGAACCTTCCAGTTCCAAGGATCCTAAAGGCATTAGTCCCACTTGGACCAAATATTCTCAAAGGCTTCAAAACTGTTCTCAAAGAACCTAATATCTCTCATTTCATTCTCGTAAAATTCTATCACAAATATTTGTTCCACTTTCAAGTGTTTTATTGAATATATAGAAAACTAAAGGCTTTAATTTGTGTCTGTCCAAACAGTCACAAATAAGACAAAAAAGTTGATTCAACTCAACTCTTCTTGGTTTTCTTAGATCAAAAATTTTCATATAATTCAGCTAAGATTTACTAATAAATCTTGATCAAGGTTTAGTATTGATATTGTTGATATCCAAAGTTTGCTTTAGTATCCATCACTTTGCATTGTTCGCGGGTTTATTTTGCAGATCATAAGTTCCAAGAGGAGTAGCTTTGGTGGATTGAACCAAGCTTTGAAAATTAGAACCATCAAGACTCACTCTCGTATACTTCACCTAAAAAACTTTTAACTTTTTGATCTTTTCCTTGAATTTTCATTAAAAAACCAGGCACATAAAATTAAATTTAGATTGTTGTTCTAACAACAATCTATTTTTCTAAGAAGGACCAAGTTTTTCTTGGTAATTCATTAGCAAAACACCATAAAAATATGATCTTTGGGACGGATTTTTTCTTTATAAGCTAGCAATTTTAATAGGTTTAGATCATCTTTCTTGAGTGTTTTACTAACTAATTTTCTTGCTGATTTTTTTTTACAGATTTTTACAGTTCAAAAGGAAGTGTTTGTGGAAGAACAAAACACTAAAAAAAATGCCACCTTTGGACAGTTGATTGAAAACTTCCTTTTAAACTTTTTAAAACCCCTTTAAAAGGCTTCTTCCACCAAAAAATCACTTCAAGGAAATCATTTGCAATCTGTAGAAAATGACTCTCTTTTGGGACTGCCAAAATAGTCCCTTGCAAATCCATTGTAACTTTGTAAATAGACTTTTTCTCTCAATATTGGGATTTTCCCAAGGGGCCAATCGTAATATTTTTCTTAGATTGCTTCTAACTTGCTATAAGTATTTGGAAAAGAGTGTTTGATTCCCTTGAGGTGTCCTATTGTAAACTCTCCTCAATGCATCTCTACAAACCATTTTCTTGAAGGGATTGATTGTAAATTATCTCTCTATCCATTATTCATATAAGGGGGATCTAATAAAGAATTTATTTTCCCTGGGAGTTAGGGGATTTTTCTCCTAGGCATCCTCCCCCCTCTTCTCCATTTGGGGAAGTTCTTTCTATGGTGCTTGAATAATTTCCATTGGTTGAACTAAATAGTGTATCATAATCATCATTAGAGTAGTTGGGTTAAATTTTCACCTCATAAAATCTACTCTCACTTGCAATTTACTTGTGTCTTGCAATTGCTACCTACTTTAGTCATTTAATTTACACTTCAAGCAATTTTTTACATTCAATTTATATCTTTTAAGTTTGTTTTTGCAATAATCAAATTTACCTCCAGCTTTGTTGGTTGAAGTAGTGATTTAGAGACCCTTCATCCCTTATTGACTCTTTATTCTTAGATCGGGGCCCTGTAAATGATAAGATCTAGGGAAGAAGTTCAATTGAAACTTGTTCAATTTGCAATTCAACTTAACTTTAAAAATAAATCAAAATTACATTCCAATACATTCAACCTACAACATTAGTACTTGGTGTGAAAATTTATGAATGTTGCACTTATGCATAAATCTATTGTTAGATATGGTTATGATCCTCCTAATTAATTAAATTATTAAGTTGAAAATTCAGATTAATATCGAAGCAAAACACATAACAGTCTTTCGCCAATCCAGATCTAGAAAAAGTACATGCACACAGAGACAAAGTGACGGTGATTTTCTGCACAAATAGTCCCCGGAAAAACCCAATGTGGGAAAACCAGTCTGCTGGTTGCTGGAGGGTTTTATTATTAAGAATTTTCTGAATACAACAAATTTGGGTTCCAAATCTGTAAAACCCGACAGAGAAATAATAGATCTGCAACTCATTGGTTGTTCTGAAGCCAAAATAATGACTGATCCACACCCTCAAACGAGATTTACAAGACTTAGAGAAAATTAGGCCCTAGAAACCCAGTGCTGCCCCTGAAGTCCCTGTGTCAGCCTCTGAAGGCCCTATGTCCCTTAACGCTGACCTGGAAAAGGCTACCCCTTAGGGTCTCTGCGTAACCCCTGAGGGTTTCTAGCTGAATCACGCTGCCCTGGGAGGGACTGCGCAGCACCTGTGTAGCACAATTGCTGCCCTCTCTTTTATTGCTCTCCTGCTTCTCTGCGCTGCTTGTCTGAGTTGATCTCTGTCTCTTGTTGATTCTAGACCCTGCGATCAAATCATAACCTTAGTCTAAATTCCCCTCTCTGCAGCTGAAACAATTATGAGAATTCTTAGCAAACCCGCCCTAAATCTCAGCTTAGCTTCAATGCTCCACCTTTGTGTGTCTTTACAAATGACCCCAAGCCTTTCCTTTATACTTTTCTCGTTGGGAAACCAACGACCATGATCAGATCTTGAATCAATGGCTAATATTAAAAGAAAGCTTGATCTCTGTGACTTAAGACAATTTCATCACATGTTTAATTTAATTGAATTTAATTATTTCATTTTCATGAGTTTAGACTTAGGAAATACATTAAAATAATTAATTAATTAAATATCTCCCAAACCAGATGAAATTTCCCAAATCCCTTTCTAGGTATTGTAGATCCAGTGTACTCTAGTCCCTCCACAAAATTTTGGAGCTAGAGCACAACTGATGCTACCCTAAATACACAAAATCTCAACACTTGGAAGATATCATTGTTGTCTAGAAGTGAAGGGCTGCCTACTAAAATAATGACCCCTATATTGAGATCTAAATATGTAGCTCTGAAGTAGTTGTGCTAGTAGGCCAAGATCCCCCCCAAGATCTCCAACCTAGATCCTTCTAAAATGTTGTTACTACCTACAAGAGCATTAGTGCCCATGTTCACTATTAGCATTGTGAAAAAGGATGTGATCATCCAAGTAGTGTCCAACCAAGGGAGTGGCATAAGAATGGAGGATAGGAACACTATTGTCTCCCTCATAAACATGACTAAGCACTACTAATTCAAATGCCAAAAAAATTTGGAGAGATTATTAAGACTCCCTAAAGATAAATACAACCATCCTTGTACCTCAATATAGTAGATGGGGTGCCATAGATAAATGTTAATTTTGGACAAATAGGTCCAAACTCCATGTGATTCTCAGATGAAGATACCAATATTTTTATTGGGTTCCTCTTTCGGAGAGGTGCAAGATCAATCTAATGATCATCTTGATCCGATGAGCAGAACATTTATTTTGAATTTATTTTGTAATATATTCTATGAAGGTCGACTTTAAGGTTTTGAGCCCCAGCAGATGTGTCACACACCCTCATTGATGGATATAAATAAGTTCAACATTGGAGGACTTTTCACTCATCACATCACACATATTTCTCTCTCCTCTTCTGATTGGTTCGAGCTACTTGGAGGCAATCTTTTGTTCACACGTGGGAGAAGGACGTTGACTTTTCTACTGCAGCGAGGGCTTCCACCGCAGGTTTGACCAGCGTTGACTTTGGTCAACGCATAGTCAAATGGAGCTGAATTTTGGCACAAACCTCGATTTCTGCAGTCTGTACTATTTGGCACAAGAATTGAGGTCAAAGGTTGACCTTTGACCGTACTACGTTGACTTTGAATTGCTGTTGTTCTGCGTTGATTTTCTGGGCAGCATTGACTTTTCTAGGATTGAATTTTGAGTTGACCATTTGGCTGTTATGAGCGTTGTGTGACATTGCTGGTTAGCTGACCATATCGAGACTTTGCTGGTTGAAGCATCCTGTTGACCATTGTAACACACCATCACCCTTATATGTTTCTGGTTTGTCTTCTATCGATCTACTGATATGTTCTATCAACATTTTACTTTATGGTTTATGTGATTGCTATCTGATATTGAAGAAAAGTAAAGTTGCATCAAGCATAGAACATCTACATAAATTTACATGGAATCAGAGCTAAGGTGAAGACAAAGCCCTAATTTGTAGCAATCACCGAAGAAGAGGATGTGTTCCTCAAACTACAATGGCTTCAAGGAGGATGACAAATTGACGGGGAAGGATGAATTCCATGCTTGGAAGATGACATTGGATCTGAAATTGGAAGACCAAGATGTCATGGACTATGTGCAAGGAAAAATCCAAGATCCTCCATCCACTGCAATCGCTGCTGCCAAAACAAAGTATAAGAAGGGGGAGATCAAAGAAAAGCTAATGATCAAGGACTCAATTCACAAGAGTCTGGTTGCCTACATATCTGAGCTGGGCACATCCAAGGAGATGTATGATAAGTTGGTCCACATGTTCAAGGTCAACGATGCGAATCAAGTCCTATTCTTCAAAAATCAATTGAAGAATCTGAAGAAAGGCAGGGATGATTCTGTTCAATCATATTTTCTGAAGCTGACCGAGATCAGGAACAATCTATTGGCTATTGGGGAGGAAATAGCTGATCGAGATATGGTACTTACCGCACTTAGAGGGCTCTCATCCAAATGGAATGTGTTCAACACTACCATTCTCAATAATAATGTGATACCTGACTTTGACGAAGTACTATCGAGATGCGTTCAAGAATATTCAAGAATGAAGGAGTATGAAAACGAAGGAAATGTTGCCTACGCTGCTCATTCTAGAAAGAAGAACTTTGGTGGTCCAAAGAACAAAGGAAGAGCAGGGGCCCAAGGAAAGAAGGGCAAGTGTTATACTTGTCATAGGCCAGGTCACTATGCTAGAGAATGCTCTTTCAAGAAGGATTCTCTCGATGGTTATGACAACAACAACAACCAGAGGAATGGAAATCAAAGGAACAATAGGTTTAAGGGAAAGAGGAAGGCTCCCTCCGGTGGAAATGGTCAATCTTTCAAGAGGTTGAGAAATTCTAAGTATGAAGAATCAAATGTTGTTGATAAAAGAAATGAATTCATTCTTGTATCTGCCCTCTCTGTTGCATCTCCACCCAACACTATGGATTTCTGGTTGATAGATAGTGGTGCCTCAAGGCACATCACTGGGTTCAAGGAAGCACTTTTTGATATGGTTGAGATGGATACTAATCTGGAAATTATACTTGGAGATAATGCCACATATCCCGTGAAAGGGACAGGGACTGTGACCCTCCACTTGTCTCAAGGTCATGTCCTTCGCTTGCAGGATGTACTCTATGCACCTAATTTGAAGAAGAACATTGTGTCTATATCAACCATGGAATACAAAGGTTTCAATGTGGCATTCATTGATGGAAAGGTGCGCATGTGAAAGAAGAGCTTCAAGGAAGCTATCATGATTGGGTTTAGAGTTGATACACTCTACCAGGTTGGAGGAAGTCCACTGGGAGTGATGACATGTGATATTATCCGACAGACTAAACTATGGCACCAGAGGTTTGGACATCTTCACTA
Source organism: Pinus albicaulis (assembly GCA_034641835.2). Taxonomy (NCBI): domain Eukaryota; kingdom Viridiplantae; phylum Streptophyta; class Pinopsida; order Pinales; family Pinaceae; genus Pinus; species Pinus albicaulis. The sequence goes on from CM076569.1 coordinate 468,335,336, forward strand.
CAAGGCCCTTCCCGAAGCAAGGAAGGTGGTGACGGGGATGCCCGAGTTCTCAAATAATCATGAAGGTGTATGTCAGGGTTGTGTCGAAGGAAATCATACAAGGGGACCTTTCCCCTCAAGTGTCACAAAGACATCTGATGTCTTGCAATTGATCCATTCTGATCTGCCTGGTATGCTGCCCGTGACATCCTTGGGAGGATGTTCTGATTATATGACGTTCGTAGATGAATTCTCTCACAAAACCTGGATATACTTCTTACCGAAGAGGGATGAGGCTTTTATGTGGTTCCGTACCTTCAAAGCCTTGGTGGAAATCCTGACAGGGAAGAAGATCAAGATTTTGAGGACCGATAATGGCATTGAATATGAGACGAACGAGTTCAAGAAATTTTGCAGAGAAGCTGGCATCAAGAGGGAGACCACAACTGTCTATACTCTTGAGAAGAATGGCATTGCTGAACGAAAGAACAAGACCATTGTGAAAGTTGCCTGTGCCATGCTATGTGACCAGGGTCTACCGAAGTTTTTGTGGGGAAAAGTTGCAAACACGACTGTGTATATACCAAACCGATGCCCGCATTCCGCCTTGGACTCCAAAACTCCCAAAGAGGTTTTCACTGGTAAGAAACCTGATGTCTCACATTTTAGAGTTTTTGGATGCCCTGTTTATTTTCATGTGTCGAAAGAGAAAAGGAGCAAGCTAGATGCTTCTGGGAAGAAAGGAATGTTTGTGGGCTACAACAAAACTTCGAAGGCCTATAAGGTCTATGTTCCTGGTCAAAGAGAAGTGGATATATGCCACAATGTCACTTTTGACGAAGATGCTTCCCTAAAGAAAGTATTCAATCTTCCGAGATCTGAGAAAGATCAAGAGGCGAGGCCTGGAAATCAAGAAGAACCAAAGGATGAGACGATGACCGATGCTGAAGGACCGATGGAACTGACTGATCCACCTCCTTCACTGGGGAAGAGACCATCATGGCTCAGGGACACTCTCGAGGATGCCAAGGGACATATGGCCCCAAGGGTACATTCCGTGAAAGCAAGAAGCCGAGTAGATACCAAGGGTATCTAACAGCCATGAGTACTATTGTACAATCTGAGCCTGGATATTTTGAGGAAGTCGTAAAGCATCAAGTATGGAAGAATTTTATGCACGAAGAGTATGAGTCCATATTGAAGGATGATTTCTGGGATGTGGTTCCAAGGTCGGAAGACAAAGCAGTTGTTACCTCAAAATGGCTCTAAAAGATCAAGCATGGATCTGATGGAAGTGCTGAAAATTTCAAGGCAATATTTGTTGCCTATGGCTTCTCTCAAAAGGAAGGCATAGACTATGATGACATATTTGCACCTGTGGCCCGATACACCACCATTTGATCTATCATAGCCCTTATTGCTACGCAAGGATGGAGTCTTCATCAAATGGATGTGAAGGCCGCATTTCTGCATGGTGCGATAAAGGAAGAGGTGTATGTAGAGCAACCTCTGGGGTTCGAAGTCCAGGATCAGGACACCCATGTCTGCAGGTTGAAGAAAGCCCTCTATAGGTTGAATCAAGCACCCAGAGCTTCGTACGAGAGGATATATAGCTACCTGATGAAGTTGGGCTTCACTCGTAGTAATGCTGATCCAAACCTTTACTTCAAGATTGATAGAGAGAAGCCTCTCATTTTGGTGTTGTATGTGGACAACCTCTTCCTGATAGGTGTTGACCCTCTCATTTATTAGTGCAAGAGGGAGCTCGCTGTTGAGTTCGAGTTGAAAGACCTAGGACTGCTACACTACTTCCTAGGCCTGGAGGTCTGGCAGAGACCCGACGAGATTTTAATTTCTCAAGGAAAACACATTGTGAAGCTTCTGGAAATATTTAGTATGGTGGACTTCAAGTTCGTGTCGACACCAATGGAGCTCAACTTTAAGAATTTGAGTGGCAGCGCTGCTGGGCCCATGTTAGCAAATCCTACCGAGTATCGTCAACTCGTAGGGGCCCTTATGTTCTTAGTGAACACTCGTCCAGATATATGTTTTTCAGTGAACACTTTGAGTCAACAGATGGTTGAGCCTCATCACACTCACTGGGTTGGTGCCAAGAATCTTCTAAGATATCTTCGAGGCATGATAAACCATGGGCTGAGATACACTGCCAGGAGCGTGACACTCCTTGGATATACTGATGTCGATTGGGCTGGCAGTGTGGTGGATCGTAAAAGCACATCGGGATGTTGCTTCACACTTGGATCTGCTTCGATATCATGGATGAGAAGGAAGCAGAAGTCGGTGGCTTTGAGCACTGCAGAGGCTGAATACATTGCAGCAAGTATGGCCTATTGTGAAGCAGTTTGATTGCGAAAGCTCTTCAGTGAGTTGTTCGGGCATGTGCTAGATACCACAGTTATACTCTGTGATAACTAGAGTGGGATTCGCTTGTCCGAGAATCCTGTGTTCCACGATCGATCCAAGCATATTGATATCAGGTACCACGTTATCCGAGATATGGTACAGCGAGGCGTCGTAAGGCTCGATCATATAGGAACTGATGAGCAGGTCGCGAATATTCTCACTAAGCCATTGGGGAAGGTGAAGTTCCTAACCTTCCGTGAGAGTCTTGGTATTTTGGAATGACCCTATGATGAGGGTCTTGTTGGACGATGAGCTCTGGGAGCTCTAGGGGGATTTGGGGATAGGTTCTTGGAGCTATAAGCAACCATAGGGCTAGGCTTGCCAAACCTTTTTGGTGTGCTTCTGCCCCACCATTGTGATGATTGAGTTGGTTCACTTCTCATTATTTGTGCCCTGTATGCATCCTACCCATTACATTAAGGGCTCATGGGAAGTACCTCTCATTGGCCAGTGAGGTGGGAAAAGCTAGAGACTAGTAGCAAAGACTAATGGACGCATCAGAGATTGTCGTACTCTCTATCTAGGATGGCACGATCCAACCACTTGATTTGGGATCAAGTATAGTGAGGTTTCAGACCTCCTACTGAATTCGGGTTGGTATGAGACTCTTTGTGAGTCCTATAGAGGTTTCAAACCTTTGGGCTGAATATTTCAACCAGGAATGATGTCTTTGTGACTGAACCACTTCTATTCTGAAATAAAGAAGCCAACAAAGCAAGTTACGCGGGATGACGCACGACGTTTGGATTGCACAGGTGGATGGAGTTCTCCCTAGTTGAGAGGGAGTGTTAATTTTGGACAACTAGGTCCAAACTCCATGTTGTGATGCTCAGATGAAAATACCAATATTTTTATTGGGTTCCTCTTTCAGAGAGGTGCAAGATCGATCTAAAGATCATCTTGATCCGATGAGAAGAACATTTATTTTGAATTTATTTTCTAATATATTCAAATATGTGCAGGTCGGCTTTAAGGTTTTGTACCCCAACAAATGTGTCACACACCCTCACTAATGGATATAAATAAGGTCAACGTTGGAGGAATTTTCACTCATCACATCACACATATTTCTCTCTCCTCTTCTGATTGGTTCAAGCTACTTGGAGGCAATCTTCTGTTCACACGTGGGAGAAGGACGTTGACTTTTCTGCTGCAGCTAAGGCTTCCACCGTACGTTTGACCAGCGTTGACTTTGGTCAACGCATAGTCAAACAGAGCTGAATTTTGGCACGAACTTCAATTTTTACAGTTCGTACTATTTGGCACAAGAATCGAGGTCAAGGGTTGACCGTGTTACATTGCCTTTGAATTGCTACTATTTTGCGTTGAATTTTTGGGGGTTGACTTTTGAGTTGACCGTTTGGTTGTTCTGAGGGTTGTGTGACATTGCTGGTTAGCTGACCATATCGAGACTTTGCTGGTTGAAGCATCATGTTGACTGCCATAACGCCCCATCACTCTTATCTATTTATGGTTTATCTTTTATCGATCTACTGGTATGTTCTATCAACATTTTACTTTAAGGTTTATGTGATTGCTATCTGATATTGAAGAAAAGTAAAGTTGCATTAAGCATAGAACATCTACATAAATTTACAATAAAGTACTCATCCATCTTGGTATCTTGCATATGAAAATGTTGGCAAATCCAAGCCTCACATGAAATGTGGTGCTCAACCACTATTTGGAGTCTGTGTGAACCCAGTTGAAACTGGCGCAGGGGGATCTTGAGCACATGCATCTAGTGTTGTAATGTGCAAGGAGGTTAAACAATGAGATCATCTCTCAACTTGAAAGAGTGTTCATCATAGGAGTCCATCTCTCAACTGTTAAAAGTGCCCCATATAGAAGGGCTTGAACTACCGAGGTGGGTCAAGCCTATTACCTACTCATATGTACATGGCAGGGAATGAAGACCCTATTGCTCAATGGACAAGGCACTTGACAAATTTTCAAATGTTCAGAATTCCAACAGGGAACCTATGCATTTTTTTCTCTCTCATCTCTCTATACTTTCTTCTTTCAAATTTTGTACCCCTGCGGGGGAATTGTATAAATGAACACTAGCATGATGAACTTATGTAACTGACTTAGGCCATTTGGTATATGTTTAGTAAGCGAGTCCACTCTAGGGTGTAAAAGGTACATGTTTAGTAAGCAAGTCCACTCTAGGGTGTTTTTTCACTGGACTAATTATTTTCCCTCTTTAGCAATAAATAACTAGTCAAGTTTTTTCACACAATATACCTCCAAAGCTAGAGAGGAGCTTAATAACTGGGCCTTGGGTGTGTTTTAATGTCTAGGGCCAATGTATATTACCGTGATAGGTCATATATATAGTTTTACAAAATTTGACTAAGTCTTTCTAGGATTTTTTAAATAATTAAAAATTCCCTCAAAACGAGATTTTTAATTAATTTCTAGGAATATAAGAGCTCGAAATTCATGCTCACAATGCCAAAATTCTCCTAGTACCCACTTTGGGGGTATAAAAATAATTGATTCCCCGTGAAAACCCATTTTTTTTCAAAGTGTGAATGAAAAGTCAAGAAAAATTGCAAGAATTAATATGTGGGGAATTTATTAAATTCATAATTCCAAGTCAAAGAATCAACTCAAGTGACGTGGGATAAAAGTGGAGTTAAGGAGTTGATTGGGAAGGCTGAATGGACCCATGAACTTGGAAAAATATTGGCTGCCACATAGGGGGGCGAATTTCCCTTTTCAACAGCTAAAAAAGGGGACCAAATTCCACTTTTTGAGAGCCATTAACTGCTAAAAAGAGGAGCTAAATTAGTACCCATATGACAACAAATTTGGGGCTGCTTATGACAGACATATTCAACCAAATTTTAAGTACTAATATGCAGCAAATTAAGAGTTGTTATCTCAGCCAAGGGAAACACTCAGAGCCTAATGAGAGGAGTTTGTTGGGCCTCTTGGGTCTCTCTTTTTTCTATAAATTGTAGTCATTTTTTCTAATTTATAGAGGTTGGAAGCTTGAGAGCTTGCGCATACTATATTGTAATTTCATTACACCTTTTTGATAATACAAAGACTTTAGAGGTCAATGGTTTCTTGCTTTGTGTGGCTTTCCATATGATTTTGTTGAGGTAACCTGGTTGATTTTATTGCTACTTGCTTTCAAGTTGGATATCATAGGCCTTGATAGGGACATTGTTGTCCAAGGGAAAGCGTATAAATTGCTTGTTATTCTTTTGAAATATTTTTACACTATATATTTAACTACTACATGTGTTTTTCTGTTGAATAACATGTTTAGCTTATCATTGTGTAAAATTTCACCTATTTTCCTAATCTTGTGGGAAAGATCTTAAGTGATTTTTACAGGTATCTCAAGCTTGGAGTTGGGGAAGTTATTGGTTGAACCATCCAGTTCGAAGGATCCTAAAGGCATTAGTCCCGCTTGGACCAAATATTCTCAAGGGCTTCAAAAGTGTTTTCAAAAAACCCAATATCCCTCATTTCATTCTCATAAAATTCTATCACAAATATTGGTTCCACTTTCAATTGTTTTATTTAATATATAGCCAACTAAAGGATTTAATTTGTGGCTTTCCAAACAGTCACAAATAAGCCAAAAATAGTTGATTCAACTCAGCTCTTCTTGGTTGTCTTAGATCAAAAAATTTCATATAATTCAGCTAAGATTTACTAATAAATTTTGATCAAGGTTTAGATTGATATCGTTCATATCCAAAGTTTGCTTTAGTATCCATCACTTTGCATTGTTTGCGGGTTTATTTTGCAGATCATAATTTCCAAGAGGAGTAGCTTTGGTGGATTGAACCAAGCTTTGAAAATTAGAACCATCATGACTCACTCTCGTATACTTCACCTGCAAACCTTTAACTTTTTGATCTTTTCCTTGAATTTTCATTAAAAAACCAGGCACATAAGATTAAATTTAGATTGTTGTTCTGACAACAAACTATTTTGCTAAGAAGGACCAAGTTTACTTGGTCATTCATTAGAAAAACACCATAAAAATATGATCTTTGGGACTTAGAATTTTTTCTTTATACGATAACAACTTTAATAGGTTTAGATCATCTTTCTTGAGTGTTTTACTAACTAATTTGTTTGCTGATTTTTTTTTTTACAGATTTTGACAGTTCAAAAGGAAGTGTTTGTGGAGGAACAAAACACTAAAAAAAATATCACCTTTGTACAGTTGATTGAAAACTTCCTTTTGAACTTTGTAAAACCCATTTAAAAGACTTCTTCCAGCCAAAAATCACTTAAAGGAAATCATTTGCAATCTGTAGAAAATGGCTCTCTTTTGGGACTGCCAAAAGAGCCTCTGGTAAATCCATTGTAACTTTGTAAATAGAGTTTTTCTCTCAATATTGGGATTTTCCCAAGCGGCCAATTGTAATATTTTTCTTAGATTGCTTATAACTTTCTATAAGTATTTGGAAAAGAGTGTTTGATTCCCTTGAGGGGTCCTATTGTAAAATCTTTTCAAAGCATCTCTACAAACCATTTTCTTGAAGGGATTGATTGTAAATTATCTCTCTATCTCTTATTCCTATAAGGGGGATCTAATAAAGAATTAATTTTCCCTGGGAGTTATGGGATTTTTCCTCTAGGCACCTCCTCCCTCCCCCGCCCCCCCTCTTCTCCATTTGGGGAAGTTATTTCTGTGGTGCTTGAATGATTTCCATTGTTGGTTGAACTAAATAGTGTAGCATAATGATCATTAGAGTAGTTGGGTTAAATTTTCACCTCATAAAATCTACTCTCACTTGCAATTTACTTGTGTCTTTCAATTGTTACCTAGTTTAGTCATTTAATTTACACTTCAATCAATTTTGTACATTCAATTTAAATCTTTTAAGTTTGTTTTTGCAATAATCAAATTTACATCCATATTTGTTTGTTTAAGTAGTGATTTAGAGACCCTTCATCCCTTATTGACTCCTTATTCTTAGATCGGGGCCCCGACAAGGATAATATCTAGGGAAGAAGCTCAATTGAAACTTGTTCAATTTGCAGATAATCAATTTGCAATTTAACTTAACTTTAAAAATAAATCAAGATTACATTCCAATACATTCAACCTACAACATTAGTACTCGGAATTTCATTTTATTTTGTTTCCGAAGTTCATAAAGTTTGTCTATCTCTTTGAAGCAATTGTTATTATTACAAAGCATCTTATTCTAAGCATTCACTTTTCTCATTATTTTACATTTGAAATTATTGTACTTTCCTATCTTTATTGCCACATTTATTTTTCAAGCATTTGCTTTGAGACATTTATTTATTGAGTATTTCCTTCCAAGCATTACTTTCAAGACATCTCTTTACTTGGAATATTTACTTTGCAAATACCTTAATATTTGGCACTGGTCTACTTTGATCCACCTTGTCTATTATTGCAATATTTTAGCTTGTGGATGGTTATTCTTATTATGATGCTTTGAATTCATTTGTTGCAAATTATATGTTGATTTAATTTGGATGTATCTTTGATCATTTAATTTTGAACTCCTAGAACTTAAGTTATCTAGCTTTAGATTAGTTGAACCTTAGTTATTTTCAAAGGGTCCACCCCCCTTGGCTTTGATAGGAGTTAGCCTAGACGAAGGATTTGAGATTTGAGTGACAACAACTCAACTCGAGATTTTCTCCCAAGGCACACCAAGTGGAGTTAAATATTTTCTCCATGATAATCCCAGGTTTGGATTCACCTGGAAACAAATACAAGTAACCTAAATATACTACCCATATTTAGTTGGTGGGATAAGTCTAAGTACACCCAAATAATACCTGAAAGAAGGGATGTGGTCCATCAAGATTCCCACTAACGGGACAAAACTTAAGATCTCTAAAACCAACACCTGTGAACCCATCCCTCAAGGTTTGTGAGAGGCCAATGCCTCTAAGTAGCAATAAGTAGGGTATGGGTAATGATCCCTGCCAATAGTCAAGTTAGAAAAACACTAGGTGCAATGTGAGAAATAAGGGAAACTGAAAAATTGTCTTGAGCCTAAAGGGGTGAGTTGTGACTTCTACCTAAACAATCTATTGCTCCTAATAAAATGACAAATCATGAAGGTATATAAATTTTTTTTCTTATCCCAATATAACTCAAGCAAGCTATGCCCCCACAACTTGGAGGCACAAATAAAAGTGGACCAAATGATAAATTCCATATGCTCCATATTGGACCATATCTCTTGGAAGTGTCTACAAAAATGAATGTTCAAGGAGAGAAAGTAACCCATACCCCTTATTGATTTGGGGTTGGAGTGCCTTCCTCAACCTAAATCTAGGTCCTAGAAAATGAACTCCCAAATATGTATATGCCTTGGGTATCTCAACCTTCTCTCCCCAAAAAAGGAAATAAAGTTTGACAAGACACTCTTTGCACAACTAAATATCATTGCCTTAGTCTTACCTAGTTTGACTATCTTCTAGAAAGGGTCAAAAAACTAGATAGGGAATCTAGATACTTCTACAAGATCTCAAAGATAGAAGCTCAAAGGATCACATCATCTACAAAAAGGAGAATGGATATTAGAACCTACTGAAGAAAACAACCATCTCTTGGTTGAATATGCTCCTAAAGGTAGGAAACTAGCTTATCAATATAAATACCAAAACAAGTCAAGGGGAGAGGGCTCTCTAAATTCACCTAATGATGCTCCAAATGAAATCAAATAACTCATGGGCTATACAAAGGAAACCGACTATGAACTCATACAAGAGCATGATAGTAGTGAGAAGGGCCTTTGATATGCCAATGTCATGAAGTCATCAAAAAAGGGCCATTCTTGGGATTAAGTCAAAAGTTTTCGTAAATTCTACAAAGCACCAAGAGACTTTCGAAGAGTGGTGTCTCGTCTCGTTAATGATGGTGTTAAGGGTGATAATATGGTCAATAGTCTCATGCACATTGCATAACCCTGCCTACCTTCTGGCCCTCAAATGATATTTCTTAATCTCATTTGATAACTTTAAATGAACGGTTGTACCATAGATCTTAGAGAAATTGTGCCCCACCATGATCATCCTATAATTGTTTGGATCAATCTTAGACATTGATTTGTGTATCAGGTGAATGGTGTGGTGGGACTATCTTTATGGGAACCTCAAGAAAATAATATGATTAACAAAATAGCAATACAAAAAAAGAATACCATGTTTGAAGAATTCTACCTAAAATCCCTCCTTGTTTATTATTCTATTGGTGTTCAACTCCCACATAACCTACCTAATATTTGTACAAAATAACAAGAGGGATGGGGAGGAGGAGGCAATAAGCTAAGTATCCCAAAAGATTCAAAGCACAACCATGTGGGTGAGAAGAGATTAGGGGTCAATGTCTATCGGGAGGTATGACTAGCTAGGGAAGATAGTGCACCAAAATTCTCATTGTGCAGTTCATGTCTTTTTCGGAAAATGAAGATACCTTTCTGACAACAAAGGGGGAAACAATATGATCTCAATAACCAATAATAGGAGGCAAGATCATGAAAGAGGGTGTGGTGGAGCTCCCTATGGTGGATTTTTCACTCCTCATCGTGCCAACAATTCTAAGGGTATGATTTAGAATTGGGATACAAGTAGGAAAATTTAGTGACTTGGAGATAAGAGCTCAAGGCTACTTCCAAAAATGTTGAGGAGAGCATATCATATTTGGATAAAAACTAACTCAAGAGACGAGGAGTGAGAGAGTGGAGGGAGGAACTAGTGAAGGTGGGAAGAATAAGAATCTAAATCCCCCTAATTGAATAGATTGGTGTTCTGATCCAAGTGGATATTGGTGGCCACCTACCTATTCCACCTAGAACTCTAGTCGGTTTCATTAGTTTCCTTGATTGTAGCAGCATTTACTGTCTTTAGCAATTTTCAGGTTTTGAACTTCCGGAGTTGTTTTGACCCCCTAAATGACATTTTTTTGAGGTTCATCGCAAGCCCGTAGCCACAAATAGGGACGTGCCAAAAATTATGTAGTACTTAGAGAGATTTTTCTAACAAGGTATTGGACATGCCAAACGAACATCACATTACCAAATTACAACCCTAGGAATTTGGTTGCCCAGCTAACCCCAACGAGACCACAAACTCTTCGCATTCCATCTCTTAGGGTTAGGTTTTTGGTTGTTTAGGGTTTCTCTTTATTCTTCAATAATAAAAGGGCCCTTGAGCCTCATTGTAACACAGTTCAAAGGCATATAGCCGCCACATCTCTTCTCAGAGATAAGCTACTATCGCCCGAGCCAGTTTATTTCCATTCTGTATTTAAGCATATTTCAGTTCTTTGATGTAAATGAAATGAAGTTTTATTTTTGTTGCATCTTTGTGTTTATGTTTATATCTTGTGTCCTGTTGCGTTCATGCATAAGTCTGGATCAGTGGTATCAAAGCAGTCTGCTCTTTCTCTGTTTCTCTTTTCATGTCCCCAACAAGGTCAACATATAAGGAGTTAGCGCTTGAACTGGTTAAAACTTTGCAAGACGAGCCTCGCAAAACCCGATGGCCTCCCATGGAAGAGGAAAAGAAAGACGAGGGAGTAAGAGATCCTTTTAAAATATTGCTTGAAAAATCCCTCAAGAAACAAAGGAACATGATGATGGAAAATTTTTCCTAGATCCTTCGGTGGCTACCCACATGCGACGCATCTTCATCCAACAACCACTAGAAGCGCCACTGCCTTTAAGGTACAAGTTAACTTTGACATTCCTATATTTGAAGGTTAGATAGATGTAGATGTTAGTAGATAGATGGTTAAATCTATTGGAAGGATATTTTTTGGTTCATAATTTTTCCAATCATGAAAATATTACTATTGTACTCTTCAAAGTTGCTCCCCATTTCAAGGATTGGTGGGAAACCTACTGTGAACAAATGGACGAGAGAAAACCCTCACTGTTTTCAGCCACATACACTTGGAAATCTTTTTGAGATGTCATCAAGGGACAATATTACCCTGTCAGGAGTTATGAAGATAAATACATAAAGTGGACCATGCTACGGCAGGGAAGGTACCAAGACATGTCGAAGTTCACAAACATTTTTCATACTCGCATAAAGTTGGGCATCGATGATTCTAAGCGATATTTGGTATTCAAGTGCCATGGATATATACACAAGTACATTAGGACGAGATGGAGTTCCTGGACATCTCCTCGCTTGGCGCCACTTATCGATACACTATCAAGATCGAGCATAAATTTAAACAGAAGAAGTGAGACTTTGGATCTGCGAATCCGAAGCAAGGGAAAGGCACCCCCAAACCGCAGAATGAAGGACAAAGCCAAGGTAGGGTAACCCAAGACATCCCTTCAAAGCTACAAGAAGATAACACCACCACGAAGAGAAAGAAGGATACATGAAAATGGCATGAATTCCATAAGAGCCCCACTCACAACACGAGTGTCGAGTCAAGCAGTCAGTGGTGGCCAAGATGAAGGCTTTCGAATCAGATGCATTTTTCGACTCTGAGTTAGAACCCAATAAGGGGAATGAAAAACAGAAGCAGATTATTGGTGCGGAGTCGAGTGCCACTGTTGCCACCACCAAGATCCAAATGACTGAGCCTGTAGATCCAGAGGAGGGGGAACATCTCTTCCACTCATAGATGTGGGTGAAGGATTCTCCGTTACAGTTCATTGTCAACAGTGGGAGCCAAAAGAACCTCATCTCAGCAAAGTTCTTGAAGCGGCTGGGGCTACCAACCATGGCACACCCATAGTCGTACACCATTGGGTGGCTTCACCAAGGATGTGATCTCTGCGTCAGCTAACAATGTCGTCTTCCCTACAACATCAAGCCCTTCATAGATGATGTACTATGTGATTTTTCTCCTCTTGAAGTTTGTGATGTACTATTAGACCAACCATACTTATGGAAGCGTCATGCTTTGTATGAGTTTAGGCCTTGTACTATTATTATTACTTTGGGAAACAAGTTATACATGATACAGGAGGTAGCACCACCTACCACCATCTCTTTGATCTCTACGAAGCAATGCAGTAAGTTTATTTCCACAACAGCGAAATTTTTCTTCCTTATGATTAGCCCTCAGCGCAAGAAGAAAATTGTGGCCACATCCACAGCCTCCAGGTAGGGCTCCTCCGCAAGATAGCAGTAGATGGACAAGGTCATGGAGGACTATAGGGACATCTTCACCTCACTCACAGGGGTACCCTTACATTGTCAGGTCAATCACTCTATTGATCTAACCCCGGGTGTGTCGCTACACAACGGACCGATATATCGACGCTCTATTATTGAGAACAATGAAATTAAGAGGCAGATTCAGGAGTTGTTTCAGAAAGGGCACATCAGGCCAAGTTTATCACACTATGGGAGCTCAATCGTGTTGGTACAAAAGAAGGACGAGACCTGAAAAATCTATATGTTGGGCATTGAATAAGATCACTGTCTAGAATAAGTATTCAATCCCACGAATTGATGACCTTCTAGACCAGCTCAAGGGGGCCAAATATTTCAACAAGATTGACTTGAAGTTCGGTTATCACCAGGTACCAATTGAACCCTATGATGTGTGGAAGACTGCCTTAAAATCCAAGGAGGTCCTTTTTGAATGGTTGGTAATTCCTTTCGAGTTGATGAATTCACCCGCAACCTTCATGATGCTGATGGAAGACATCTTGCAGCCCTTCACCAACTCATTTGTGGTAGTGTATTTGGACGACATCCTAATCTTCAACCAAAGTCGAGAAGAGAACCTTCACCATATTCGACAGGTCCTCCAAACCCTATGTCAACACAAATTGTGTGTCAATTTGCAGAAATGCACTTTTGGTATGACCGAGGTTCAATATATGGGGTACATCATTGATGAGCAGGGTGTGTATGTTTACCCAACCAAGATAAAATTTATTCGGGATTGGCCAACTCCAACCAATTTAACAGAGCTCCGCAGCTTTCTAGGTCTTTCCAATTTCTACTGTAGGTTCGTGTTGGGTTTCTCTCATATCACTTGGTCTTTGAGTCAAGTAACCAAGGGTGGAGCGAAAGAAAAGTTCTATTGGTCTGAATCCCAACAGAAAGTGTTTTCCAAGTTGAAGCATCGCCTCTACTTTGCATCAGTGCTCACATTACTAGACCCGCAACAACCATTTGAGATTGAGACAGATGCCTCCGACTATGCTGTTGGTGCAGTTCTTACTCAACAGGAGCATCTGATGGCATATCACAGTGAGATACTTTCAAACAAAGTATAAAAGTATTACACCTATGGCAAAGAGATGTATTCCATTGTGTAGGCTTGTCGACAATGGAAGCATTACATTATGGAGAAGGAACCAGTCATCCACACAAACTGCTGACCCTTGTAGTTCAAACAGACACAAGGAATGCTGCAAAATGATTTCCATCAGAAGTGATCCACATACCTGCAACAGTTCCATTTCAACATTAAGTACAATAAGGACAACACCAATAGTCGACGACATCTTGGCATATCATAGTGAGGCACTTTCAAACACGGTCTGAAAGTATTACACCTATGGAAAAAGAGATGTATTCCATTGTGTAGGCCTACCGGCAATGGAAGCATTACATTATGGAGAAAGAACCGGTCATCCACACAGACCATCGACCCTTGCAGTTCATACAGACACAAGGAAAGCTGCAAAATTATTTCCATCAGAAGTGGTCTACATACCTGCAACAGTTCCATTTCAACATTAAGTACAAGAGGGGCAACACCAATAGTGGAAGACATATTGCAACCCTTCACCAACTCATTCGTGGTAGTGTATTTGGACGACATCTTGATCTTCAACCAAAGTTGGGAATATCACCTTCACCATATTCGACAAGGCCTCCAAATCCCGTGTCAACACAAATTGTGTGCCAATTTTGGTATGACCTAGGTTCAATATCTGGATACATCATTGATGAGCGGGGTGTGCATGTGGACCCAACCAAGATACAAGTTATTCAGGATTGATCATCCCAAACCACTCTAATATAGCTCTACGACTTTCTAGGTCTTGCCAATTTCTACTGCAGGTTCGTGTTGGGTTTCTCTCATATCACTTGGCCTTTGAGTCAAGTCACCAAGGGAGGAGCGAAAGAAAATTTCTTTGGTTTGAATCCCAACGGAAGGTGTTTTCCAAGTTGAAGCATCACCTCTGCTTTGCACTAGCGCTCACATTACCAGACCTGCAACAACCATTTGAGATTGAGACAGATGCCTCTCACTATGCTATTGGTGCAGTTATTACTCAATAAGGGCATCTGGTGGCATATCACATTGAGACACTTTCAAACACGATCTGAAAGTATCCCACCTATGAAAAAAAGATGCATTCCATTGTGCAAGCTTGCTGATAATGGAAACATCACATTCTGGGGAAGGAAACAATCATCCACACCAAACAATGAGCCCTGCAGTTCATAAAGACACAAGGAATTTTGCAGAATGATAAACATCAGAAATGGTCCACATACCTGCAATAGTTCCATTTAAACATTAAGTATAAGAAGGGAAGCACCAATAATGTTTCACACTGCCTCATCCAACTGTCGATCATGGCGCTGACCACCGTCCTCGACTCTTGTGGACCCGAGACTTTGAAATGGCCACATTTTTACAAGAGTGATCCGAAATTCAACAACACATACCAGATGCTCTTGGAAGGTAAGCAGGTTCCAAGGAAATTTGCCAAACGATTGCCATCGGAAATGGTCCACATACCTACAACAGTTTCATTTTAACATTAAGTACAAGAAGGGAAACACCAATAATGGACGACATCTTGCAACCCTTCACCAATTCATTCATGGTAGTGTATTTGGACAACATCTTGATCTTCAGCTAAAGGTGGCATATCAAAGTGAGACACTTCCAAACACAACCCTAAAGCATCCCACCTATTCCATTATGTAGGTCTGCCGACAATGAAAACGGTCTTCCATGCAGACCACTAACCCCTGCAGTTCATACAGACTACCGGTCATGGCGCTGACCACTGTCCTCGACTCTTGTGGACACGAGACTTCAGAATGGCCACATATTTACAAGAGTGATCCAGAATTCGACAACACATACCAGATGCTCTTGAAAGGTAAGCAGGTTCCAAGGAAAGTTGCAAAACGATTGCCATCAGAAATGGTCCACATACCTGCAACAGTTCTATTTCAACATTAAGTACAAGAAGGGAAACACCAATAATGGATGACGTCTTGTGGCCTTTCACCAACTCATTCATGGTAGTGTATTTGGACGACATTTTGGTATGACCTAGGTTCAATATATAGGATACATCATTGATGAGCGGGGTGTGCATGTGGACCCAGCCAAGATACAATTTATTTGGGATTGGACAACCCAAGCCACTCTAACAGAACTCTACAACTTTCTAGGTCTTGCCAATTTCTACAGCAGGTTCGTGTTGGGTTTATGTCATATCACTTGGCCTTTGAGTCAAGTCACCAAGGGAAGAGAAAAAAAAAAGTTTGTTTGGTCTGAATCCCAATAGAAGGTGTTTGTCGAGTTGAAACATTGCCTCTGCTCTTCACAGCTCTCACATTACCAGACCTGAAACAATCGTTTGAGATTAAGACAGATGCCTTCAACTATGCTATTGGTGCAGTTCTTACTCAGCAGGGGCATCTGGTGGCATATCATAGTGAGACACTTTCAGACACAATCCGAAAGTATCTCACGTATGACAAATAATGTATTCCATTGTGTAGGCTTGCCGAAAATGGAGACATTACATTCTGGGGAAGTAAACGGTCATTCACACAGACCACCGACCCCTATAGTTCATACAGACACAAGGAAAGTTGCAGAATGATAGCCATAAGAAATGGTCAACATACCTGCAACAGTTCTATTTAAACATTAATCACATGAAGGGAAGCACCAATAATGTTGCACACTGCCTCAGCCAACTGTTGGTCATGGCAATGACCATTTTCCTTGACTCTTGTCGACATGAGACTTTGGAATGGCCACATCTTTACAAAAGTGATCCAGAATTTAGCAATACATACCAGATGCTCTTGGAAGGTGAGCAGGTTCTAGAATTTCACATCTAAGACGCTCTATTATGCCACCTAGGACACTAATGTGTACATTCAAGCAAGTGTGCCAAGATGATTTGGGAGGCGCACTACATTCAATTCACTGGACATTTTGGGGTAGAAAATACAGTGGAAATATTGCATAAGCATTTTTATTGTCCAAACCTTCGATAGGATGTTGGGAAGTACATCAGATCCTGCACTTCCTATACCACTGTCAAACCTATAATCAAGAATCAAGGTATGTATTCTCCTTTGCCTACTCCTAGTCGGCCTTGGGAATCCATCTCCATGGATTACAGGTCGAGAATTCTCTCTACCAAACATGGTGACGACTATGCTTTCGTGGTCGTCGATAGATTCTCTAAGATGGCCATTCTGGCGGCTTGCAAGAAGAGTATCTAAGCAGAATCCACTACCAAACTCTTCTTCGAACAAGTATGGGTACACTTTGGGATTCCACAATCCATTATCTCAAATCGGGAGATTCGGTTCCTAAGTGCATTTTGGTCAAGCCTCTGGTCATTGTCAGATACCAAGCTCACTAAGTCCACGACCTTTCACCCCCAAACTGATGGCCAAACAAAGGTCGTCCACATGATGATCATGCGGATCTTACTCATTGTTAGGGAAAAATAATTGCCTGTCATTTAATTTATCAACCTGGGGGTTACATAAGTTTGTGAAGCATGCATGCACTGTATGTGCTAGAAATTATCTTTCAGTTTAGATCAATCTAACTACAGAATAACTAAAACCAATTCATCTAATCTATAAAATCAAAAAATGAAAATGAAATTCAACTAACCTATGAAATCAAGTAACAAAAAGGAAGAAAACAAATTCAAAATAAAATATAGCGCGCAATCACACTTGCAGGAATTGAAATTTTAATCTAAGAAAACATTTCAAAGCATATAAAGAAAAAAAACTAATGTATATTTAGTTACTCCAATATTCAATATGAAGTGTCACCTTCTTGAGATGATGTTAAGTAACCAAATATACCTAATGATCTAGAAAATAAAGTAAAGTATGCATAAGATAACTCAGTAATTGCATTAATTAAACAAGCAATGATTCAGTCTTGAAATATGATAGAATCAACTTCTTGAAATGACCTTTAGGAATATCAAAGATGGACCTAAATGAGAATCTAAAAGCAGATGTAAAAGAATGTAAAGCTAACTGTGAATAATTAATGTATGTTTGATTTACTCCAACATTCACTGTGAAGTATTACCCTCTTGAGATGTTGTGTAAGAAATCAATTATACCTTAGTTTCTAAGTTCCTATAAAGCAAGTAAAATGTGCAGAGGAAAAAATTTCAATAACTGTATGAATTAGACATTCAATCATTTAGTTCAGAATCATCTTCTTGAAATGAACTTTGAGAACATCCATTGACACAATTAATTGATAATTCTATTCTAAGAAAGTAAATGACAGAACATGAAAGGACACTAAATAACATAACATAAAATTAAATCTCAATGATTGTATAGGTTGAACATTCAATCACCCAATTTGGAAGTATGACAAGACACCTTCTTGGCTTGATATTTTATTCAATTATACAATGAATTGATAGTTTGATCAAGAAAGTAAATAACATAACATGAAAGGAAACTAAATATCTATGAGTTTTCTTGCCTCAAACTTAATCCAATTGGAAAATAGATAAATCTAAGCTTTTGAAATGTTTTTAGAAAGGCAAAGGTTACACAGTTATTCTAAAACTAATACTAAGAAAGCAAATACAATTTAATCTATAAAAGCAAATAAATTTCACACATTTTAGGCAGTTGATCTAAAAGTACGAGAGATGGTAAATCCATATGCTCCATATGTAGGAAAAACCAAATCAAAATGAAGGAATATTCATGACTAAGGTGCCACAATCTAATTCTGTATTCAAAGCTTGAGCATAACTCCAATTTTACACATGATTTGATAGGAGAAAGTTTCCCCTATTTATACAAAAAGATGAGAAACTATCTCATTAATGAGAGTCCATGATTCTCTCCCTATATCTCTAGAGTTACAATCCAAATAGGAAGTGATAAGGCACATGTCTTCTTAGAGTTACAATACAAATAGGAAATGAGACACATATCCTTATGATCCCATGATCTTCTCCATCCAAATTCGATTTGGCCTTCGGAGGCCGCATAAGAGTTTTTTGAAAGCTTCTTTTTGACCTACACATGGAAACAAACTCATTCCACTTGTTAGGTATAAGTATGTGCATATTATTTTCTAAATTTTAACCACAAATTCACTTAAAAATACTAGGAATTAATAAAGTTTGGAAAAACACAAATATAACCCAATACTGGTAATGGTAAGGTAAATGTAATGAAATGGAGGTGGAGTGAAGGTGATAATGTGAAAATTTAAGTGAGAATATAATGGAAGTAAATGAAAATTTCAAGGCCCAACATACCTCCCAATTGAAGCTATTGCATGTCCTCATGCAAGCTATTACATTAATTCTTTTTTATCCTTGGAGATTTGACTTAACTTTGCATGATATCATTTGATAACTTCATACTTCTACAAAGTCTTTTTAGTTGAATCACAACATGGCTGGTTCTTGTGTTTCAACCATATTTTGTTGTTGCATTCAATTTTGATCTTTGAACTTTATATAATGATAATTTGATTATTGTTGCAAAGTATATCTTTATTGGATTGCATCATGGTTGGTTCTTGTGTAACAACCATGATTGTGTTTGCATCCAATTATGTTTTAAGTACTTTTGAAAAGACATTGTATGCTCATAATAATAATGAAATAGTTAATATCTTTTGAAAGTATATGGGCTTTTGAATGTGATATGAATGTGGAAAAATGTGAATATGAATGTATCCCCCACCCCCCCAACTGATAGTATTGACAATTTTATGAAATGAGGAAAATAAGTGTTTTTTTTTCCAGAAATATCATTCTAGATTTTCAAGGAATTTTATGGTAAAAAGTTAGAAAATGACATACCTTAACTTACCCTTTGAAAATGGATGAGCTGCATGTGTGGTGGCTAAATTATGATCTTATTCTTCTTCATGTGGCTATACAATTTATGGATAAAAGAGTCAAGATGACTTTTTATTGCTTCTACTAAAACTGTTGAATTTGCTGCGAAATGATGTTGATTATGCAGCTATCCTCTAATTGTGCAATTTCCATCTGATTATGTTGTTGCCCTCTAATTCTGCAGTTGTTATATGATTCTGTTGTTATTATCTGATTCTGCAGCTGTCATCTGATTTTGCAGTTGCTGTTTGATTCTGCATCTGCGGAATGGTGCTGATCTGTTGTAGCTGCATATCTTCTTCATTTGCTTCAAAACGCTGAAAATGATAGTCTTCATGTCTTCAAAACTCGTTGGCATAATTCCTGCTATGTGAATAGATGTTCTGATGTCGAACATAGTAGGAAATTGTTGAATTAGTGGCCATTAATGGATGCCACTAGTCAACACGGAAAATTTCACCATTGATGAAAATGAGAGTCAAGATGCCCAAACACATCTTGCTAGGTACAAATAATTTTTCTGTTGTCGATTACCTAGAAGATCCGATGAACAAGAGACATTAATGTATTACCATTTTTCGTTAGCAATAAGACTTGCCATTAAGACATGCAAGCCTCAAGGTGTTTTTGTAAGGATTTTAGATTCAAAGGACTATGGACTCAATAATTTGCATTGAAGCAAGGTTTATTTGTGAAATGAAAAGGATAGGAGAAGGAAAATGGAAATGGAAGATGAAAATGGAAAATGACAATGGGCAATAAGCATGTAAGTGAGCTTCTTGCTTTTATTTGTGGGTTAGGAGTAGACAAAAAGTAATGGAAAGTGTATGTGAAAAAATGAACAATTGACTCTTGCCTGGAAAATAACCGTGGCTTGATTTGAATTGCTTGGTTGGATTTATAATTCAAAAGGGAGGAGAGGTAATGGTCTTAGATGGATATGGATATGGAATTGTTCTTATGTTTCTCATGGAATTGGTCCTTTGAAGACCAATTGTGCGCACAATTGGTTTCCTTCAATGATCATTCGATCATCCAAAACCTGCAAAAACTTGGCATAAAGAACATAAGTATGTTAAAAAATAAATGGCCAATTCCTTCCTGACGCAAAACATGAATGCCAAAACAAAATAGATTAAGGAAAATCAAAAATGTTATATTCAGTCCAATTCATGATCTCGATAACAATCCATTTTTGAAAAAAATAACCATGAAAAATAAATCAACTTCCTGTCGTCAGAGGACTTCATGCAATGTGCTCAGTAATATGATTGGCATCAAAGATTCGATGTGTCCTGCAAGTTAAAGCTTCATAGAAAAATACACAGCAACAATAAATTTTTAATGTCAAATATCCAGAAATCATCTAAATAATCTTTCGATTATTCTACAAATTATTGTCAAATTGAATCGTCATCTGTGCTGCAAAAGCATGTTGTCAAAAGTATTTGAAGCAGTAAAAAATTACTTGCATGAAAAATTATTTCAATCAAATTTTTCAACTATTTTTCGCCTTATAAATTGCTCCAATAAATCGATTGTATATGCAAAAAATTTTATTTGTCATATTTTTATTATATATATATATATATATATATATATATATATATATATATATATTATTATTATTATTAATGATGAGACACCTAGGGAATGTGACACATGTGTCTAAAATCAAATTTATTAAATCAAATTAGACTCTTAGACCACATGCCATGTGGAGCAGAGTTTGTTGTTTACTTGGATTCTTCTAAAATCAAATTTATTAAATCAAATTGGACTCTTAGACCACATGCCATGTGATGCAAAGTTTTTTATTCACTTGGATTCGTCTGCTTTCAACTTGCCATGTTTAAACAGTTCAAAATAAATCGTTTTTTCCTCACGCAATCTGCAAAACAGACCACCGAAGAACCCTGAATTTCCCCCAAATGGTTGGGAAATCTAGCAAATTCCTTGCAAGTCACCTAATTTACCCCATTCCCGAAAAAACCCATGTTTTAGTTTTTTCTAATTCGCTTCGGTTTGCTTAGAAAATTCGTTTTAAAATCGGGTGTTTTTAACAGTTATGCATTTCTGGCAATTTCGTTTTCTGACAATTACTTCTGCAAAAAAAAACAAAATTGTTATGGTTTGATTTTTTTATTTGCAGGTTTTGATGTGTAATGTCTTGTCTCTCACAAATAAGTTCAAATCCATCTCCCTCATTCCAATTACCTATAATGGAATCTACAATCTTCTCTTCATTAACAGTTTCTTCATGTGATACACTTTCATTGTCTGTCTCTGCAATTGAATTTGCAATCTTTTTTTCATCAGCAATTTGCAATATTCTCTTCATCAACAGTTTCTTCATTTTATACACCTTCATTCTCTGTCTCTGCAACTTTTAAAGTTGATTTCTAATAACTGTTGCTTGAGGAAGATCGAATATGGAAAAGAGAAGGTTCAGTTTTTATTGCAGTGCATGGGTCTTTGCGTGGATTGAAGGCATGCACATATGCGTAAGGCCAAGCCAAAGGCTGGCCTCACACATATGCATGGGCCTCCTTTCCATGGACAAATTTTTTTTATTTTTTATTTTATTATGTTTATTTTTGTTTTTTATTTTGTTTTTTTTTTTTTGGTTTTTAAGAAAAATTGTGCACATGCAATTCAATAAATCAGAAAAAAATGATTGAGAGGATGCAAAACATTAAAATTTGTAGAACTAATAAAAAAATGATCATGAATCAAACGACGATTTTCAATAGAATTGTAGATCGATTTCCAGCAAAATTTTTAATGAATATTTGAATTTGAATTTTTAAATTGATTGATTTGATTGTATGATCTTTCAGGTCGCAACGAGGCGCAGGAAGAGAACATACTAATCAACGTCGTTAAATAAACTCATATTTTCACATACAAATTTTATTTCTGATGGTGATAAAAAAACGAAGTGATTCTTACTGCGTCACTGAAATTTATTCAAAATGAATTAATCAACGTTGATTATTATTATTATTATTTTAAAACAAAATAGTAAAAAAATTCTAAAATTCTAGGCAAGCTTGGTTTTATTTTTATTTTTCCTATCTATCTAAAAACTATTTTTATTTTTATTTTTAAGTATACTCATGCTTCCAATGAAGCCATTTACGGATTAGAATCTTTGAAATATTCATATCCAAACTTGAAAAATGTACCTGATTGTTTGTAAGGATATGAAAAATCGTCTCGATTTTTCAATTTGCCGCAAGGATCTCTTGAAGAATTGATGAATGTTGTGGCGCAATTGATTTTTGATACCATTCCTCAATGTAGTCTTTGGGCTACATTCTAGATCCTTTGTCCATAAATGGTTAGTAAAAACTAAAAAAAGAAATAAAATACACTATAGACTAAAAGCTAGTTCCTATGCACACTTCCTTGACAACGATGCCAAAGTGTTGGGGCAAAATAATTTCCTGTCATTTAATTTTTCAACCCAGGGTTTTCGTAAGCTTGTGAAGCATGCATGCACTGTATGTGCTAGAAATTATCTTTCAGTTTAGATCAATCTAACTACAGAATAACGAAAACCAATTCATCTAATATATAAAATCAAATAATGAAAATGAAATTCAACTAACCTATGAAATCAAGTAACGAAAAGAAAGAAAACAAATTCAAAAGAAAATATAGCGCGCAATCATACTTGCAGGAATTGAAATTTAATCTAAGAAAGCATTTCAAAGAATGTAAAGAAAAACAACTAATGTATATTTAGTTACTCCAGCATTCAATACGAAGTGTCACCTTCTTGAGATGATTTTAAGTAACCAACTATACCTAATGATCTAGAAAAGCAAGTAAAGTATGTAGAAGATAACTCAGTAATTGCATTAATTAAACATTCAATCACTCAGTCTTGAAATATGATAGAATTAACTTCTCGGAATGACCTTTAGGAATATTAGTGATGCAACTAACTTAGAATATAAAAGCAGATGTAAAATAATGTACAGCTAACTATGAACAACTAATGTATGTTTGATTTGCTCCAACATTCACTCTGAAGTATTACCCTCTTGAGATGCTGTGTAAGAAATCAATTATACCTTAGTTTCTAAGTTTCTAGAAAGCAAGTAAAATGTGCAGAGGAAAAAAACTAAATAACTGTATGAATTAGACATTCAATCATTTAGTTTAGAATCATCTTCTTGAAATGACCTTTGAGAACATCCATTGACACAATTAATTGATAATTCTATTCTAAGAAAGTAAATGACAGAACATGAAAGGAAACTAAATAATAGAGCATAAAAATAAAACTCAATGATTGTATAGGTTGAACATTCAATCACCCAATTTGGAAGTATGACAAGACACCTTCTTGGCTTGATCTTTTATTCAAGTATACAATGAATTGATAGTTTGATCTAAGAAAGTGAATAACAGAACATGAAAAGAAACTAAATAACTGTGAGTTTTATTGTCTCAAACTTAATCCAATTGGAAAATAGATAAATCTAACATTTTGAAATGTTTTTAGAAAGACAAAGATTACACAATTATTCTAAAAATAATACTAAGAAAGTAAATAAACTTTAATCTATAAAAGCAAGTAAATCTCACACATTTTAGGCAACTAATATAAAAGTATGAGAGATGTTAAATCGAGATGCTCCATATGTAGGCAAAACCAAATCAAAATGAAGGAACATTCATGAATAAGGTGCCACAATCTAATTCTGTATTCAAAACTTGAGCATAACTCCAATTTTACACATGATTTGATAGGAGAAAGTTTCCCCTATTTATACAAAAAGTTGAGAAGCTATCTCATTAATTAGAGTCCATGAATCTCTCCCTATATCTATAGAGTTACAATCAAAATAGGAAGTGATAAGGGACATGTATTCTTAGAGTTACAATACAAATAGGAAATGAGACACATATCCTTATGATCCCATGATCTTCTCCATCCAAATTCGAATTTGGCCTTAGGAGGCCACATAAGAGTCTTTTGGAAGCTTCTTTTTGACCTACACATGGCAACAAACTCATTCCACTTGTTAGGTATAAGTATGTGCATATTATTTTCTAATTTTTAACCACAAATTCACTTTTAAATATTAGGAATTAATAAAGTTTGGAAAAACACAAATGTAACCCAATAGTGGTAATGGTAAGGTAAATGTAATGAAATGGAGGTGGAGTGAAGGTGGTAATATGGAAATATAAGTGAGAATGTAATGGAATTAAATGACAATTTCAAGGTCCAACACTCATGTACAACTCGAAGCACCCATGCACATGGGATGAGAGCAACCCCTATGTCCAACACCGATAAAATAGGGCTCTCCACAGCTCAATTAGCCATATAACCTTTTCAGGTGGGACTGGGATTCCAACCACTATGCCCCATTGATGTTGTCATACCATTTGCAACTACTCAGGCAGATTCGACTCATATCTAGTTTGAAGTTGACATGGCTAGCAACTTCATTTAGTGCATTCATCACATCCGCCAGCAGGTCTATGACATATTGGATAGAGAAAATGAAAATTACAAGCAACATCATGATCAACATTGAGTGCCACACAAGTTCCAAGTGGGCGAAAAAGTTTTGTTACATTTGTAGAATGATCACCTCGCTAGGCCCCACCGCAAGCTTCGCCTGCTCCGATATGGGCCTTAACACCATCACTAAGGCTTAGGGAACAATGCTTTCGAGCTCAACCTTCCACCGTTCCTTGGCTTGCACTTAGTATTCAATGTGGACCGACTGTAGACATACTTTCCTCCATTGTTGGACACATCCGACATTCCTGAGCAGTTGACACCAATAGAGCTCTACACAAGCTGTATCGAGCAAGCCACAACTAAAAATATCATGGATACACATATCAAGAACACTCGCCAGCATAGGATCAAGCTATATCGAGTTGTCAAAGTAAGACGACTTCTTCACCAGGGCAAGTGGCTCACCAAGGACCAAGTTCAACAGAAATTTCCTCACCTCATGGAGGGTCTGCACGCAATGGGTACCATTGATTCCTAAGGGGGGAGACTGATCTAGGTGGATATTGGTGTCCACACACCTATTCCACCTAGACCTTAAATTGGTTTCATCAATTTCCTTGATTGTAGCAGCATTTACTATTTCTAGCAATTTTTGGGTCCCGAACTTCCACAGCTATTTTGACCCCCTAAATGGTGTTTTTTTAGGACCGCTACTATCACAAATCCTATAGTAATTGGAGAGATATTTCTTGCGAGGTATCGTATGCGCCAAACGAATATCACATGAAAAAATCATGACCCCAGGAATTTAGTTGCCCAACTAACCCCAACAAGGCCCACAAACTCTTGGTGTTCCATCTCCTAAGGGTTAGGTTTTTGGTTGTTTAGTATTTCCCTTTATTTTTCAATAATAAAAAGGCCCTTGAGCCTCATTGTAACACGGTTCAGAGGCATGTAGTTGTCACATCTCTTCTCAGAGATGAGCTACCATAGACTGAGCCAGTTTATTTCCATTTTGTATGTAAGCATATTTCAGTTCTTTAATGTTAATGTAATGAAGTTTTATTTTTGTTGCATATCTGTCTTTTGTTTCATTCCCGCATAAGTATGGATCAGTGGTCTTAGAGACTTATGCTCTTTCTCCGTTTTTCTTTGCATGTCCCCAAGGAGGTCAGGGTATAAGGAGTTAAGGCTTGAACTATTGATTTCTGGTAGCATCGGATGCCTTTTGAGTCTTAAAATTTGCAGGGAGGCTTAGACATATGTATCCCAGATAAACCAAAATCTGTTTTTGGAAATTCCACCAGGATTGTATTCTATTGAAAATATATATATATATATATTTTAAAAGGACCCTAAGTATAAACTTAGGAAAATAAAATAATTAAAGTGAATTAATAGAATATGGATGTGAATGTTCTAGAAAAGGCGAATCAAGTCAAAAGTTAATCTTAGCCATTGTTTAGAGATATAATCTGGGTCGTTGAAGTTTAAATGAGAAGACTATAAGAATGGCTTGAAGGGTCATTTGGAAAACAAATCGAGATGGAGAAAGAATGCAGAGATCGAATTTATTTAGTGAGCAGTGCTCAGGAAGAAGATTGATCGAGAGGATTCTCACAGAGAGGGGCAGGGATAATTTTAAGAATGAATAATTCTGTATTGAGAGAGTGCATAGAGAGAAGGTATAAAATGCCACAGACAGCTGTGCAAAGCCAGTGACATAGAGCTTACATTGGGAATGCGCAAAGCTGTAGAGGGAGTTTCTTTTTATGTTGAGGAGACAACATAGGATCAATGTCAGTTCCTGGAGGGTATTTTCGGAGGGCAGAATATCCCAGTTTCCAGCCAACCTAGAGTTCCAGCGCAGAGACAGAGAGCATTTGGAGTTGTGACACAGAGACTATGCAAAGGAAATGTAGAGCAGCTCATTTCAGGTGCAGCTCATTGTCGAGTTCGCGTCGCAGAGGATTTATGTCTCACGAGATATTGTTTGTCAAATTTCTCCACATCATTTGTCAGATTTGACAATCATAGATTTGTATTCAAAAAATTACTACATAATATACAAACCCTTAGTTGTTGCATCGATTTTCCCACACTGGGGTTTTCCAGGGACAATTGTCCAAAAATAACACATTAATGTGTGTATACTTGTGCTAGCATTTTTCTTTGTATTTTTATTGTGAAGACTGCAGTGTATTTTATCTCGATATTTACCGTAGCATAGGTTAAATAATTTGTTCAGTTAAACAAATAGAAGAAATTTAATCAGTTGCTTCAATAGGATTCCATGTAGCAGAATTTTCACATGGTAGTAGGAAACTACAAATAAATTGTTAAGTTAAAATTAACAATTAAGTGAATATGTTCCAGTTGCTGCAACAAGATTCTAGATTTTCGGAATTTTCACGTGGTATCAGAGCCTCTTTAAGCTGAGTGAAGGAGGAGAAAAGAACAAATCCAGTAGATCCAACGTTGAAGTAGAAGTTGGGGATCAAAGAGTTGAATAAGCAACAGATCGATTTCCCAATGAAGTGCGCAGTCCAAGCAAGGAGGGCTAGATCAACAAGGAAAATCTCTCTTTTAGTGAGCCGACGGAGAGGTAGGATTTTTCCAGATTGTTGTTTGTCTGAGACAGAGGGCACATCACAACAGATCTATGCAAATCAACAGTTGGAGGGACACAGTTGGTTGTGCAATAGTGATTTCTAGTGTAGAAGCCAAAGAAAGAGTAGTTGAAGACACTTTTTGGGATTTATGACCTCAGAGAGTTTCTTCCTCAAGAAACTCAGATTTCCCATGTAGAAGCAATAGAGTTTGTGGCTTGCTCCAACAAGGAGTGCGTAAAGCTCATTGCCAGAGGGTTGGAGGCAGTAGATCAACATTAGTTGGGTGAGATGGCCATCAGTGGATTGCGTGACCAAGACCGGTTGGAGGGTGCCTCCAACTACGTAATCTGGAAGGCAAGGGTTTCCTTCCTTCTAGATGAACATGACTGCAAGAACTTTATTGACAGTGCTCAAGTTGAACCGGTGGATGCAGCATAGTTAAGGGCCTTCAAGAAGATATGGCTAATGCCAAGAGGTTGATCCTCAATGAAGTGAAGGATAATATTTTTTCACACATTTCTGGAAAAGGGATAGCCAAGGAGATGTGGGATGTGTTGGCCACGCTATATCAAGGGTCTTCCAAGAAGAGGAAAATGTTTATGGAGGAGAAAATGCAAACCACCAGGATGCAGAAGGGAGAGCGGATGGATCCATTCCTGTCTATACTTTAGGAGAACTTAGATCAGCGTGAAGTTGTGGGATCAACTCCTCAGGCCACAGAGATGGTCAAACTTGCCTTAAATTCCCTGTCTGAAGACTATCAAGTATTTGTCTAGAGCATCCTGCGTGGAGAGAAGTTACCAGACTGGGAAGCGATGTAGGAAGCGCTTCAACAAGAAGAGATGAGGAGGGACTTACTCAAGTGTCAACTTGAGAGCAGCAGTAGCAGTGGTTTGAAGGACAAGAAGGAGGAGGAGGAGAATGCAACCCTTGCATAAAAGGGACAGCAAGAGCAGCGCAAGAGGAAGAAGAATCTTTCCAAAATCAAATTCTTCCGGTGTGGCGAGATGGGACATTACATCACACAATGTCCTCTTAGGAAGAAGGACAAGGATGAGAAGCATGATCCTAAAGTCAGAGCAGCAAAGATAGAGGAGGAGGAATTCACGATGATTTCCCATATACCTACAAGAGGGAGGTGGGGTGATTTGGAGTTGTAGACCCAAATATCTACAAGTTGGGCATGATCCTTAAGAAATCCACCTCTCGGATCATCACCTTGCTATAGGAGCCCAAATCAGAAGTAGCAGGATGGATGGGTGCTAGTTCGTGCAGAGGAGTGCATAAGTGACAGTGCAGTAATTAGCAACACCAAAGTCTGAGTAGGACAGAGCAGAGTTGGCACAGTGCAAGAAGACACAGTGCAGAAGCGAGTTGTAGCGTAGCAGCTTCAGAGGGACAACACAGAGGCTAGCAAAAATCATATTTTATCACCGAGATGCATCATACTTGTCCAATTTTGGATTTTTTTTAGTTGCAATAAGCAACTGTGATGCAATGCAGTAGCAGTTGGTAGTGGCAAAGTCAGTAGCAGCACAGATGCAAAATTGAGAGGGAGTTGCAGTACAAATGCATTTTTGGCAGTGGCAGTATTGTGAACATTTATAAATCAAAATCCAATAGCAGTGACTCATATTATTTCTTCTACTTATCATTCCAGTAACAAGTTATTTACAAAAATGACTTTAGTAAATATCGATATAAATTCTAATGCCACCTTCAAAATAAAAATATTGAGACAAGATATAAAGAAATACAAGCACAAGAATGACACAATTATTTTTGGACAGTTGTCCCCGGAAAAACCCAATGTGGGAAAACCGTTGTAGCAGATGAGGGTTTCTTTATTATTCTTCAACAAAATCTCTTGTACAAGAAACAATCAGTCGTAATGAAGAGAAATATCTATGATAACACTAGAGAAAATTTTCTCACAAATATAGATGAGAACTTGATCCCTTAGAGGCCCTGCTGCCTCCTCTACATCAGAACTGCATGAGGACTGCACAGTTCTACATCACTACATTGCATTTTCCCTCTGATGCTTCTAAGTTGTCCCTTCTCTGCACTGCGTCCCCGACTCTTGCACTCTCGATTGAAGTTGATAACCTCTCTCTCCTCTCCACCTTCAGGCTACAACTCTCCCTCTGAATCGATTTCTTCTTTCTGCAAAATTGATCTTACTTGGTAAACTGAGTATTTGCCTAGTGTGTTTTCCAAATGACCCTCAAGCTTCCTTAAATAATATTCTAGTTGAAATTAAACGACTCAGATTAAAAGCTAATATATGGCTAAAATCATTTTGACTTGATCCTCTTCTTCTTCTAGAAGTTACACCCATACTTTAGATTAATACCCATTAATTGTTTTAATTTCCTAAGTTTAGACTTAGGGTCCCATTAAAAATAATTAATTTATCAAATAAAATAGTCTCTGGGTGAAATTTACCCAAACAATTTCTAGGTTATCTAGAATA
The DNA here is from genome assembly GCA_034641835.2 of Pinus albicaulis. NCBI lineage: Eukaryota > Viridiplantae > Streptophyta > Pinopsida > Pinales > Pinaceae > Pinus > Pinus albicaulis. The sequence goes on from CM076569.1 coordinate 468,365,396, forward strand.
CATGTGTCTAAGCCTCTCCACAAAATTTGAGACTTAAAGCACATCCGATGCAACCCCAAATCAACAAGTATCATCAGTAGTACAGATGCAGCGTTTGCGCAAAGTTGGTGGACCACAGTAGCGCAGAGGGAGATGTTATAGAGTCAGAACAGTACTCAGAGGATGTATTGCTAGAGCACATTCCTCGCTAAGAGGGAGTGTTGATTTCTAGTAGCGCCGGATGTGCTCTAAGTGTCAAAATTTTCAGGGAGGATTAGACACATGTATTCGAGATAACCCATAAATCGTTTTGGGAAATTCCACCTAGATTGTATTTTATTGAAAAAAATTAATTACTTTTAAGGCACATGTATTCCAGATAACCCAAAAATCGTTTTGGGAAATTCCACATGGATTGTATTTTATTGAAAAAAATTAATTACTTCAAAAGTACCCCAAGTCTAAACTTAGAAAATAAAATAATTAAAGTGAATTATTAGAATATGGATGTGAGTGTTATAGAAAAGGCATATCAAGTCAAAAGTAAAATTTAGCCAATGATTAGAGATCTCATCTGGGTCGTTAAAGTTTCAACGAGAAGATTATAAGAATGGCTTGAAGGGTCATTTTGAAAACACATCAAGACAGAGAAAGAATTCAGAGATCAAAATTCTTTATTGAGCAGTGCTCAGGGAGAAGATCGATCGAGAGGATTCTCACAGAGAGGGGCAGGGATAATTTTCAAAAGGAAGAATTCTGGATATGGTGAGTGTATAGAGAGAAGGCAGCAAAAGCCACAGGCAGCTGCGTAGATCCAGTGACGCAGCACTTACATTGGGACTATGCAAAGTTGCAGAGGGAGTTTCGCTTTCTGTTGAAGAGACAATATAGGATCAGTGCCAGTTCCCGGACGGTATTTTAGAGAGAAAAATATTCCAGTTTCTAGCTAGCAGAGAGATCAAGTGCAGAGACAAAGATAAATTGCAGTTGTGACATAGAGACTGTGTGGGGGATGCAGTCAGTACGCAGAGGTAGTGTAAAGAAGCTCGTTTTAGGTGCAAGTTAGTGTTGGGTTCAGGTGGCAGAGTGAGTTTTGTCTCATGAGATATTTTTTGTCAGATTTCTCCACATGATTTTTCAGATTCGACAATCATAGATTTGTACTCAAAAAATGACTACATAATATACAAACCCCCAGTTGTTGCAACGATTTTCCCAGTTTGGGTTTTTCCGAGGACAATTGTCCAAAAATAATGGTGTTAATGTGTGTATACTTGTGTTAGTATTTTTCTTTGTATTTCGATATTTACCGTAGCATACGTTAAATAATTCGTTCAGTTAAACAAATAGGTGAAATTTAATCAGTTGCTGCAGTAGGATTCCAAGTAGCGAAATTTTCACATGGTAGTAGGAAAATGCAAATAAATTATTAAGTTAAAATTAACAATTAGGTGAACATCTTTCAATTGCTGCAATAAGATTCCAAATTTTCAGAATTTTCACACGACCTGGTTGAAACTTTGCAAGACCATCCTTGCAAAAACCAACAGCCTCACATGGCAGAAGAAAAGAAAGATGAGGGAGCAGGAGATCCTTTAAAAATATTTCTCGAAGAAGCCCTCGAACGACAAAGGAATGCGATGATGGACAACTTTGCCCAGATCCTTCGACAACTACCCACAGGTGACACATCTTCATTTGAAAGCCACTTTGGAAGTGCCACACCTTTTAAGGTACAAGTTAAATTTGACATTCCCATATTTGAAGGCCAGATTGATGTGAATTTCGTATCAATTCATGATTTTTCCAACAAGGAAAATATTACTTTTGCACTCCTAAAGGTCACCCCCCATGTCAAGGATTGGTGGGAAACCTACTGTGAACAAAAGGACGGGAGAGAACCCTCACTGTTTTCGGTTGCACCCACTTAGAATTCTTTCCAAGATGCCATCAAGGAAAAATATTACCCTGTCGGGAGCTATGAAGATAAATATATAGTGGACCACGCTGCAGTAGGGAAGGTATCAAGATGTGTTGGAGTTCACAAACATTTTTCATACCCTTCGTACGAAGTTGGGTATCAAGGATTTTGAGTGGCATTTGGTACTCAAGTACCGCGACTGTCTACACAATTACATCCTGGACTGGATGGAATCCCTGGACATCTCCTCGGTCAACGCCTCTTATCGATATGTTGTCAAGATCGAGCAGAAATTTAAACAGAATAAGGGAGACTTTGGATCTACAGATCCGAAGCAAGGGAAAGGCGCCCTAAACCGCAAAACAAAGGACAAAGCCAAAGCGAGGTGACCCTAGACAACCCATCAAAGCCACAAGCAAAACAAACACCACAAAGACAAATAAGGATACAGGAAAACGGTGTGAGTTCCATAACAACCCCACTCACAACAAAAGTGAGTGTTGAGCCAAGCAGTCACTGGTGGTCAAGCTGAAAGCCTCCGAATCAGATGCATGTTCCAACTTTGAGTCAAAACTCGATAAGGGGAATGACAAAGGGAAGAAAATTATTTATGTAGAACCCAGTGCCATCGTTGCCACCACTAAGATCTGAAAGATTGAACCCGAAGATCTAGAGGAGGGGGAGCATCTCTTCCACTCACATATGTGGCTGAAGGGTTCTCCGCTACAGTTCATTGTCAACAATGAGAGCCAAAATAACCTCATCTCAGCAGAGGTCGTGAAGCGGTTGGGCCTACCGACCACAACAGACTCACAACCATACACCATTGGGTGGCTTCACCAAAGACGAGATATCCACATCAGGCAGCAGTGTCGCCTTCCCCACAACATCAAGCCCTTCACAGGTGAGGTACTATGGAAATGTCACGTTGTGTATGATTCTATGCCTCGCACTGTTATTATTACTTTGGGAAATAAGTTATACTGAATACTAGAGGTAGCACAACCTACCGCCATCTCTTTGATCACTGCGAAGCAATGCAGTAAGATCATTTCCACAACTGGGAAATTTTTTTTCCTTATGGTTCTCCCTCAAGGCAAGAAGAATATTGTGGCCACATCCACAACCTCTAGGAAGGGCTCCTCCACACAACAACACCAGATGGGCAAGGTCGTGGAGGAGCACAGGGACATCTTCACCTCACCCACAGGGGCACCGCTATGTTGTCAGGTCAAGCACTCTATCGATTTGACCCCAAGCGTGTCGCTACCCAACAGACCAATCTATCAGCACTGATCCAGGTGGATATTGGTGGCCACCCTCCTATTCCACCTAGACCTCTAGTCGGTTTCATTAGTTTCCTTGATTATAGCAACATTTACTATTTTTAGCAAATGACATTTTTTAGGCCTTCCACAGGCCCATAGCCATAGGCTACTGCAAATCCTATAGTACTTGGAGAGATATTTCTAACGAGATAATGTATGTGCCAAACAAAGATGATATGAGCAAGTTACGACCCTGGGAAGTTGGCTACCCAACTAACCCCAATGGGGCTGACAAACTCTTGGTGTTCCATCTCATATGGTTAGGTTTTTTGTTGTTTAGGGTTTCCCTTTGTTTTTCAATAATAAAAATACCCTTGAGCCTCATTGTAACATAGTTCAAAGGTATGTCGCTACCACATCTCTTCTCAGAGATAAGCTACCATCACCCAAGCTAGTTTATTTCCATTTTGTATGTAGGCATATTTCAGTTCTTTGATGTTAATGAAATGGATTTTTATTTATGTTGCATCTCTATGTTTATGTTTATATCAGTGCTTTTTTGCGTTCCTACATTATTTCAAATCAATTTCAAGGGGGACACTGAGGAAGACAAGGTCGGAGCTAGGGGGACCTAGAAGGAGAGAAGAGTATAGACCGCTAAATGGATCAAGGTAACAAAAAATTGGGAGATACATGGTACAAGGTCTTGTAGCTCTCATGTGTTGTCATTGTAAAATGACCCTGTGCAATCAGTAAAGATTCTCCCCACTGAAATATCCTAATTAGAAGTTACATTGTTTGAAATGGGGAATCTATTTAGATTATGGTCTAGAAACCTCTTATTTCTTTTGAGGGGTTTACCATTTATGGCCTTGTCATCCACTTGCATGTAGGAGTAACTAGAAGATTGTTTCACTTGTGATTTTTATCACAATAACAATTCCACAAATGAGATCTATGGTTATGCATGGGTATTTTCCAAAGATTGTTCCCATTGTTTGCTTAGAGGAACCTCATGATGTTGCATCTTATCCTCTTTCCCTCATTATTCTAGGATTTGTGACACTATCATTGGCATGTTGAGGATGTCGCTTACATGGATCTTTTAGGTTGTTATTCCTTGGAGGATTTACCCTCATGTTTATTGTATCAACTTCAAGGTCCATCAACATTGAAGTGCTCCCACATGCCTTGTTGAGATTGTTAACTTCATTTGAGGAGGAAACTTGGGGTTCCTTTGATCACTTTGTCCCTACATTTGGATGCTTTTGTATATGTGGCATAACCACTTCATATTTTATTGTATTGTTGACCATATATCCCTAGTTAGTTGAGGAGATGATGATTCTTTATGAATTTCTAGACTATATCTAGGATTTTATTTCTATTCAATTAACAATGTTATTTGTTTTCCTCTCTATATAAGATACGTTTCTCTTATTTTAATCTTTGCTATGGATAAGAAACTCCCAAAACTTTTTGTCTAGGTGATACTTTGATGCTATGGATGGTTACCTAGAACACTCTCTTGGAGGACTTATTTATGTGGATGCTTATTTGATGGATAAATGTTCATTGTATGGTCTTGTGCGTAAATTTTTGGGTAATTTCCTTCTTTAAAATTTTGTGGTGTTTAGTTTTGGAATAGTTAAGTGTGGTTATACTTCTCAAAATTTGGTTGTATGCCCTTGAGGCTCGCATCTCTTATTTAGTAGATTCCCTCTCAAATATTGTGAAAATTTTTGTTTTAGGATTTTACTTTGACATTCTTGAAATCACTTAAGCCACAAAAACAACTTCATAGGGATTGAGTGTTTCATTCCTATATATCTTTTTGGTCCACCTTAAGTTTCTTCGGAAAAGCCTTAGTTGGCCCACTATGCAAATTGGTAGGTAGCTGGCCACAAGTCACTTCTTCTAGTCAAACAAAAAAAATATTTTCATATTTTCCTTTTATGTCAAGTAGACATGGAAATCGTTACTTGCATATAAAAATTCATCCCTATAACCCTAAATCACTCGGTAGATTCCCTTTATTTTGAGCTGGAAATTATATTTTGAGGAAATATATCGTTCCAAAATCATTTAATTAGGAGAATTAGATCATTTTGCATGGTTGTCTTGTTGATGTAATTTTTAGATTTGATAAGCGGCTATAGATTTTCTGATTTACATATGTTTCAACCTTAGGTTTGAACAATTACACATCTATTTTCACTAGAACTTTGCAAATCTTACTACATATTTGAATATTTGCAATTTTCCACCATTTAATGTCTCTTTTTTTCGTTGTAATTATGGTATAGGTCCATACAACATATCCATGATATACTTAGATTTCTCCATAAGAGTTGGTTTCTCCTATAAATTTATTATTATTATTATTATTCCACTTAACTTTGGATAGAGGATGATTTTATCATTGCTCTAACTTATATTAGGGTCAACTGAAGAATTCAAGCTTTTATTTTCGCCAAAGAGGGAAAACTACTGATCACATACCTTGTGAGTATATTAGTTATGGGGATATGTTAATTATGTAAGATAGAGCTCGAAGTGAAAGAACACTTCATTCTCCTTGTTCATATTGTTATATCTTGGACAAATTGTAAAGAATATAAATATGTTTCCGTTTGCATTGGAGAAGAGGAGTTTTTATAGTCATAGAAGCTATTCTAAGACACCATAAGATGGGTATATGTCAATGTTGTTTTATGCACATGCATCCACTTACAAGTTCCCAAATCCAACCCACATTAGGACCGTATATCTTTCTAGCCCATTATTTACACAGATAGGAAGAAACACAAAAATTCAATCGATTAAAGGAACACTCGATATCAAATCTATTTTGTAATTCAAATTTCACACACTCAAAGTACAAATTCATTGATACACATTAATCATTTTTTCTTGACCTTTACACAAATAACTCTAGTTGAGTGTAATATTCCATCTTCATATACCATTGCTCCTCAACATTGTCCAACTCAATTTGCAACAAGATTTAATGTATGCGCCCCATTCATATAGCCCATCCAATGCTATATATTATTATAAATTAAATCCATCATTATTGATTACAACCAAGGATTACTTTTTCAATAACCAGGTAAATACTATGCAAACAACATAGATTTAATTATTTTTGAATCTCACTAGCACGATTGCATTTCTAGGGTTTCATTTTGTAAAGAAACTAAGGTTCAAAACTCGCGATAGTTGAGCAGAGACACCAAAGATAAAATGTACCCATGTTAAGGGTTGGTGTCACCTAGGCAAAGTACTATCTCGACACACCAAACTCTAAGTTGATTGAACACATGGTCATGACTAGGTCCCAATGTACACTTGAGATAAAATAAATAACCTGAGACACCAACCTTTGCACTGATTGAACACATGGGTCATGACTAGGTCCTACTGTACATATGAAAGAAAATAAATAAACGAGACACACCATATATGCCACATACCATGTATGTCCACTATACACGTCAACTAAAATGAATAAACAAAAACAAAATGTTTTAACGAATAGAAGAGGGTGGTTTTTGAGAGAGAAATAGATTTCAAGTTCAATCACAAGTTGCCACAACTCTAATGGAGGGAGGCCATAATACTATTCTAGATCTACATTGAAAAATATGTAGAGAATCACAGAGCATCCATGGCTAAGAAAGCCAAAGACAAGGTTCAAAAAAACAAAAAATGGAAAAAAGAGGATATTAATTGAGTAAAAAAATGTAACCATGAAGCCAATGCAGCCAACAAACAGAAGATAAATTACGAAATTGATAGAGAATGATGCTACAGAAGATAAATTACTAAATTGATAGAGAATGATGCTACAGTTTATTCATAGACTCGAAAATAAGATGAAGAGCTCCAATTTATTCATTGATTCAATCATTATGTATTAGGAGTACACCCACTAGCCAAATATTCATAGACTCAAAAATAAGAAGAAGAGTTCCAATTAATTCATTAATTTGATCATTATGTACTAAGTGCACAAACTACGCAAAAATTATTTCAAATGGGAATAGAAACTATCGAATAAATTTTCATTCCAACTTTTCAGGTATGAAGATTTTGTAATTGATTATAGGAAATGACCATAGGAGTAGTAAGACTAAGGACTAAGTGTGAAACAATGTAATTTGCAACAAGAATAACCAAAACCACAGTGTCTCAGAGTGTGTGTTTGTCCAAAGTCCCTTTTGAGTCTATGTTTCATTATGATTGATTTAGAGATCCTCTTCACTATTTATTTAATCACTTAGTAAGAAATTTAAGACAACTTTTACAATTTTAACACAAAATAAATGCTATCCACTACAACACAACCAAGCCAGAATACATTGATAAACAGATACAAAGTACCTCAAAAACATTGCCCCATTGCAGCAGTGCTCACTCCTTCCATTGCAGTAGTGCTCACTCTGCTTTTTGCATTCATTCCTCTATCCATTGTGAAGAAAAATAAATAAACAAAGCAAGCACTATTTAGGTCATAAAAATCTATAAATAAATTAATGAATTACTTACAAACTAGAGTTTTATTTTAAAAAATCAAATCATAATAACACTACAAATAAGCTGAAACAGGGATTAAATAAACAAACCAACAACATTAATATAGAAAGTCTAGAACGAAACCAGAGATATAGATATTGCAATTGCTGGTGATATCAAATTCCCTTCACCTCATAGAGGAATGGGCATCGTGTTAGCTAATTTGCTTCAGCTATCAAAAGGCCCAGAAATAAATACTTCTGCCCTGGGAATTTCTCCTCTGTGGTATTGTTCAGGAACTTCTCTGTGTCATGCTATCTCTCTTTGTCTATTATGAAAAATTTTCAAATTGACGTATGAAAAAAAAGGTCATGCTATCTGTCTTTGCCCATTATGAAAAAAATTCAAATGGAAGTCAGAAAAATAAATAAATTATGATACACATAGATACTTACCTTTGAATGCTGCTTGGTCAAATGAATCAATAGCTAATGGACATTAAGTAAACAACAAAATCAACTCCAATAATTTCTCCCCTTACTGCCAACTCTATCTTTTTTATTTCTGTCCCTGCTGCTTAAACCACTGATGTTTGCTCGGGTGTTTCACGTCCTGGTGCTTCTGGAGGTTCTGAATAAAGAGATAATACTGCTTTGCTGGTGGCTTTTAAGTGCTTATACTTTAGTAAATAGCATTGATCCTTGTGAGTCTGAATGCCTTACAGAAACCACATGTCAAAGTAAGTCTTACATTATAAACTATACCGTTAATAATTATTTTTATAGAATCCAATTATTTTTAAAGAATCCTTGCGCTTGCGTTGGCCAAATATGCTCTCGATTGCATTAGTTTAAGGCTATTATATTCATACTCAGAGGTTTTTTTTATATATTATAGGATGGAATTAAGTTTTATCATTTTAAATTTTCAAAAATACTTTATTTGAATTAATTTTATTATAATTATTTCAATATTACTTAGTATTGACACCGAAGGTGTATTTTTTTGAAACACTTCACTAGGATCATTGTCAATACTTTTGTTTTTTTCTATTTGTTCGAGCCAACAGCTGTCATTAAACCAATGGAATTATAGAGACATTGGCTGTAAAATTGGAAATATTCCTTTCATAGAATTATAAACACATTTGCTGTAAAATTGAAAATATTCCTTACACTCCACGAAAGAATCTGATACTTACTAGTGGAAAGATTCATACCTCGAACAATAAAACTGAAAACATCCATGGTAATTCTTACATTGGAGGAAACGATGTCAAATTGGCAAGTCAGTCCATTTGAAAAGAAATTAAATCCACATGCATAAGCATTAACCATTACTTAAAAAAAGTAATGGCTTTTTCAACTCTCCCTATAGTGTTTATAACATTTACACTGGTGGCCACTCGGGCAGCAAAAATCCAGAATGATATAGCAGGTATTTTTAAAATTATTATAGAACAATTAACTGGTAGCTCACAAATATCTAAAAGATGAATGTAATAGTATTGATACTGCAAGTGAAGGATTGAGGTCACCTACGGAAGCCTACGAAGTCACAGGAGAAGAATAGGTCCAAGAATGCAATGGGCCCTTTCGATCAGCTTGATTGTATTATATGCAAAGTTACAAGGTGTCAAGAACAACCTTCCAAATATATCATCAAGACATTGGATTTTCCTATTTGTCACATAATTTTTTTTTAATGTATTTATGTTTAGAGTTAGAGTGTAGAGTTTAGAGGTCACGTTAGAGCAATAATTTAAAATAAAATTATAATCTAGTTAATTAAAAAATAATTTTATTCATATAATATGTTATAAATTAAGAGTAGTTTTTAAGTGTGATTTTTTGAAGTTTTCAATAGATCTTTTGTAAGTGTGATTTTTTGAAGTTTTCAATAGATCTTTTGTTGGAATCTTGTAAAATTTTGATTTGTGCTGTTATTATTATTATAAATTGATTTCGGCCAAGTTATTATTATTTGCATTTGGCCAAATTATTATTATTATTATTTTATAAATAAATTCAACTCACTTATAACATTAAAATTATGTAAATTTAATAATAATAAAAATAAAAAATAAGAACTAAAAAGTAGAAGATTTAAAGAACAAATTTTTGGTTTCGATCTATTTTAACCATAGATTTATCAAGCTCATGATCTATTCTCTTCATATGTGAACCTCTTTTAGAGTGTAAAACTTGAAAATAAATATGTAAGTGAAAGAGATAGCTTGGATATAAATATTTATATAAGATTTAGATATAATGGTATGATTGGAAAAAAATGATTTAGCCTGTGGCTTGAGAAAGACATAGACACAAGTGTGAGATTCTTGCAAGTCTGAACACCTTTCCTCCCCTCCATCCTCCACTCTTTAAGTTGTTATCTTTCCTTTGTTATAATATTTTTGTAGTAACATAATAGACATATTATACTCCTGGGACAACTTCTAGTATAATTTCTATTTAAATTTTTAACATTAGAGGGAGACTGAGGCAGAGTATGCCAACTGAAGACAAAGAGTGGTCGGTTCCGGATCCCTTCATCCTCTCTCCTCCTCCGGCATCGCATGTCACCCCCATCTCCTCAATTTGCCTGGCAACAGCTTCTCTGCCTCCCAGAGATCAAAAAATCAAGTTAGAGAGCATGTAGAATAGAGTAAAACCAGGAAAGGTATGATATGGTACTAGACAATCCGAAGAAACAAATCTCTCCATTCATCATGTTAAAACAAACACATAATAATCCTCGTCATCCCTTCCTCATGGGTAATCCCCTTTTTAACAGAGACATGATAAAATTTGGACTTACAAAGATATGAGAGAATTTGTATTTACCTAAGACCTAATTGCAAACAGAGACTGAAGCAGAGTACGCCAACTCAACACAAAGACTGACCCTATCCTTCGTCCTCTCTCCTTCTCGGGCATCGCATGTCATCACATCTCCTCTGTTTGCCTGGAAAAGCTCCTCTGCCTCAGAGAGGAAAACATGTTAACAGAGCATGTGGAAAAGCTCCTCTGCCTCAGAGAGGAAAACATGTAAACAGAGCATGTAGCGTCGAGTAAAACTGGGCAAGGTAAGGTATGGTCTGCGTTAACCCAAATAAACAAACCTCTCACCTCATTATGATAACCCTCCTCTCCATTTGCTCGATGGCTAATCCTCTTTTTAACAACCTGTTGTAAATGTAAGTTCATTCCAAATTAGAGCTAACTCTATCTAACAAAGTAGGAGAAAACTGGTTTAAACTGGATCGGTGGCGTCTGTCCATTACAATGCCAATAATTTAAATCCTTGCAATTTGAAACAATTAATAAATAAGAATTATTAAACCATGAAGCAACTCCTAGGGTTATATGCATACCGGATTGTCAACTCCAGGCCAGGTGAAAGTATATGCGATCGTCCAGTGGTTAGGTTTATAGAAATCTAAAACCTAAAAATAATGGCATCTATCTTCTGCTCCACGTTGTGCACCAAAACTAAAATCACAGCCAAACAATAAAAACACACAGGGCACTCCATCCAAAATTTGTCAACATCCCTCTCAGTTTTCTCTCAGTTTTAGAGCTTCGACGTCCCTCAGCTTTTATCTCATTTTTCAATTATTAAAACCTCGTACGCCTTTTAGGAAAAGAAAGTCATTAAAACTGACTAAGTGGTTGTGGCCAGGAAACATTTAGCCGGTGGAAAAAGCCATATCATCTTTTTTTTCAGAAGAAAAAAACGCTGCATATATTAGAATATAAACAGTACATAATTTATACATAATCTCAGCTATGTAGAGCTATAGCGAGAATCCAATCATACTAGCCAGACAAATCCACTCTCAAAAACATGAGAGAAAAAGTCGGCCTCCTCATAGCGGGACATTACATCCATCCAAAATATTCTACACTGAGAATGAGACAGTTCGAAAAGATGAGAATGAAAAAAGCACAAAAAAATATTGGTTCTCCAGACAAAAGGACAGAAAAGAAATAGAACAATGAACAACAATTGAGGGAGATTGAAAATTAAATAATCCTAGTATGAATTGGAATCTCCCCTGCACCGAATAAATCAGACCTGTACAGTGTTGTTGCTGTTCCTTCAACCCCGGAAATCAAAACATAGCATAAACACAGCCCCATCTTATGGATCATAGGGCACGAAATCACAAACTGACTCATCAGGCTCGCTTGCATATCCTATCTCCCGGCCGAAGAGAGTCATGAAGAGTTCAGGCTTAGTTCTATCATAACTGCATAAACTGAAGAGATATAAAATCCGCACCATCATACATACAAAAGCAATTCCTGTGACAGCCTGACCCCCAATATCCATCTTGACAGGCTCGCTTGAATGAAATTCATCTGGCATGCTTGTATTATTATCCCTATCTGCTGTAGACTAAAAAGATCCAGGCTCGCTTGAGATGAATACTACCTCGGCTGTAGATCACCAAAAAAAAACCAAAACTGGACCCATTGTATATAGTAGAAGGCCAGTTCGAAAGACTATATCGACCCTTTGACAGTACCTTCTGTCCTAATTACAAATCAAACGAAACAAAAAGCATTGCAAAAACTACACAGTCCCATGTGTACCATATACCATTCCTAACACTGTGTACCATATACCATCATATCAAAAAATCAATGGAAAATGTCATTATGGAATTGGTATAGATGTTTGCCAATATGAAAGACTATCCCTGAATAGTTGAATGTACATCAACCCAAATTCCGATTCCAAACCCTTTCTGGACAGCCCATCAGCTCTTGTGTTTATTTCTCTGTAGATGTGATTGATAGGCGGCTTATCGAGTCTGTCCCACAGACCCCTAACCCTTTGCATCCAACCCAGGAGGTCTGGCCGCAACATGTCCATGTTTCCAGTAGTCCATCCAATCACAATCTGAGAATCCCCATATACATGAACACCCCGCAGCTGAAGATAAACCGCAATACGTAGAGCGCCCCACAGTGCTATTAGTTCTGCTTTATTGTTGGTACCCCTACCAGCATTCCAATGGACGTGCACCCGCTCCCTTTGAGAAATTTTAACCCATGCCCCGCAACCCATCAGTCCCTCCACACAAGCACCGTCGAAGTATATCGCCGGCAATGAGATCTCATGCGGCCTATTTCGTATGGAACAGTCCATGACAGAAACGCATGGGGAGGGGCGATCATCCAACCAAGCATGTATATAAGCAAAAACCTGTGTTATCTTGAATGGCGCCCCCTCAAAAATCAGCCTATTTCTGCCCTTCCAAACCTCCCAAATAAAAAAGAATGGCAGAGATTTATATTTTCCTTTGAGATTATCCCATTCTAATGCAGCATTCAGGAAATCAGATGGATCCCATGCCGCACCCATGTGATGATTAGAAAAGAGCTTCCACAATATCGCAATGACAGGGCATCTAAAAAAAAGATGGTCAACTGTTTCCAGGTCTGCACAACAAATATGGCATCTAAAGGGCCCCGAGAACCCACGTCGAGTCAGATTTTCACCTGTGAGGATCCTTCCTTTTGAAACCAACCAGCCGAATAGTACAATCTTGGTAGGGATCCTCCTCCGCCAGAAGGGATAGAAGGAGGATGACATTTGATCCCTATAAGATTCCAGATTGAGGATCCCATATACCTCTTTGACTATTGGCGCACCATCATGTATGGGGCCGTCCCATTCGATTTTATCCCCACCCTCCTTCCAATTAAACCCAGCTGCCCGGAAAGCATCCCTCACTACTTCCCATTCTTCCGCCACATGTGCCGGCAATCCAAGCTGATCCGCATTTTTAAAAACTGGAGCTCCAAATGACCAGACTCTAATAGTCTGCGAAATGAACATAATACCTCTGTGTGACAGACAGTGCACCAGCTGTATGGAGGGGCTATGACAGTCGGGGAGGCCAATAATTTTCTTGAAAGTAAATGGTATATTACCCCCATCCCCAAATGCCCAAGCGAGCCTGCCAGAAAGATGATACATAATTTTCTTAAAACTATTCCATATGGCCGACGTACTCCTGGGATGCCGAAAATTAGACCACATAATCTGTTTTAAGAAATCGCCATCAATATATTTGCATTTGCTAACCGTGTTCCATATACTGTTTCCTTGTATTGCTTTCCAAAAGGATTTTATAAGCAGCGCTCTATTGAAAGTTCTCATATTGAGAATCCCCCAGCCATCATGCTTCTTATCCCTGCACAGGCGCTCCAATTTAACAAGATGTATTTTATGGGTCATGGTCGCCCCTCCCCATAAAAATTTAGCTACAATACGGTTCAGACTGTTGATGATACCATCCGGAATATAGAACAGATGACCCCAGTATACCAGCATTTGCGAAAGAACAGCCTGGATTAGAATTACCCTACCGCCCAAAGATAACCACCTATGTGTCCATCCCTCAATCCTCCGACGAAATTTATCCACCATCCAAGTCCAATCCTGAATTTTATATCCACACGGTTTGATCCTAAAGCCCAAGTATGTGAAACCTGCAGCAACCTCCCTAATGTCGATCCCCATGAATTCAGCTATAAATTCGACCTCCTGCAATTCACCATATTCATAAATAATAAAGGATTTGCTTCTATTTATATTCAGACCTGTGGCAGCTTGAAATCGGATGAACATTAAATGTATGTAGAACCAATGGTTCCGCTTCAGATATCCATACATAAGCAGATCATCGACAAATAGTGAGTGTGAACAGGAAACTTCATTTGAGAATGAGAAGCCTTTAATACACCCCCGCCTCTCCGCACTATGCATAATACCACTGAAACTATCCATAACAAGTATGAATATCAATGGAGAGAGCGCGCAACCCTGTCTCAATCCACGCTCAGCTTCAAAAAAAGTAGTAGGAATACCGTTTATAAGAACTGCAAATCTGACTGTAGAAATGCAAGCCATTACCCATCTAATACACCTCAAAGGGAGCCCAATTTTCAGGAGCACTAGCCTAATATATGACCAATCAATTGAATCATAGGCCTTATGTAAATCCACTTTCAACAAGATAGCCTTCTGTTTCTCCGAATGAATAGAGTGAACTACTTCTTGTGCAACTGCCATTGCTTCATGGATAGAGCGCCCCTTCAGAAATCTGTATTTCTCTTTAGATATGTTGTCTGATAATATTCCTTTGAGACGATCAGCTATGATCTTCGAGCTTATCTTATAGAGCACATTACACAGAGAAATCGGCCTGAAATCCGAAAATGTTTGGGGATCATTCACTTTAGGAATCAGTGCTATAAAAGTAGAATTAAGGCTTGCCGGCATTTCACCCGTGGCTCTGATATGATCGATAATCTGGGTCAACTCCTTTCCCATCATTTCAAAGAAATGTATGAAAAATTCCCCGGGCCACCCATCCGGCCCCGGAGATTTATCCGATGAAAAAGATTTTAGGGTCTTAATAACTTCATTCTCAGTAATTGCACATTCGAAGATCGCAATGGCCTCATCATTCATAAATCTATTAACATGCTGTAAAAGCCATACCTGCGCCTCATAATCAATGCCGGCCTGTCTCGAGTAGAAAGTTGAAAAGTAATCAACCGCTTCTTTTTGGATTTCCTGCGACTTATAAGCCATTGTGCCATCCTCCCGTTTAATGCACCATATAGAATTTATGTTCTTCCTCCCATTCGCAAACTTGTGGAAGTACTTTGTGTTTAAATCTCCCTCTGCCAACCACGTAATTCGGCTTTTGAGCTTCCAGGAAACCTCTTCAATCCTGAGGATTTCCCTCTTCCTTTCACCAAGCCTAATTAAATTTTGTAGCTTATTTTCGTCA
Source organism: Pinus albicaulis (assembly GCA_034641835.2). Taxonomy (NCBI): domain Eukaryota; kingdom Viridiplantae; phylum Streptophyta; class Pinopsida; order Pinales; family Pinaceae; genus Pinus; species Pinus albicaulis. Next base: position 468,380,898 of record CM076569.1, read on the forward strand.
GGATGTACATTAAGAAAGGAGGATATAATGACTTCCATCTCCCGCTGGATTTCCCTTTATTCCTTTTTCAGGCTCAATTTCTTTTGACGTTCCCATATCTTGGAGGCTCGTTTAATCCTTTGAAGTCTGTATTGAAAGAAATCCCACTCATCATTGAATGGAAAATCATATTCTGCATTCCAAAGCGCCTTCACCATATCTGTATATTGCGGATCTTCGAGCCAAATTTTATTGAACTTAAATGGCCGACCATGCACCTCTTCGATTTTTGACCATGTTAAGGAGATTGGCATATGGTCAGAAATGTCATTTACCCAGATCATCGATGTAGGGTTCTGTATGATGTCCACAATCGATTCTTTGACCATCACCCTATCAAACCTCTTTCCAATGTAGTTGTCTCCCCCCCGTTTATTGGTCCAAGTAGGCGCCATTGGACGAGGCCTAATGTCCTTTAGCCCTTCTGTATAAAAAATGTCATTTAGAAAACCCGCAAGGGGATCCAACCGAGCGGCTTTACCCCAAATCTCGTCTGCATTGAGGGTAGAGTTGAAGTCTCCCATGATTATAAGGTTAGGCAGAGCCAGAACGCCGGACGCCTGCATTCTATTCCAAAATGAAACCCTATTAGCGTATGGCGCATATATGTTCATAAGATTAAAATTGCCAGTCAAGCCTCTGATCCTCCTCGATAGCAAGATACCCCCGAAAAAGCTGAATGCCCTGAAAGCCACCAAATCTGGGTTCCATATTGCGATCAACCCCCCCGACCTGCCGTTTGAATCCATCGCCACCGCCTGCCATCCTTTCCTGATGTTTAAAAACATATTTATAGCTTTCATACGATTGGACATTGTCTCCTGTCCCAAAAACACAATTGGATTCCTGGTATTCAAAAATTCCTTTAGGCAATTATATTTGGGGGAATCGCCCAAACCCCGCAAATTCATTGAAATAATGTGATTCATGAGTGTGATCTCCGCGGGTGGCTTGCTCTAAGCGCCCTGGGAGAAACCTGTGGACCATCAAAACCAGAAATCGGAACCTCTGACAGACCAGCATCATCATTAGAAAACAGAGACACAGATTTTAATTTGCCCTTGTTCAACCTGCAAGCAGCCTTTGCCTTCTTCTTAAGAGAGCATATAGCAGTAGATAAACCAGATGAGTTTTTTGTTGGCGAAGGAATCGGTTTATCGAATACCGTTAAGGCAGCAAGGTCCATGCTGGGGTTCCTTAGCAACGTCTCAATATCGCTCTCTATTGTATTCCTCGGGGAGTCAAATAGGCCAATAGGGCTTGATTTGTCTGGCGGTTTTTCTAAACTAGTATTGTAAACCCCATGGTTCGAGGAATCATCAATCATCAGACCAGTATAAGAAGATTCCCCCCTATCTAAAGACTATTTGTGCAGAGGCGAGCCATTCTCCGGGGAGCTAAAATCACCAGAATGTATAGGAGCCATTGTATTCCCAACCTTAACGTAAGAGGTGGAAATTTTGATTGGAGAAATTGAATGATTTGGGCGAAGAACAGGGCATGAAACCGAGCCATCCAAATCATCCAGGATATAAATGGCATGTGATAGATCAGATATTGGCGTGTTATCAGATTGAGGCTGAAGAACCCTATACAGTTTATTACCAACCGACGGGTGTCGAGCAATATTAGGAAGGACCATAGAGTCCGATGTGGGAGAGGCGGTTTGACCATTTACAAAATTATAAGGCTCATCATCGTGGTGTTCGTTTAAAGACATACCTTTGTTGTCGCCCTTGAATGTGCCTGAGTCCCCTTTGCGCCTGGCACCGTCGCCCAATTCCATTTGACCCTGTCCCGCATTGCAAATACGAAGCCTGTGCGGGCAATGTTCCCTAAGATGGCCTGTTTTATGGCAGATCAGGCATCTGAAGGAAATGCCCCAGAAATCAATACGCTGGCGGTGCCTTCTGTTGCACCAAATCAAATCAACATCACCAGGGAGATCAGCCATATAGTTTATCTCGACCAAAATCCACGCTATCCGCTTATCTGTCGAGTCCACAATGCTGGGGTCGATGTATTTGGTATTGCCTATTGAGTCCCCAATTGATCGCAGAGCCTTCAAAGTCCAGAACTCCAAGGGAAATCCCGGGAGTTTAACCCATACCAATCTGCTTCGAGGGGCTTCCAGCACGGGATTAAAACCTATATACCAGGGAATAATCTGTAAAAAACATCTCCCCCGAACCCAAGTACAATCTGTGATCTTATGAACGTCCTTTTCATTCATAAAATGTACACTGAACCACCCGTTTATGAGCCTGCTGACTATAGGAGAATACCCAATTATGGTTTTCCATTTCTTATTGACCCATGAAGCTGAGTCAAAATCCTCGCAGTCCGGAAATACCCACTACAAACGATGGCCCTGCGCTGCAAGCTCACTACCCGAATACACAGATCATCGTAGTCTAGAGGCACCTCTCTAATCTCCATCCTCTGTTTAAAGATCTTCTTTTTACGTCGACGAACCCTTCTATAATAGTGTTCTTTGGATCGGTATTTAGAAAGATTTCTAGAGTCGGATGTTCCAACAAATGCCTGCTTAATGATAGAATCATCCGATTGAAAGTCAGTTAATATTGAGCCTTCACCACCTTGTGGCCTGTCATCTAAATGTGAATCGTGTCCCATACCGTCCCTGTTGAGAAGACGTCAAAACCAGATGAGGATTCAATTCCTCTGTAAGTTCAGAGTGCCGCCATTTTGTAAGTATGTCAGGCCGATCATAATTTTGACGACCGTATCAAAACTGCAGTGCCCACTTGTGGAAGGTGAAAGATTTTGGATTGTCTTTGGTATTGCTGACAATACTTTGTTAGCCGTTGAGACAAGGTCCAGCTGTATGTGAAAGATATTTTATCTCAGACCACCTACCAATCCCTGCCTCCGTACCCATCCATGCCACCCAAATCCATATAGACGGGCATTTGCGTGTTGCGAACATCAGATTGGCCCATAAATAGCTATCAGAGGATTTAAGATTCACTTGATCCTGGTCCAAAAAATGGATTTAGCATTTGTACTCTTGATATCTGGGAAATAAATGTTCGCCACCTACCCTGTACAATCTATCTGACCACAGTAATAATCATTCCCCGCCGATCAAACCATTTTCCCGATAACCTCCCGGAAAATTCAAATCAGTTTCCCTCCGACCCTGAAGACCCTAGCTAAGCCTGACAACAGCAACAGCATAGGCACCCAGGAATCGACCACCACCGCCGAAAAATCCTGAAACCAACGCTCTTGCAAGGGCGAGATACTATCAGTAGATCCATAAAGCATCGCCAAATTGGCCGCCCATGAGAGCCATGACTTGAATCAATTGTAGAATCATCAGTCGCAGACCATATATTCTTATTACAGAACTCCTGTAAACTCATGAACCCCACAATCAAACCAAAGGTGGGAGGATGACAGACCCGACCACCAGCCGCGACAAAAAGCCCTTTCAGGTTCCAGCAATATACCATAATCTTTCCGATAAAAATGCACCATCAAAAACCAATAGCCACAATGAGCATCCAAAATGTTCATCCAGGGTTCCAGCTATGAATACTAGCCGCATTGCAAAAGCCACCATAAGCATTATCTTAATGGGTACCAGCTTGGTAGTCACGGACATAGCCACCAGGAGCAAACAAATTTCCCTCAGAGGTTCCAGCTATGTTGATGTCCATATCATCCAGATTTTAGTTTATGCCACAAAAAGACGCATTTTTGTCCAAGCCGGGTTCCAGCCAGTGCCCATACCCATGCACCTTCAAAACAAGGCTGCTCAAAATGTGACCACTTACCAGAGAATTACTGAGGCCCCCTCTCTTCCCAGAGAATGTCATAACAAACTCCTGTGTCGCAACTCGTCTACCTACTGCATTAATTATTCCTGCTACCTCTCATTCAAAATGAATCATTCAATTCCATTCATTTACTAGCATCGATTTACCTGTGAAACCTCCAGATGGTGCAGAGAGAGGCCAACCACACTCTCGACTCCCCGAACATTATGGAGAGTGCAAGAATCAACTAATTTTTTTTACAGGCTTTTTGCAACAAAACCGGCCATGCCAAAAACTGATCATTAACTCTTCAGAGATCCAATAAATCTCCCAAAACGCAAGTAGGATGCAGTCAATGCAATGAGAAAGAGAGCCCAAAAAATAAATACTGCTGATGAAATAAGCCTTCGGTTCAACTCGAAAAAGCCATATCATCGACTTCCATTCTAAATTTTAATGATTATATTACCTGAAAGAAACATAACTACACAGCAGAACTTGAAAAAAAAAAAAAAAACCCAATTCATTGTACAAAGTTGCTTGATGTCTCTTTTGAAATGTAATAATATCACACATAACTATCCAAGTAAAAATATAACACATAATTATAAAATAAATGAATTTTTCACCAGAGCGAATTAATTAAATCCAGTGAATTATGAGAGTAAGACGCAGTGAATGGGAATGGCCACGCAGAGAGGAGGGAAGGACAGGCCATGATGATAGAGAAGCGCGGATAGATAGCAAGGAATGATGGTGTGTACTTGATGCACTAAGGCGACAGAGATTTTTTTAGTTCATGATGGTTAGGTACTACACGGTACGCCCATTTTATCTATATTAAACACCTTTCTGATTAATTTGATAAACAAGTACTGAACATGTTTACATGTTAAATGTTTCTTTGTGATCTAAAGGGTTCCATGTTAATTAGGCCAGTCCTTACTGAACAAGTTTACATATTAAATTGTTCAAATGTTTTGTATATATTAAATTATTTAAATATATATTTTTTTCAACATATAAAGAGTTCAGTGTTGATTATTGTAAAATATTAGATTAGAATAAAATTGTTAAAATATTTATTTATAATGAAAATACATACAATAAAAAGAGTTCAATCTTAAATATTATAATTTGTATTAATGATGTCTATAGTGTACACCATGGTGAAATAAAGAAAGGAAAAATTAAAAGGGACTTTGAACTATTAAAAGATGTCACATCATGATTCACCACCCTTTGCCTTATATTTTGAGGAAATTATCATCACTTTTGAGAAGACACATATATTGAACATTATGATCTCAACTAGTGATTTGTGACACATGAATTGGGCATTGGGATCTGTACTAGGAGTTGCGACACTATAACTGGCATGTTGAGGATATCACTTACATGGATCTTTTAGGTTGTTATTCCTTGAGGATTTACCCTCAAGTTTATTGAATCAACTTCAAGGTCCACCCACCTAGAAGTGCTCCCACATGCCACACATGTTGGTCATTTCATCTCTTTTAAGGGTCAATTTGATTGTTGAGATTGTTAATTTCATTTGAGAAGGAAGCTTGGGTTCCTTTGATCACTTTCTCCCTACATTTGGACAGTTTCTGTATATGTGGCATAACCACTTCATATTTTATTGTATTTTTGATCATATCTTCTTAGTTAGTTGAGGAGATAATGATTTTTTATGAATTTCTAAACTATATCTAGGATTTTATTTCTATTCAATTAACGATGATATTCGTTTTTCTTTCTATATAAGATAATTTTTTCTTATTTTAATCTTTTCTATGGATAGGAAACTCCCAAAATTCTTTGTCTAGGTGATACTTTGATGATATGGATGGGTACCTAGAACACTCTCTTGGAGGACTTATTCATGTGGATACTTATTTGATGCATAAATGTTCAATGTATGGTCTTGTGCATCAATTTTTGGGTAAGTTCCTTCTCTAAAATTATGTGGTGTTTAGTTTTGGAATAGTTAAGTGTGCTTATACTTCTCAAAATTTGGTTGTATGCCCTCGAGGCTCGCAACTCTTAGTTAGTAGATTCCCTCTCAAATCTTGTGAAAATTTTTGTTTTAGGATTTTCCTTTGACATTCTTGAAATCACTTAAGCTACAAAAACAATTTCATAGGGATTGAGTGTTTCATTCTTATCTATGTTTTTGGTCCACCTTAAGCTTCTCCGGAAGAGCCTTAGTTGGCCCACTATGCAAATTGGTAGGCAGCCAACAGTCACTTCTTCTAGTCAAACAAAACAAAAATATTTTTATATTTTCCTTTTATGTTAAGTAGATATGGAAATTGTTACTTGCATATAAAAATTCATCCATTTATTTTGAGTTGGAAATTATATTTTGTGGAAATCTATTGTTCGAAAATCATTTAATTGGGAGAATTAGATCATTTTGCAAGGTGTTCTTGTTGATATAATTTTTATATTTGATAAGCCGCTATAAATTTTCAGATTTACATATGTTTCAACATTAGGTTTGAACAATTACACATCTATTTTCACTAGAAATTTGCAAATCTTACTACATATTTGAATATTTACAATTTTCCACCATTTAATGTCTCGTTTTTTCGTTTGTAATTATGGAATAGGTCCATACAACATATCCATGATATTCTTAGATTTCTCCATAAGAGTTGGTTTCTCCTATAAATTTACTATTATTATTATTATTTCACTTAACTTTGGATAGAGGATGATTTTATCATTGCTCTAACTTATCTTAGGGTCAACTCAAGAATTCAAGCTTTGTTCTCACCAAAGAGGGAAAACTACTGATCACATACCTTGTGAGAATATTAGTTATGGGGATATGTTAATTATGTAAGATAGAGCTCAAAGTGAAAGAACACTTCATTCTCCTTGTTCATATTGCTATATCTTGGACAAATTGTAAAGAATATATATATGTTTCCCTTTGCATTAGAGAAGAGGAGTTTTTATAGTCATGGATAGAGGACGATTTTATCATTGCTCTAACTTATCTTAGGGTCAACTCAATAATTCAAGCTTTGTTCTCACCAAAGAGGGAAAACTACTGATCACATACCTTGTGAGTATTTAGTTATGGGGATATGTTAATTATGTAAGATAGAGCTCAAAGTGAAAGAACACTTCATTCTCCTTGTTCATATTGCTATATCTTGGACAAATTGTAAAGAATATATATATGTTTCCCTTTGCATTAGAGAAGAGGAGTTTTTATAGTCATGGATAGAGGATGATTTTATCATTGCTCTAACTTATCTTAGGGTCAACTCAAGAATTCAAGCTTTGTTCTCACCAAAGAGGGAAAACTACTGATCACATACCTTGTGAGTATATTAGTTATGGGGATATGTTAATTATGTAAGATAGAGCTCAAAGTGAAAGACCACTTCATTCTCCTTGTTCATATTTCTATATCTTGAAAAAATTGTAAAGAATATATATATATGTGTGTGTGTGTGTGTGTGTGTGTGTTTCCCTTTGCATTAGAGAAGATGAGTTTTTATAGTCATGGATAGAGGATGATTTTATCATTGCTCTAACTTATCTTAGGGTCAATTCAAGAATTCAAGCTTTTGTCTCACCAAAGAGGGAAAACTATTGATCACATGTACCTTGTGAGTATATTAGTTATGGGGATATGTTAATTATGTAAGATAGAGCTCAAAGTGAAAGAACACTTCATTCTCCTTGTTCATATTGCTATATCTTGGACAAATTGTAAAGAATATATATATGTTTCCCTTTGCATTAGAGAAGAGGAGTTTTTATAGTCATGGAAGCTATTCTAAGACACCAAAAGATGGGTATATGTCAATGTTGTTTTATGCACATGCACCCACTTACAAGTTCCCAAATCCAACCCATATTAGAACCTTATATCTTTCTATCCCATTATTTACACAAAAAGGAAGAAACAAAAAAATTCAATCGATTAAAGGAACACTCAATATCAAATCTATTTTGTAATTCAAAGTTCTCACACTCAAAGAACAAATTCATTGATATATATTACTCATTTTTTCTTGACCTTTACATAAATAACTCTAGTTTAGTGTAATATTCCATCTTCATATCCCATTTCTCCTCAACATTGTCCAACTCAATGTGCAACAAGATTTAATGTATGTGCCCCATTCATAAAGACCATCCAATGCTATATATTAATATAAATTAAATTCATCATTCTTGATTACAACGGAGGATTACTTTTTCAATAGCCAAGTAAATATTATGCAAACAACATAGATTTAATTATTTTCAAATCCCACTAGCACGCTTGCATTTCTAGGGTTTCATTTCGTAAAGCAACTAAGGTGTAAAACTCGCGATAGTTGAGTGGAGACACCAAAGATAACATCTACCCATGTTAAGGGTTGGTGCCAGCGTTATCAAATCATGGAATTGTTTTTAGTGTGATTTTTTGGAGTTTCTGGTGTTGGAATTTGGTGAAAAAAATTGAGGTAAAATCTTGATTTTTGTTATTTAAATTGGTTTGGGTAGTATATAAGTCATCAAATCATGGAATTGTTTTTAGTGCGATTTTTTGGAGTTTCACGTGTTGGAATCTGGTGAAAAAAATTGAGGCAAAATCTTGATTTCTGTTATTTAAACTGGTTTCAACTGTATATATAGATTCAGCACCCTAAAAAACCCCTAAAGCACTTCCGTTGTGCAAAGTTAGCCATCAAACTTTTATTTTCTCTAAATTCCTGCAGAAATTTATAGAAATTAAACCTAGAAAAACTACCATAAAAACCTTCAAAAAATCACACTATAGACTCGTCAAACCATATTTGACATCATTAAATATTGGGTTGCCATTGTGGATATTGCCCGCCGTTGCTGAGAAAGACGTCGAGAACAAAGATAGTTGGAGGTCCTATAGCCGAGAGGTCGCCGGCGAGAGAGGTGAGTTCGTCCGCAAAGGGAAACGTTGTACCTACAAACCATCCTATACTTTATCTATGATTATGTCTATGGTGATTCTATTAAATGCAAAACTAGGATTCGAATGGTGAGGTTTCCAATCCTGGGCCCTACTAGGTAGGTCTGACTCATAATAGAATTTGGCCCTTACAAAGTTTATGAGAGAATTTGTATTTACCTTAGACCTATGAATATGAATATGACACAGACATGATAGAATTTGGACCTACAAAGATACGAGAGAATTTGTATTTAACTCAGACCAGACCTAATTGCAGACGGAGACTTTGGCAGAGTATGCCAAGTCAAGACAAAGAATGGTCCGTTCCGTATCCCTTCATCCTCTCTCCTTCTCCGGCATCGCATGTCACCCCATCTCCTCAATTTGCCTCGAAACAGCTCCTCTTCCTCCAAGTGATCAAAAAAATAGGTTAGTGAGCATGTAAAATAGAGTAAAACCAGGCAAGATATGATATGGTACTAGACAATCCGAAGAAACAAATCTCTCCATTCATCATGCACTTCTGTTAAAACAAACACATAATAACCCTATGGGTAATCCTCTTTTTAACAGAGACAAAATAGAATTTGGACTTACAAAGATATGAGAGAATTTGTATTTACCCAAGACCTAATTGCAAACAGAGACTGAAGCAGAGTATGCCACCATCCTCGTTCCTTCTTCCTCTCTCCTTCATTATGGTCACATCTCCTCTGTTTGCCTGGAAAAGCTCCTCTGCCTCAGAGAGGAAAACATGTTAACAGAGCATGTAACGTAGAGCAAAACTGGGCAAGGTAAGGTATGGTCTGCGGCAACCCAAAGAAACAAACCTCTTACCTCATTATGATAACCCTCCTCTCCACTTGTTCGATGGCTAATCCTCTTTTTAACAACCTGTTGTAAATGTAATTTCATTTCAAACTAGAGCTAACTCTATCAAACAAATTAGGAGAAAACTGGTTTAAACTGGATCGGTGGTGTCTGTCCATTACAATGCCAATAATTTAAATCCTTGCAATTTGAAACAATTAATAAATAAGAATTATTAAACCATGAAGCAACTCCTAGGGTTATATGCATACCGGATTGTCAACTCCAGGCCAGGCGAAAGTATATGCGATCGTCCAGTGGTTAGGTTTATAGAAATCTAAAATCTAAAAATAATCACATCTATCTTCTGCTCCACGTTCTGCACCAAAACTAAAATCACAGCCAAACAATAAAAACACAGAGGGCAAAAATGTGCTCTACGTTCTGCAACAAAAATAAAATTAGGCAGTCAAACAATGAAAGCGCACAGGGAAAAAATAAAATGAAAAAGAACAAAGAAATGAACCGAAATCATCCAACCAAAACAAAAATAACCCAAAAAAAACAAAAAAGAAAGCATGCAGCTATGCAAACAAACATCAATAAAGAAACAATCCAAGCCAAAGCCAATGAAGTGCAGAGCATGGAACAAAAGAGGAGATAAGGTAAACAGATTATTGGGTGTGTGAGAATGTGTTTATATATCCTCTGCTTTTGAAACGGTCAGAAACACCTTTTTCATTCGCCGACATTCAAAGGAAGGAGTGGGCAGTGGGCACTCCATCCAAAATTTGTCAACATCCCTCTCAGTTTTAGAGCTTCGACGTCCCTCAGCTTTTATCTCATTTTTCAATTATTAAAAACCTGGTAGGCCTTTTAGGAAAAAGAAAGATAAAAATGACTTTTTTTTCACCATGAGAAAAATCGCTGTTTTGTTTAAAAATGACTTAGTGTTTAGGGCCTGGAAACATTTCGGCGGTGGGAGAAGCCATTTCATCGACTTCCATTCTAAATTTTAATGATTATATTAGCTAAAAGAAACAGAACTACACAGCAGAACTAAATAATTAAAAAAAAAAAAAATCATTGTACAAAGTTGCTTGATGTCTCTTTTGAAATGTAAATATTAAATAATAATATCACACATAATTATGCAAGTAAAAATATAACATGATTTTTTAGTCATAGCTAATTAATTAAATTTAGTGAATTAGGAGAGTAAGAAGTAATGAAAGAAAGAAATAAAAGTATTTTTGATGTTTAGAAATTAAAAATAGCTTATAAAATAGATTGCTTTTTTATTTGGCTTTTGTATTTGGTCTTTTTCTTGTGAAGTTTTACAGACAAACTTTGAATAGATTATCTCAAGAATTAGCTGCCAGAATACCTGCATATTTTTCTAAATCGTCTTTGAAGATCTGGCATTCTAAAATGAAATATTTTTCTCTTTTCACTTTTCTAAAAAAACAAAAAATACATATTCTTTCCTTCCACATTTCTTTTAGCATTTTCCAACACCCAAAATAAAAATAACCTCAGAAAAACACACAAGAACGTTTATTGTAATTAGAAGCACGGATAGACAGCAACGAATGATGGTGTCTGTGTGTACTTGATGCACTTCTTCAAAGCGACAGAGACTTTTTAATTCATGATGGTTACTACACCTATCTGAGTGTTTTCTATAATAAACCGCCATTTTAACTATATTAAACACCTTCTGATTAATTTGATAAACAAGTACTGCGTGCAGCCTAGTCTTACCGAACAAATTTACATGTTAAATGTTTCTTTGTGAACAAATTTTAAATGTTTCTTTGTGATCGAATTACATATAAAGGGTTCCATGTTAATTAGCCTGATCTTATCTATTAAATTATTTAAATAGTTTTAACTATTATAAAATATTAGATTAGAATAAAATCGTTTAAATATTTTTTTAATAGTGAAAATACATACAATAAAAAGAATTTATAAGAATTTATATATTAAATTATTTAAATGTTTTATATATATTAAATTATTTAAGTACTTTTTTATTGTTTAAATATTTTTTTATAGTGAAAATATATACAATAAAAAGAGTTTACATATTAAATTATTTAAATGTTTTATATATATTAAACTATTTAAATGTTTTTTTTATCATGTTACATATAAAATGTTTAGTTTTGACCATTATAAAATATTAGATTAGAATAAAATTGCCTAAATAATTTTTTTATAGTGAAAATACATACAATAAAAAGAGTATTGTTAAATATTATAATTTGTATTGGTTAATGTTAAATTAATAATAAATAAATGAAAAATCTAAATATGTATATGTGTTTTTTGTTATATGAATAATTTTGGAATTATACATCTATGTGAATTGAATTTGATAACATAATATTAGTATTGAAAAAAGAATATATTATTGTTATTGTTATTATTATATTATAAGTGGATATAGATACATTTTGTATGGGACTCTAGTATGCTTTGAAATTGTTTTGCTTAGTTAAATACATAAAGAAATAGGCCCAAGACCTATGGGCATTTGGTAGGAGTGAAAGCCTACTCCTTTAGGAACCACTAGTCAATAATTTCGGGTGACATGGTGATGAGTGAACCTGCATTATAGGATAGAAACTATAATAGTTGTCTCATTATTGATTAGACAACTAGATCATAATAATTTTTCCCACTATCTAAAAAAATACACTCTATACAAGCTTATATTTAAACACATTTAAAATTTCATTCACTAGAAAAACAAAGTAAAGTTAAAAAAGTTCCAAACATAGATTTAAACAAATGCACCACACCTATATAATAGAAATGAGCTAATAACAACCTATAGTGGTTATGTGGCAACATTGAATGTGACATGGAATTTAGATCTCATTCATCTCTGAGAGGCCACCAAACTGGTGCCAACATTGAAGGATATTTGGCATTTCTCTAAGTTATTAGAGAATAAGATGTTTTAGATGAGTCATTTCCACAGTTAATAAATAATTTAAGTTGAACCAAAGTTTGTAAGTTAATTTTATTATCATTATTATGATGTTAGAGGTATGGTAAGTAAGTTTTATGGGTTGTAGTTGTTTTAGGAATTATTGCAAAGAAAACATAAGTGATTCATATGATATTATATTGTGCAAAGTTTATAATAAAACTTTAAAATATGGTCCAATCATATGTTTGAAAAATATTTCAATAATATTAAAAAATGATGATGATGTCTACTAAGGTCAATATGCTCTATTGGACCTTAAGAAAGCAAGAGATTAATTGAGATTTTTTAATATTTTGTTTTTATGATAAAAAATAAAGAAGAGAAGTATCACTATAATTTTTCTAACTTAACAAGCCAAGAAGGTTGGTAGTGTGGCAAAGGTTTTGGAAATGAAAGGATGTGAATGAGAGCCTGGCAATCTAAAATAAAGTGTTTTTCATCTTCAACCCTCTTAGTATGGCAAAGGTGATAGACCCTTTAGTCCCAAGATGCATGATTTCACTTCAAAGTTCATGAGATCATAATATTTGAATTTCATGAGAATTAGTTATTGTCTTCATAATATTAATTTTCTTCAAGTTAACACAGAGCAAGACAGAAAAATAATTTTGGTTAGCAAAATTGGGTTGATCACCTCCTTATAATATCTTAGCTCCATTTTCCCTCTACTCCTTATTATCCCAAAACTTATTCTTAAATTTTGAAGTACTAGTATTTTTAATATTATTCTTATTCTAGAAAACAATATCCTCTTTTATCTCCAACTTATTTTTCAAAATAAAACATTAATTTATATTAATCAATGTTAAATTAATAACATTAAATAACATTAAATAAAGAGTCGCCATACTTTGAAGGAAATAATAACATAGAAATAAAATATTATATGTAGTAATTTGTTAAGAAAGGTGGATATATATATATATATATATATATATATATATATATATATATATATATATATATATGTTATGAAAGGTGGATATATAGTAATTGTAAAGATGATATTTAACTTTAAACATTTTAATTTTAGAATTTTATGAAATTGTAAATTTTTATTAAATTTATAATTTTGAATGTATAAATAAATTTAGTATATTGAAAATTATTAATATTTTATGTAATTTTAATAATTAATTTAAGATAATTTTTAAATTTTTAAATATAGTTTAATCAAAATAATTAATATATAATAAATTTTTATAAATAATAATAATATAAAATATTACAAAATAATGTATTTAAATATATAATTAAAAAAAAAAAAATATTAGTGAGAAATACATTAAAATTATTAATGGCATGTGAATAAAAACTAGTTATTTAAAATAATCTCAAATCAAAAATTCTTAAAATCTCATCTCATTTGAAATAAGAGTGTATATATAAAAGTGAATAAAACTAGTTATTTAAAATAATCTCAAATCAAAAATTCTTAAAATCTCATCTCATTTGAAATAAGAGTGTATATATAAAACAATATATGTGAAAGAACTAAGAATATAAAAATGAAATATTATATATCTTAATTTGTTAAGAAAATTTTAGATATATATATATATATATATATATTCAAGAAATTGTAAAAATGATATTTAAATTTAAACATTTTAGTTTTGAATTGTATGAAATAATAATTTTTTATTAAATTTATAATTTTGAATGTATAAATAAATTTATTATATTGAAAAATATTATTACAATTTTAATATTTAATTTAAAATAGTTTTTATATTTTTAATTAATTTTTAATATATACATTTATTTATTTATTTTTATAAAGAATAATAAAGTAAAATATTACAAATTAGTATATTTAAATATTAATATGAAAAAGAATATCAATGAGAAATACTTTTAAAATTAAAATTATTAATTACTAATGACATGTGAATACAACTTGTTATTCAAAATACTCTCCGGTCAAAAATTCTTAAAATCTCATATAATTTGGAATAAGAGTGTATATATAAAACAATATTATAACATAGTATAGGTATATGTTGTTACAGTGATTAGTAAAATTTATAATTATGATTAATATTTTTATAGATAATAATGAAAAGTAAAATTAATAATGTTTTTTAATGTATTTATTTCATATAAATAATTTTAATTTATATTTATTATGTATTAAAAAGTTTGTATTTTGAGAGATTTATTTTAGCTATATCTTTTAAATGAAAAATTAAGATAACTAACTTAAGTTAATGTGTATGTAATTATTTTTGTATTTTTATTATTATTATTTTGGTTAGCATATGTTAATATCAGTGTTATTTATATTATTTATTTACTAATGTTGAATTGTCTATCTACACAAAATAATCTAAAAATATTAAAAAATAATAGTCATCTATTGTTATCTTAATTAAACAAAATATTGCGCAAAGAAACAAAAAAAACTTTGATTAAGCCTCATAAGACCCTCTAACAAATTTTTAGATCCCCTAAAGCCTACTTTGATCGTATGCTTAGCCCAGGGGTCTATGAAATTCCTTGTTCATTTGGAAAGTCTTATATAGGCCAAACAATAAGGTTCTTCAAGGATCGTCTATAACATAATCACAATATTTGTTATTGTCAAGCATTCCCATAATTCAAAATGTAACACTCCCTACCACCCTCTTCTACTAATGAGGCTATAGAAGGTGTTACTAACGGCTTAAATATGATTCTCATTGTTTGTCAAGTAAATAGAATCATTAAAAAAATTGTCTTTTTCTAAAAACTTGTGGAATTAGACATTGATTTCGTTATCATGCCCAACTCGGTGAGAGCTTTCTGATGATGTAATTTTTTTGTTGATCTGAAACTCGAATGAAAATTTATGTTCCAAAAGAAAAAAATTCTTATTAATGTTGGTCACGTCAATAGTAGTGTGCCACGTGGCACCTATGTGGTCTTTAGATTTGGTCCGCATGGATATGCCACATGGCCCAGTGAATCCACCTCACTAGCTTGGGATTATATATTAAAACCTCCAAACGACATATACAAAATCTATGAAAAACATGAATTATAATATATTTGTTGCCAACATTATAATCCACGCTGCACCAAATCATAGATCATTCCATTGGGTCGGTGAGTCCCAAGTATAACTATTCCCACCTCACTAATATGAAATGAATAATAGTCAAGACTATGTTGGGCCCTCCCCATGCCACAACCAATCATCAATTATGTTAGTGGAAATGTTATTGAATGTGAGGGGTCTAAGCCCTAAGGCTTGATGGTCGAATACAAAGCGGAGCCTACCAAATTCTATGACCCCCCTTGGTTCTATCAAAAATGATAAGTTTGGATGAGTGGGGTCTCAACCCCGAGGTTGATAGCTAAAATGCAATAGACCCTCCTAATTGCCCCATCAAGGGTTGAGGATCTGAACCATACCAAAACATTTTATAACCCAATCTGCCTCAATGGCTGAATATGAAACTTGACCTACCTTTTCACCCCATCAAGGGTTGGGGGTCCAAGTAGTTTTATTATATGGGTAATCCGCCCTGAAAGTCAATAATCGCTCTTACTTATGTTACACCGGAAACTCCGTTGGATATTTGATCAAGTTATAAGTGGCCTAGGCCTAAATTATCTATGTTGTTGATTTCATAATTTGCGACACTACTCAAGAGCTTTCCACATTTATTAACTCAATATTTCATATGTGAGAGGGGTGACATCATAGCCCAAATTTAAGTGTGAGTTTGAAAGAAAGTAGCTTCATGCAAAACTATATTTACATTTAAATATATGTAGCTCAATGAAATATGATATACTATTTGTGGTGACACCTGAATGCTCGGGCATGAAAAATGACAAGGCTTCATTGTTGGAGCCTAAGAGCGCACCATAACAATATTGTTTTATGACATAAAAACTTAGAATCACATGTTTGTCATCGTGTACGCGGGCCAAAAATGATAGAGAGACATGTGTGTAATGAATGAAAATGTTTGTGCAACAAATTCAAGCCAAAATGAAAAAGGGGCACGACCCAATTATTTTATATACATATTAAATTATTGTTCGTAATTTCCCACTCGACGATGCTCAATCATATGGGTGAGTACATACATATATTCTCAACAATAGTGTTGAGACTAGAAAAGAGGGTGAAACATAATAATTTTTCACAAGATATATCTGTGTATGTGAAAATTTTGAAATTTATAAATCTACTAAATAGAAACCCTACTACAGTAATCTGATTTACTTCTCCTACTAGTTTGATTTACTTAACAAGTTATTTTTTTGAATTATTCAGTAAAACATCAAAGTAAATACACTTCAGCCTACAAAAATATACATATCAGGTACTAAAGAATTAAGCACATTTGACAAAGGATACATAAGATTTTTCGGACAAATGTCCCTGAAAAAACCCAATGCGGAAAAATTGGTGCAATAACTCTTGAGAGATTTTATTATTATGCAGATTTATGAATACAAACTAGGGTACCAGTAGTGGTTTACCCAACAGAGAAAATCCGAGCAGAAGTACCTCTATCTCCTAAGACTGATATTATGGCGGGTTCAACTCAGAATGAAGCACCCCACATGTGCCTACGCAGTCACAGTGTCATCCTTCAATGTGGTTGCATCACCCTTTCATTTCTACTAAATGCAAGCCTGAGATGGCCCACTAAAACCCCAGCGCTGGTCACTGAGTGACTGTGTCACCCTGGATGGGCCTCCATCCCCCTGCGTGAGCCCTTCTGGCTCAACGTCACCCCTCCTGGGCATACGTTGCCTCCGTGTCACCACTCCTAGGCCTACGCTGCTTTGTGGTACTGATATGCCTCTTTGTTATTGTATTATTGGCCTTGGACTCATAAATCCCACTACTGAATTTCCCCTTGCTGCACTGCAAGCTCACTTGAAAATTCTCAGTGAACTGCGCCCCATAATTTCGACTTAGCTCAAGAGTTGCCACTCTATGTGTGTTCTCCAACTGACCCCAATCATTCCTTTAATAATTTTCTTGTTGAGCATTCAATTCTTGTGATATAATCTCTAATTAACGGCTAAGATTATAAAAGACTTGATCCTCATCACTTAGAACATTCTCACCCACATGTCTAAATTAATTTACTTTAATTATTTAGTTTCCATAAGTTAGACTTAGGGTCTCCATTAAAATAATTAATTATTTGAATAACTTAAGCACCATGTGGCATTTATCGAAACGATTTCTGGGTCTTCGAGAGCCCATGTGTTCTAGTCCCTCCACAAATTTTTAGAGCTGGATCACATCCAATGCTACCCAAAAATCAACACTCCCTCTTAGCGAGGAATGTGCTCTAGCAACACTTCAACCTGAAGCATCACCCTGATCCACGACATCGGTCCCCTGCACTGCTGATGCTTGGCCTACTGCCCATCATCCTCTATGATGTTGCCTTTTGTACTCTTGCCCATGACTCTACCACAGTCACTGCCTCATTTGTTTTGTAGATCCTTCTCAAATGTTGCATCATGTTTCCCATAGCACCGCCACTACTAACCGCTGCACTATTGCACTGCAACTCAGTTGCTGAGAGAAAACAACTAAAGGACATCATCCAAAATCCTGACAAACAAGTTAGTGTGGCCACACTTCGATACTAAAACACCCTCTATTGTTAATCTGTGCTGACCCTCTGGTGCCTTTGCGTTGCTGCAACTCTGCGTTGTGTAAGGACTGCCTTTGTGCTGCTGAACTCCCATCAGCCTCTGTGTTGTTGCTTCTACGTTGTTATTTCCTCTTCTCTACACTACTCCAGTCTTCAGCATCCTAACACTGCCAATGTGCCTCCACAATCCTCCACAACAACTAAATCCAGTCATCTTGCTACTATCATTAAGGGCTCCCATAGCTCGTATGTGATCTAAGAGTTTTGGCACCTTAAGGATCCTGCCCCACACCATTATCCGTAGATCAATCTACAAATCTATGTCACCCCACCTCTTCTCTTGAGGCACATGAGCACTCATATCCACATCGTCATCACTCCCATCATCACCCTTATCTACTGCAGCCTTTGAATCAAAGTCTTCCTTGCCCTTCTTCTTCTTAGGACAAGTAGTGGTGAAATTTCCCATTTCACCACATCTGAAGCACATGACTTTTGAAAGGTCTCTCTTCTTCTTCCCTCGCTGCCCCTGCTATCCCTTAGATGCGAGAGACGCATATTACTCCTCCTCCTTCTTGATCTTGATTCCGTCGCTGGTGCTGCCCACTTTGGTCAACCTTTTAATCTCTTCTTGGCAAAGAGCTACCCACATGTCTTCCCAATTTGGAAGTGTCGCTCTGCCCAAAATGCCTTGGAAAAAGGTATCCCACTCTTTAGACACTGCATTCAAGGCAATCCTGACCAATAGACCCTCATCAGGAGTGGCCCCCATAGCAGCCAGCTGATCATGAATCACCTTCAATCTAATGAGGAAGGGGTCAATTTCCTCTCCCTTATGCATCTGAAATAGTCGAAGTTTATTCTCCAGAAGCATTCTCCTTTGGACAAAATTCCATTGATACATTGAGGTCAACATCATCAACATCTCATTTGTTGTGTTCTTTTCAGCAATGTGTGGGACCACATGATCCTTGACCATGTCCATAATCGAGTGCTTGGCCCTTACTTGCGCTGCCTCATACTTCTTCAACGGATCAACATCAACAGGAACATTTACAACCTTCTCGACATGCTCTTTGATACGATATTCATCTAGATCTGACATGATTCTAACCTTCCAGACGACGAATTTGATACTCCGTCCAACCTATCCTGATCCCTCAATCCATGTGCGACCATCTCCGCTCAAAAGTTGTCGAAGCTGAAAAAATCCTCTCCCTACTTCTGTTGCTACCCTTAGCAAAAGACACGAATCTAGGTTTCTTGGCGCTAGAAACGCTTTAGATAATACGCTCCCTCTTACAAGTGATTTCCCTCGTGGAAATCATCCACCAACTCATGTCGAATCAGCCCTCTCCAATCAATCTGCTGATAAGATCTCAGACTTCTTAGCGAGAAAATATGTTGAGGAACTTCTTCCCCTTACTTGTTCAACCTAGGTAGACATTGTTCTGTAGCGACATAACAATGCCCCACCAACAGCTTTTGTATAACAAAAATGCACTTCCAATCACAACAATCGGCACAACATTACCTCCTCTTGGACTGTGTCACCCTTCTGGGCTTCCATGAGCCTTTGCATCAGCTCTACGTGAGCTATACCAGCTCTGTGTGACCCCTCTTGGTCTACGTGAGCCTTTGCGTCAGCTCTGCATGAGCTAGATAGGCTCTACGTCACCCCTCCTGGGCCTGCGCTATCCCTCTGGTGTTGCACTGCCTCTTCCTAGATCCGCGTTGTCATAGCTTCCTTCCTGCAACAAAAATTTGTCTCTTTGTTGATGGCTTTAGCTCTCCCTGATCTACAATAGCTCTGATACCATGTGAAAATTTCTGAATCTACAAAATTGAAACTCTACTGGAGTAATATGATTTACTTCTCCTACTTGTTTGATTTACTTAACAAGTTATTTTTCATAATTATTCAGTAAAACATCAAAGTAAATACACTTCAGCCTACACAAATATACAGATCAAGTACCGAATAATTAAGCACATTTGACAAAGGACACACAATATTTTTTGGAAAAATGTCCCCAAAAAAACCTAATGCGGGAAAACCGATGCAATAGCTCTTGAGGGTTTTTATTATTATGTAGATTTTTGAATACAAACTAGGGTACCAGTAGTGGTTTACCTAACAGATAAAATCATGGCAGAAGTACCTCTATCTCCGGAGATAGATATTATGGTGGATTTAGCTCAGAATGAAGCACCCCACAGGTGCCTACGCAGTCACTGCATCACCCTTTCAAATATGTTGAATACGAGAAGATATGGCCTGCTAAAGGCCCAACGTTGGTCACTAAGTGAATGTGTCACCCTAGCTGGGCCTGTGTCCCTCTGCGTGAGCCCTTATAGCTCTGCGTCACCCCTCTTGGCTTGTGTTGCCTCTGCATCACCCCTCCTGGGCCTGCGCTACTGTGTGGTACGTATCTGCCTCTCTGTTACTGTATTCTCGGCCTTGGACTCAGAAATCCCACTGCTAAATTTCCCCTTATCGCACTGCAAGCTCACTCGAAAATTCTCAGCAAACCACACCCCAAAATTTCGACTTAGCTCAAGTGTTGCCACTCTGTGTGTGTTCTCCAACTAAACCCAAGCCTTCCTTTCATACTTTTCCTATTGAACATTCAACATCCATGATCTAATCTCTAATCGACAGCCAATATTAGAAAATACTTGATCCTCGTCACTTAGAACATTCTCACCTACATGTCTAAATTAATTCACTTTAATTATTTAATTTCCCTAAGTTAGACTTAGGGACTCCATTAAAATAATTAATTATTTGAATAACTTAAGCTCTGGGTGGAGTTTCTCCAAACAATTTCTGGGTCTTGGAGATCTCATGTGTTCTAGTCCCTCCACAAAGTTTCAGAGCTAGAGCACATTCGATGCTACCCAAAAATAAACATAAATGGCATAACTGCAGTGGCCATTTACATAGAACATTCAGATTTTAAACAAGGAGTGAAACACTCTAATTTTTCACAAGTTATACATATATATGGCAAACTATCCATGAAACACTGCCGAGACACATAAAATATAAGTGATATAGTCTCAACCTTTATTCAATACATAATTCAAATTAGGATGTGGGAAAACACAGGTGCAGATAGAGGTGTTGTAACTTAGCATTCATATATCATGAGCAACAACTATGGTACTTATATGATTAATCTAATTTTATATGGCGACTAGAGAAGGGCTTTCCACTATCCTCCCAACCGAAAGTCAGTTACACTGCTATGTCTTGTAACTAACCACCCCCGCACTAGGGCCAAAGTTTGGTAAGTAAATTCATGGGGAAATACATTGGTTAGGTTGTGAAATTGATATCACTTGCAAGTGGTTTATCAACAGTCCGAAAAGCACTGGTGGTTTCAGAGATGAAACAAGCACTGGCGGTTTCACAGCCAACCACGAGCACTAATGATTTCATCTACAGGTGGTTTCCCAGCATGAGATAGACATCAATGGTTTCACAACTACAATAAGCACCAATGGTTTCACAGTATAAACAAGTTCCCAATACATTTAGTCCAATATCACTTTGTGCCCAAACTAGCAACACCAGGCAAAACCAAAGACCGAGATTGGTCTAGTGTAGTTTCAATACTCTCTATGAGTTTCACACTAGCATTGGCTCTCTAAAAAACTCTAAGGAATAAACCCCCTGTCTGAATTTGGCTTGCATATTTATGAACATCATGTTGTGCCTCAGAAATGGCCGAGAGAGAACTCCTTACCCCCTTGTTTCTTTCATTTGCATGTTACCCTTTTAATTCACGAGAAGGGAAAGTCGTGATGACATCACTCAATTGCATTAATAACCATTATCATATAAGGGTGATTGTTCCCAACCATAAGGGTTCAACATTAAGTTTAGTGGGATAGGTATGATGGTTCATGTCAAGTGGATAAAACTGAAGATCCCATATCCCCAAACTATGGCCCATCATCCTTCTCCAAAAAAATTAAATTAAAAAAATAAATTAAATAAAAATTATCATTTTCATCATTACATAAAACATTAATATATAGTTAAATTATTTTTTATCTAAATCAAGCATAAAACATGATCAATCGTTTTAATATTAATTAAAGAATTAATTACGTGATTGATAATTTTTAATATTAAGTACAATGTACATACACCTTGATAACACAATCAAGACATAATTGAATTGCAACGTAAGTAATTCCATTACATTTAAATAGATTTTTTTGTCACGCATAGTTGTCACACTGGATTGAAAAATTACCTAAAATGTTTATAAGTGTGGTTGTCCACACAGGGGATGTTACAAACCCCACCCCCTTAAAGGAACATTGTCCCTAGTGTTACATAAACAAAAAAGATGACAAAAATATGAACTATATGTATATATATAGAGAGAGAGAGAGAGATTTCTTACATCCTTTACATATTGAAAAAAAATGGGTGCAAAACTTTCATCTAATTTTCATTCTCCTAGGTTATCTCATTGGGTCCAAAGTGTTTCCCATTGACCTGTTCTATTACTCGCTTATGGAGCATAGTCAACCCCTGCTCTAGGATACAAAAAGGTTCACGTTGGAACTCTCCCTCTGAATCCACATGTATCACAGATCAATCGATCACGTGATTAGAATCAAACACATGTTTTTTTATTAAGGATATGTGGAAGACATCATGTTGCTTTATGGTGGGGGGTGCAGCTAGTCTATAATCCACTCACCCCACTCTCTCAAAAATATGAAATGGTCCATAAAACTTGGGTGCCAACTTAGTACAAGACCCCACTTTGAGTGAGCTACTTTTTCGTTTAATACGTAGATATACATGATCCCCCACTTGAAATTTTCAATGCATTCACTATATATTTGAATAGGTCTTTTTTTATGTCCTTAGCTTCCTTCAACTTATATCTGATACTAATAACCTCTTGTTCCATCTCCTTTAACATATCATGTCTGAGAGTTACCTTGTTTACTAGGTAATCCCAGCTAATGGGTGTATTACACCTGTACCATATAAAGCTTTGAAGGGGCTCATCTTTAGTGATTCCTGATATTTATTGTTATATGAAAATTAAACTAAGTGAAGAAATTTCTCCCACCTTTTTGGCTAGTGCATAATGTACATTCAGAACATGTCCTCTAGAAACATGTTTAACCTCTTTGTTTGTCCATCATTATGAGGATGGTATGTTGTATTGAATGCCAACTAAGTTTCGGATCCAATGAACCATGCTTTCCAAAATTTTGATGTCAATTTGGCACCTTGATCTGAGATTATATTCTTGGGTATGTCATGTAGCCTAAATATCTATTCTATCAATATCTATGCAATATCAATGGACTTATGGGTGGAATTGATAGGTATGAAGTGAGTTGTTTTTCTCAAATTTTCCACTACCACCAAGATGGCATCATATGTGTCTTAGCATCTTTGGAAATCCCATGATTAAGTCCAAGGATATGACTTCCCACTTCCACTCAATGGTTGGAATTGGTTGCAACAATCCAACCAGATGTCTCCATTCCACCTTAACTTGTTGACACACCACACACTTATAAATTCACTCTATGACTTCATTTTTCATATAAGACCAATAACACATCTTCTTTATAGTGGTAATCATCTTCCGATATATGGCCTGAATAGGGTATTTTATGAAACTTGCCTAGAATGAGCTTCTTCAAGTTGTTCAACTAGGGTATATACGACTAGTATTTGAAGTTTAACATTCCATCATCTATGAGTGTGTAGCTCTTGCTCAATGGTCCTTCTATCTCTTTTTACAAACAATCCTTCATATATTATAAGTGTTCATCATGTACCAATGCTTATTTGATTTTTCCCTTGCTTTTGAATTCGTAAGAGATAATGGCTGCAAAGTGAGCCATTTGTAGACTTTTGTTCAGCACTTTAGCCACCTATTTTTATTTACCCTTGATGTGCTTGATTTTGAATTCAAATTCACTGATGAGGGATAACCATCTAGCTTGTCTTGCATTCAATTTAGGTTGGTCGAACATATATTTCCATCCTCCATGGTCAGAAATCAACACGAATTTCCTTTCGAGCAAATAATGTCTCCACATTTTTAATGTATGAACAATTGTTGTGAGTTCTAAGTCACATGTGACATAAATTCTTTCTCGTTCATTTAACTTCCTTAATTCATAGCAAATTACATGTCTTTCTTGCATTAGCACTCCACTCTTCTTTACGATCATCTATGAAAACTAAAAAATATTTCTTCGAATCAGTTATCCTTAAGATGGGTGCATGCATGAACACATGTTTGAGTTGCTCGAAGTTAACTGCACTCTCTAATTTCCACTGAAACTTACGTATTTCCTCTGCAGGGTTATGATTGGATGTTCAATTTTCAAAAAGTATTACATGAATCTCCGATAATATCCATCTAACCCCATAAAATATCACCTCCATGACATTTCTGGGACTACGCCTCTCCATGATGGCCTTGATATTCTCGGGGTCTATAGCCCCACCATCTCTTGAGATAGTGTACCCCAAGTATTGAACCCATATCTTGAAGTATTCACATTTATTAATTTAAGCACACAACTTGTGTTCCCTCAGCAACTATAATATTACCTTCAAGTGCTCCTCATGCTCCTTTTTGGTTTTTGAGTAAACCAAAATATCATCTACAAATACTAGCATAATTTTTTCCAAGTATTTGTTAAGCAAATAAACATGGTTGAAGCATTCGTAAGTCCAAATGGAACCACCACAAACTTGCAGTGCCCATATCTTTTTTTGAACATCATATTATGAATGTCTTCATATTTAATCTTGACTTGGTGCTATCCAAACCTTAAATCAATTTTTGAAAACACAACAACTCCTATTAGTTGGCCAAATAATTCATTGATTCTTGACATTTGATATTTATTCTTTATTGTTGTTTTTTTTAAATTTTTGGTAGTCGATGCATAGTTGTAACATGCCATACTTCTTCTTCACAAATAGAGCCAATGCTCCCTAGGGTGACACATTGGGTATGATAAACCCCTTATCCAACATCTCCTTTAGCTGTGATTTTAATTACACCAATTTGAGGGGGCCCATATGATATGATGTCTTAAATACTGACATCGATTCAGGAATTAGCTCAATAGAGAAATCGATGTCTCTCTTAGGTGGTAACCCTGGTATTTCATTCAAGAATACATCATTGTATTGTTTTTAAATGTTACAAAGTTGAGTTAAAATTTCATGTAATAAAAGTTAATAAAGGAAAAATAAGACCACGGTTAAGGGACACTTATTCCAAGCTGAATGTTGTGCAAAATATCCTAGTGGGCATCATTGGATGTGTTTATGGCTAAAAATAAATTGGAAAAGGAAATGGCTAAGGCATTCAAAATAAAAAAATATTTTTGGCAGATTTGTTTATGAAAATAAAAAAATAAAAAAGGAGGAAAGGAAGGTGAAAGGTCACATGTTGCATGTGAGGAGGAAATTGAAGGAAAATAATGGAAAATGAAGAGAATATAGACATCATTAACAAAAATTATTTTGAGGATCAGTTGGTAACCTTTTGTCAGTTCATTTTCTTAATTTCACTGAAAAATGAGAAGAGCACCAAGAGGAGAAAGAGAAAAAGCAAGCAAAGGAAGGACAAGGAAAGGAAAGGAAAGCAAATATCAAGAAAGGAAGAGCAGGATCAAGAAAATTCAGCAGGAATACTTGCAGGTAACAGATTGCATGTATTATTTCCTAGATGGTTTTGACATGCATGGTATGTGCATGTTGGTATTCAGTTGTTTTGTTGTAATTGTCATGGTTTTGTCGGGTTTTGACAATGGTTTTCAGCCTTGCCTTTCTTTTTTTATGGATAGCCATGGTGTGATGGGATTGTTCTCGGTATTGGGCTTTGGAATTGTCGGATGGTTTCAGAATCTAGGGCAGAGGTGGTCTCAGGTTCATTCCCAAAGGCCTAGGAATCCCTTGAGCGGTTTTGGTGGGATACACGGTAAATCCTGAGGGTGGTGTCTTGGTAAGGACCCAGTGATCCGATTTGGATTGCGGTAAAACTTAGAGAAAAGGAGATGAAAAATTCCTCAAGGATGGTGATGATATCTAGAGGCATTCCAAGCTCGATTCGGTTTTGTGATCTCAGTGTCAGTTTAGGTGAGATCACGGTATGGTGAGGGTGGAGGTGGTTTAACCTCTAGATTCCCTTGGTTTTTTTGGATTGGTTTATCCATGAGATCCCACAGTCATGCTTGGAATATGGAACGAGGGTGACTGGATGAAAGAAATATTTGGTTCAACCATTTTTATGGTCGAGTGGTACATGGAATTCCTAAACCTGGTTGGCTCTTGCCTATGTTTAATGAAAGTTTAGTTCTCTTGTTTTTGTACTTATATTTATGTTACTTTAATGATTTTATTTTATGGTCATTTTTGTGGTTATATGTTGGTTATAAGCATGGTTATTTGACTAGTTATAGCATCATGGTTCATTTCATGTTTTTACTTGTAACTAGAAGAATAATGGATGCGACACCCAATCAATGTTAAGAAAACTAATGGGAGAGGGTGGTGATGCTTCTTGAATGTTTCATATGAATTTTAAATCCCTTATGTTCATTCTTCTATTGATGACCTGTAGATTTCATTGTTTCCAATTGTTTGGCAGAATGTCAGTCCCAGATGGGGATGGTTAGGCCTGGTCCTGGTGTCAGTTTTTGGTTTAATATCATTTTTCTTATGTAAATTATGATTTTTGAAAGTTACAGGGATTTATGGGCAGAGTTCTAGCCTCAACCCTGGAATTTAGCCTTAAAATTTGCAGTCGCTAACACAACACATAACATTTTAGTCCACAGTCATACTTATGCAAGCTAATGCATGTGACTGGGAGGTCCAGTCACACTGATGCCTTAGAAAGGGAGTGACTGGGGGTAAAAACCAGTTAAAGGTCAGGGTGACCTCAGGGATGGACACCTAGAGAGGTTGGGTTACTCGTGGAGGTTCTTGTGGCTCTTCAGGGAAGTCATTAAGGGTTATTTATTGACTCCATTTCCTTAATGTCACCTAGGAGTTTGAGTCTGGTCATAACTTTCCCTCATATCATGTTTACCCCGATTGGACGGTTACTTGGGTAGATGTGAGGGGAGGTGTGCGTTACAGGTGGTATCGGAGAATGGTTGCTCTCCCCCTGGGAAAAGTATGATGTTGTCAAGATTATTTTTGTCATGCATTTATGTTGGTTGCATATGTGTTTCTCATACTTGTGGTCTATGTATTTGTTGCATCCACATGGTGTCGATCATGGTGGCAGTGATGTCGCCATGGGAGAGTTGATGGTGTTGTGGAGAAATGTGTTATCATGAGCGTATGATTGGTTATGCATGTTATGTGCTTACATATTGTCAAGTGTACATTAGTGTGGTTGATGTTGTTATGCATGAGGTCATGGTGTAAAGTTGATATGATCATGCATTGATGACTGAGCTCTAGTTAGAATGATGTTTATGTGTTGTTATATATATATATATATATATATATATATAAATATTATAAGTCTATATTATGTTATGATTATGTATATACATGTATTACGTTGATTTTTTGATCTTGCAGATGAGATATCCTCCCCAGATTATGTTGAGGTATGTTGTTTTATTGTGATTTGGTTTACGATGACATGAGATGCCTTGTAGGAAGAAATCAAAGATGACTAGCAAGGTGGTAGACTAAAAATATTCTCCTTATGAATCAAATGAGCATCATGGTGTTGGGAACTCTTATGACTTAGCAAACACATTGATAATTTTGAAGGAAGAAATAAGGAGTTGTAAGGTGGATAATGACGGAATCATACAGGCACAGGAGAAATAAGCAGAGGTTAATGCGGTAACTCTTCAGAGTTTGTCAGAATTGCAAAAACAATGACCACTTCGGATCAACTATGGGAAGGAGGATGGTACTAATGGGGCATATGGAAGTCATAGGTCGGATAGAGATGACACGATTAGAGATGGAAGGTTCTTGGACACTCTGGATAGGAGAAGTGACTAATGTACCATTCTAGTTATTGTTCTGACAAGTACTATGATCGTCATCATTATCATCCTTATAGGAGGAGTGATAGGGGGTATTTGACGGATGAGTTTAAGAAAGAAAAAACACCTACATTTAATGGAGATATGAAGAAATCACATGATACATAGGCATGGTCGCTTGGTCTGAGGAATTTCTTCAGGCTGCATGATTTCTCAGAAAACATGAAAGCCAGAATAACTACGTTCAACGTCAAAGGTAAAGCAGATATGTGGTGGAAAGATGTGAATATTTTCAGGGGTATTTATGAGGAGGAATTGACTTGGAGTGAGTTAGAGAGGTTATTTTGGAAGAAGTATATATCAGAGAGGTACTATGATGCGAGAGCTAAGCAGTTTTATGAGTTGCAGATGGGTTCCATGACAAATGATGAGTATACTAGCAGGTTCTTAGAGTTGCTGAGATATGTGCCTTATCTCAAGGAGGAGAAGGCCAAGGTTCATAGATTTATCAATGGGATACCAGTCACATACATGGACCAGACTGAGTTCGATGAGCCTATATTGCTAGAAGAAACCATTCAAAAGTTGAAGAATTATTATGAGCATTCAAAGTGAAAAGTTGAGCCTAAGCGTGATTTGAAAGGAAATGAGAAAGATAAATGAATATGGCCACCAAAGAGGGGAATACCCCAAGATGTAGGTGAGAAAGAAAATGTGGTTCCTTGCAAGAAGTCCAATACAGTTGAGAAGGGACATGGATCGCAGCAGACTAGAGGTGATGGTAGAGCACCATTACAGTGTTGGATATGTGGCAAGGATCATCACAAGAGGGATTGTCTGCGGTATCAGGGTGGTAGACCCCAGATCTATAGTGCACATGAGGTACATACAATTAGGGATGTTGGTCATATAATTAATCATATTTATGTAGCTGTGGACAACGAGCAGACAGATCACCAAACATCTATCATTGAGATGGATGGTAAGCTTTGTGTTCAAGTTATTTCTATTTTGATTGATCCTGGATATAATTATATTTATGTTAATATTGACCTGGTGGATAAGTGTTGATTGAGAAAAGAAGTGCATGCAGAATCTTGGATGGTGCATTTGGCTAAAAGTACGAAGAAGAGAGTTCACCATTAGGTAAGAGCTTTTGCATTTAATTTAAATGGTATGCCTACAAAAACACATTTTAATGTACTGCCATTGGGATCATATAGCATGATTTTGGGTATGGATTGGTTGTACCTTCACAGGACCAAAGTGGATTGTTATGACAAAGCCATTGAGTGCCTGGATGATAATGGAGAAAAGAGGATTTTGCAGGGAAAGAAGAATTCTACATCAGTGAGGATGGTCACTGCTATGCAGGCCAAGATTGTGTGATGTTTCCAGTGACAAGGGTAAGGATGTTGAGGATGAAAAAATATTCCAAAAGTATCCTATATTGCAAAAGTTTCATGTTGATTTTCCAACAAATATTCCAGAACTACCTCCTTACAGGGAAGTGTAGTTTTCTATTGAGTTGGTACCAGGGGAAGCACCAACATCAAAGGAATATTACAGGATGAGTACGCCAGAGTTAGTTGAGTTTAATTTGCAGCTGAAGGAAATGCTTGAAAAGGGATACATTAGGCCAAGTGTATCACCTTAGGGTGCAGCAGTGTTGTTTGTGAAGAAGAAGGATGGTACTCTCAGGTTGTGCATTGATTATAGACAGTTGAAAAAAGTGACAATCAAGAACACGTATCCATTGTCATGGATTAATGACTTTTTTGATCACTTGAAGGGAGTAGCATTGTTCACTAAGATCGACTTGATATCAAGATATCGTCAGGTACACATAAAATAAGAGGACATCTACAAGACCGCATTCACGACCAGGTATGGGCATTATGAGTTTGTTGTAGTTCCATTTCGTTTTACTAATGCCCCAACTAAATTTATGTGTTTGATGAATAGTGTGTTGCATCCTTATCTCGATAAGTTAGTTATTGTATTCATTGATGAAATCTTGGTATATTCTAAGAATGAGGAACAACATGCCGAGAATTTAGTAATAGTGTTGATATTGATAAGAGAGTGTCAATTATATGGTAAGATTAGAAAGTGTAGTTTCTTCTAGACAAAGGTACACTACTTGGGACATGTTTTTTGCAAGGAAGGTATAGCAGTAGATCAAGAAAATATACGAGTCATCATGGAGTGAGCAACTCCTAAGAATGTGGAGAAAGTTTAGTGATTTATGGGATTAGTAGGCTACTATAGGAGTTTCATCAGGAACTTCTCATGCATTTCATATCCTATTACATCTTTGCAGAAGAAAGGTAATAATTTTGAATGGACAGAAGGATGTGCAGCTAGTTTTGAGAAACTAAAGCAGTTGTTGACCAATGCTCTAGTTCTTAAGATTGCATATATGGATAAAGAATTCGTGGTGTTTAAAAATGCTTGTAAAAGAGGACTTGGTGTAGTCCTTATGTAGGAGGGACATGTGGTATGCTATGAGTCTAGGAAATTGAATAAGCATGAACAAAAATACGTGACTCATGATCTTGAGTTGGAAACTTTTATTCATGCATTGAAAATGTGGAGGCATTATCTTCTTGGCAGGAGATTTGTATTGCTGAGTGATCAAAGTGGGTTGATATATTTTTTTGACCAACTGAATATGAGTGCCAGACAAGCTAGATGGTTGGCCACCCTTAGTGAGTTTGACTTTGAGATCAGATATATCAAGGAAAAGGAGAACAAGGTTGCAAATACTCTTAACGGGAAAGTACAAGTGAATCATATATCAGCTATGAGTTCTTATGGGAAAGACTTACAAGATCATATCTTACAGGAATGACAATAGGATAATAGGTATGTGGAGCTCAGGCACAGGTTACAACAGATTACAATTGCAGGTGAAGGTATAGGTGGTTAGGATGCAGGCTATCATATCACGACATATGATTTGGTGAGATTTAGGGATAGGATATATGTGTCAGATGACAATGAGCTCAAGAAGCTTATCTTGAGATAAATTCATGTTAAGCCATACTCGGGTCACCTAGGATACCATAAGACATTGACGGTGGTGAATAAGTTCTAATATTGGCCGAATCTGAAGAGAGATATGGCAGAGTTCGTGGCTAGATGTTTGGATCGTCAGCGGGTGAAGGCATACTGTAGGCATCCAGGTGGTCTACGACAACCTATTCTAATTTAAGAATGGAAATGGGAGGTCATTTCCATGGATTTTATTACAGTTTTTCCGAGGAAAGTAAGGCAACATGATTCTATCATGGTTGTGGTCGATATGTTGAGCAAGGTGGCTCACTTCATTCCAGTTAAGACTACATATTCATCTAGTTAGGTGGCACAAGTCTTCATCAGGGATATTGTGATATTACATGGTGTTTCGAAGAAGATTGTGTCAGACAGGGATGTGAAGTTCACTCCCAAGTTTTGGAAGGAGTTGTTTGCAAGATTAGGTATAGAGTTGGCCTTCAGTGCAACCTATCATCCACAAACAGATAGACAGACAGAGAGGGTCAACGTGATCCTAGAGGATATGTTGACGATGTATATCATGCATCAACAAATGATATGGGAGGAGTACCTTCCATTGGTTGAGTTTGAATACAAAAATGGTTATTAGGAGTCATTGAGGATGAGTCCATTTGAGGCATTGTATGGGCGGAGTTGTAATACTTAGATCAGCTGGAGTGATCCAGTGAACATGGTACTTATTGGACTAGAGATGTTGGCAGATATGGAACATGAGATGTAGATTATAAATAAGAATCTAAAGGAAGCACAATATAGACAGAAAATTTATGCAGACCATCACAGGGAATTTAAGGAGTTTCATTTTGGGGAGCATGTTTATTTGTGCATCAAGCCCAATAAGAGATCCTTGAGGATTGGATCATGTACCAAGTTGGCACCATGGTATCCTGGGCCTTTTAAGATCCTTGAGAGGATTGGACCAGTGGCCTATCGACTTGCACTTCCTCCAACAATGAAATTCCATGATGTTTTTCATGTTTCATTACTTAAAAAGTATATAAAGGATGTTGATCATGTTATTGATTGGTTTGTATTTGTAAATTTTTGTAGATGTTCGATGCTTGATGCAACATTAATTTTTATTCAATATCAGACAGTAATCACATAAACAATAAAGTAAAATGTTGATAGAACATACCAGTAGATCGACAAAAGACAAGCCAGAAATATATAAGTGTGTTGGTGCGTTACAGTGGTCAGAAAGATGCTTCAACCAGCAAAGTCTCAATATGGTCATCCAACTAGAAATGTCACACAACCCTCTAGGATAGCCAAACAGTCAACTCAAAAGTCAACCCAAAATTCAATGCCGTCAATCAACGGTCAACACACACAACAACAGCAGCTAGGTCAACGCTGAAAATTCAAAGTCAACATCTTGCCTCGGGAATAGGAATAGTGCCAGAAAATGCAGAATAGGAAAATCGAAATTTTGTGAGAGTTTCAGGTCCTTTTGACCTTGTGTTGACCAAAGTTAACACTGGTCAAAGTTTTCTGCAAAAAACCTAGACCGAAATCAGAAATGTGTTGCTGCTAGAAATTTCCCACATGTGGAGAGAAGAGCCACCAAGGTCATCGAACCAATCAAATGAGGAGAGAGAAATTTGTGAGGATGATATGAGTGAAAACATCCTCCAACATTGACCAATATATATCCATCAGTGAGGGTATATGACACAACTGCTACGGCAAAAAACCTTAAGGCCGACCTGCACATATCTTGAATAAACTCAAAATAAATGTTTTTCTCATCAGATTAAGATGATATTTAGATCGATCTTGCACCTCTCCGAAAGAGGAATCCAATAAAAATATTAGTATCTTAATCTGAGCATCACAACATGGAGTTTGGACCTATTTGTCCAAAATTAACACTCCCTCTTAACTAGGGATAACTCCATCCACCTGTGCAACCCAAACATCGTGCGTCATCCCGCCGTAACGTGCTTTGCTGGCTTCTTTATTTTAGAACAGAAGTGGGTTAGTCACAAAGACATCATTCCCAGCTGACAAATTTAGCCCAGAGTTCCAAAACCTCTATAGGACTCACAAAGAGTCTCATACCAACCTGAAGTCTGTTTACCTGACCCGAAGTTAGTTGGAGGTCAAAAACCTCACTATACTTGATCCTAGATCAAGTGGTTGGACCGTGCCATCTTAGATAGAGAGTACGACAATCTCTGATGCGTCCATCAGTCTTTGCTACTAGTCTCTAACTTTTCCCGCCTCACTGGCCAAATGAGAGGTACTTCCCATGAGCCTTTAACTCAATGGGTAGGATGCATACGGGGTACAAATAATGAGAGGTGAACCAACTCAATCATCATAACGGTGGGGTAGAAGCACACCAACAAGGTTCGGCAAGACTATCCCTGTGGTTTCTTATAGCTCCGAGAAGCTATCTCCAAAGACCCCTAGAGCTCCTAGAGCTCATCATCCAACAAGACCCTCAGCATAGGGCAGTTCCATGATACTAAGACTCCCACGGAAGGTTAGGAACTTGACCTTCCCCAGGGGCTTTGTGAGAATATCCGTGACTTTCTCATCAATTCCTATACGATCGAGCCTTACAATGCCTCGCTGTACCATATCCAGGATAAAGTGGTACCTGATATCAATATGCTTAGATCGATCATGGAACACAGGATTCTCGGACAAATGAATCCCATTATGGTTATCGCATAGTATCACGGTGGTATCTAGCACATGCCCGAACAACTCATTGAAGAGCTTTCGAAACCAAACTGCTTCACAACAGGCCATACTCGCTGCAATGTTTTCGGCCTCTGCGGTGCTCAAAGCCACCGACTTTTGCTTCCTGCTCATCCATGATATCGAAGCAGATCCAAGTGTGAATGTTATAGCATAATTTTTCACCCTCATGTGAATAATGTTTGTCTCTTTGGCCCTATGCACCCTTTCCTTCCAGACTTGAACAAATTCATAGAAAACAGTGTTAAAATTCCCATACATGATTATGCCTAGACTTTTCTGCGTATATACGCGATTTCGTTCGTACTTTTCTGTGTATGCCATTTAAATCATTAAAAATATATATAAATTCCTTATTTTTGTGGCAAGGTGATGGCTATTCCCGTAATTCAACCACCCCAGCCCGTGGCCCAACTATTTCCAACTGCTGAAACTACTTTGAGGGAGTATAAAAGCCCCTCATGTGTATGGCCTAAGGGAGAGAGAGAAAATTATAGATATTATACTCTGTTGGATCCCTATTTCAAGTCTAATTTTCCCCTGCCTCTTGCACTCCCCAAGTATATTCAGGAAACCCTTGTTTCCTTGAAGATGATCATCATCTTATATTACATCTCGTGTGCACACATCTTGGAAGAATCCTAGCGAGGTGAGGGCTGGACAGATCCAGAGGATGGTCTACTCGAAGGTCGTGGAAGGATTCAGGTGATCTCTCCACTTACTATTCTTGTACATGCCATTTATAATAAAGAAGAACCATCTTGTTCTCGAATATTCACATGTCTATATATGTGTGA
This sequence comes from Pinus albicaulis, assembly GCA_034641835.2. NCBI lineage: Eukaryota > Viridiplantae > Streptophyta > Pinopsida > Pinales > Pinaceae > Pinus > Pinus albicaulis. The sequence goes on from CM076569.1 coordinate 468,415,703, forward strand.
AGATTGTTATTTAAACATTCAATATTGCTTATATGATATTATACATGAATTATACTAACATCTAGGAAAAATATATGTTGTACAACTAGTGTTTCATGTTCATTCTTTCTTGATTTTCAGGTTACGAAGCACGAGGAGTTGCTGGGGGTTTGAACCCTGTGGGATCTACGCCAAACGTAGGACTTTCGGGTAAGTTCCACAATTGTTTAAATCTAGTTTTCGACATAAGAGATAGGTTAAGTGAGTCCTTCTTGAATGGTATGCCCCTGATCTGTTCAGGTTGCCGACCCAAAAACCTTTAGGGAGTTATTTCCCGGAACATAAATGGTGACTCCACTAGGGATCACACTTTTGTGATTTCCCTTTGGGTTGTTTCATCTGTCTTGAAGGTTTCCAATAGTTTTAATCATTTTTTCTAGTTCAGTAAATCTTTTTCCAGTCAGACTGAAGACCTGGTCTCTTGATCAGGCTTGACCCTTTTTATTTTTTCTTATTTATCTTTTTATATGCGGTTTTTCTTCTGCACAGTCATGTATATACGCTATTTTGTGTAAAGGTACCAGCATATATGCAAGTTTCCTTTACAACAGTCGCGTATGCACGCTAGTTGTAAAACTACTAAAGTGCGTATGTTTGGGTAAATTTTGAAATTTTTGGTTTTAAGCTTTTTTAGTCTTGTCTGCCTGTGGGGACTTGTTCCTGTGATATCTTTGAAGTCTCTGGACTGTGTTTAAAGTGGTTCTATGCTTGTTTCTCTCTTGATTTTCTGAAGACCGGATCATTTGGTGAAATCTTCTTTTATTGTGCTTGCAATTCTGGCTTGAGCACCGAGGTCTTTCTCTGAAGATTCTTGGCTGTTCTGACTATTCAGGACAGAGATTTTTTTCTAATTTGCTCTTTCCTAACTTTATGAGTTGCTCTGCATCTTGAGTTTTGCCTCTTTTTGCATTTGGTTTTCTTGATTTCATTGGCTAGGTCTTGTTGAAATTTTCGAAGAGTCTCTTTTGATTCTTTCGAGTCTGAGTTTGCCGCAAGTTTATGCTATTGTACTGAGTTGATTTGTTGAGTTTCTTGTCTTCCTCATGCTCATATAAGTCCTGCTACAAGAGTAGCACAGTTGGCTTAGAGCATCTTGTTGAAGTTTCACTTGAAATTCGAAGTTGGTTTGGCTCAGTAATTTGATAGTTTCTTAGTTTTTGAAGTCTCTTTTCTTCATAAAATTCAAAAGCCAAAAAACATTTTTGCTTTCCATTGCTTCTGTTTTGGTTCATGGTTCCTTTTCATATTTTTGAAGCCTTGTTGAAGTCTTTATTCTTCGGTTCTTGACTTGATTAGGAAGGGAGTCTTCTTTTGATTTCGTTCTGTTATATTAAGTCTGATTTTTGGCGATTTTATACCTTGAGCTTCTGATTTGGAATTAGATTGGTGGACTGCGAAAAAGTGATTGAACCTTGGTATCATTAGAGATTTCTCTTTTCTTTCTTAGGTCTTGCATCTTAGAATTTGCATGCCATTAGTAATTTGCATTAGGTTCACATTATCATTTTAGTTTTTTTTCGTAATTTTTTGTGTGTGAGGTCTGATTATCTGAAAAGAAAAGTAAAATATATAGTCTCGTAGAACCTGTGTAGAAATCACTCTTCATCGAAAGGCAATCAGTGCATTTTCATATAGTTTGGTTTTCATTGGTTTCTTGTTGCGTCATAAAAACATCATTGGTTTCACTTCCATATGCCCTTGACATAAAATAACAGCCAATTAAAATAAGCGATATAAATTAAAAACAACTAGCAATTTTTGTTTTTAGTGTCATACATCAACTAGCTAGGTTGTAGGGCCTTGGATTAGGTGAGTGGAGAGTTAACTCTCCAAAGCCGCTCAGATTTTGAAACATATAAGTTTAATAATGAGCTAAATCTAACACTGTTAGGTGGACCGGGAAAGCTCTCCTCCAGAGAGTCAAGTGCGAGGGAAAGTGCAGGCAGAGAAGGGAGATACCCCCTCCATGATTTGCTGAATCTTGACCTAAGACCGTTCCGCCTGGATGCTGACACAAATTGGTGTCCTTAGTGGCCCATCCTAGGTATCACACAGGTGACTGCGAGAGGGAATACCCGTGGTACCTGAGGCAGACCTTGTATCACTTCCCGCAGTACTTCTAGAGGGTGCCCTTGCGAAGCTTGGGTACTTGCACTGGCAAAGGCTATTGTTAGGAGGCCAGTGTAACTGCCTTTGTTACCTTCGCTAGTGGATCTGGGTCGTAATTACCCCAGACTGCTTTCGGGAGGTCCTATTTTTTGCTTTCCTGTATTTTGGCGTCCGGTCCTAATCACCTGGAGCGGAAATAATTGAAGGTCGTTTGCTTGGTTGTATCTTAGGGACTTTATAGTGAGTGCTCTTTGCTCCTAGCTTGCTTATATTTATACTTTTTTTAGTCTAATCAATCTTTTAAAGTGGCTGACCGACTGATTCGTCGATCGAGACGGCTTCGTGGGTTGTCTCCCGCGAATGTCGAGCCTTCTTCAAGAAGGCGTAGGAGAAATTCAGCAAGCGGTTATCACCCGGTGTTATCTGACACAGCGGAGAGAGATCCTCCATTAGGACTTGAAGTTTCTGCAGCTGGTCTTGGTGTTGATGTTAGTACTGAGAGGAGTACTCCACCCACCTCGAGAGTTTTATTTCCAGAAGTAGAAGTAGAGGAAGTACCTCAATCTCTTGAATTGCTTCTGCCTCCTCTTTCTTCTAATTCTCCATTTATCATCGAGTACATCGAACCTGAGTCTGAGAGACCTGAGAGTCCTTATCCATTACATTCTCACCTTTCGATGGCCATGACTAGGAACACAGCTTCGTCTGCGAGTGCTGCAAGTATTCAGACTCCTCCTAAAGTTGAGGGAGGAGGCACTATTGCTATATCTTCGATTGCTTCTAGTGCTGTTTTGTTTGGTTCCTATTATACCCAAGCACAGGCTTCTCAATCTGGTCCCTTTTGTCTTGGAATGTCCGTTAATGGAATTCCTCCGTTTTCCTTTTCTACTACTGCAACTGCATCCACACCCATCTCCTCTATGGCTAGCGAATCAACTTCTTTTCAAGGGTTCCCCTTTGGAAGTGGACATATTCCTCACTCGAATCCTTCCTTAGGTTCTTTTCCTTTTACTTCCCAGACTCAGAATTTTAATCCATGGTCTGGAGGTCAAAGTTCTACTACCTTCACGGGGTGGAACCCTATCTTTACGGCAGTGGGGGCAGGGAATCAGTTTCTCACTAGTCACCAAGGGAATGTTCCTTTCTCTTCATCTAGCGCTTATCAGGCTTTTTCTCCCTTTTCAAATGCTTGGAAACCTTATCAAGGGGTTTCTTCTTCATTCACTACTTCAGTGGGGGGAACTGGTCCGATTTATAGTAACTCTATGTTGGGAGGGGGTCCTTCTCCGAATGCTAGGTCACAAGGATTTTCCTATGGCCCAAATTTTTCTACGAATTCTTCCTGGCAACCTGGTGCCTCATCAAATCTAGGGTATTCTTTTCAGAATGGTGGAAATTCATCCTATCAGGGATGGAATTCCCAGGCTCCTCCTCGTTTACCATTTCTAGCAACGTTAAACTTGATAGATTTGTTGAAATTGACTAATGATCCAATCTGGTATAGTCCAGGGTGGCCTCCAGTCCCTACCAAACTACCTTCAGAAATTCCAAAATTTGAAGGAAATAATGGAGAGGATCCGGCAGATAACATCACCACTTTTCATCTTTGGTGTTCATCAAACTCCCTGATCGATGATTCGATTAGGTTGAGACTATTTCAACGCACCTTGACTAGAAATGCAGCTAAGTGGTATATTGAGTTAACTGGGGGAATTTTTGCCACTTTTGGGGATCTAGCTACCATGTTTTTGAATCATTTTCAGTTGCCTATTCGTTATGATGTCGGGACTGAACTCTTGGCTAATTTTAAGCAGGACAAGGCAACCCACATTTCTGATCATATTCAGGAATGGTGGAGAAGGAAGCAGCTCATTAAAGCCTATATTCCAAACGAATTCCTTCTAGAATGGTTTTTGAAATCATTGCAACTAGATATTTCGAAGGATGTATCCCTGTCTGGGGTATTTTCCAAGGAATAGGCTATTTTCAGGGCCCAACAATTAGAACTGATTTATTCTCAGTCTGGCGTCCTCAATAAAAAATTTGCTGATGCTCCTCACTCCAAATTTGATTTGTCCAAAACTAAACCTGGTCCTCATGGTGATGGGCTTATTGGGTTGATCAATAGCGGTGCAGCTAACCTGTTTATCCAGTTGCAGCAGTTGTCCATACAATCTTCCTCTTCCGGTCAGGCTGTACCTTCAGTGCCCACCTCTTCCCAAGCTTTGTCAATAAATGTTGTCCAAACTTCAAACCCCAAAGGAAATCAAAAATTCGAGGGGAAGAAGAAAGGACGGAATAATAATAGAAAGAAGGGAAAAAATGGGAAAGGTGATGCAAATAAATCCAACGAGCATGTTGGTGAAGAACAAAAGGATAAAAAGAAAGTGAAATTTCCATGAAAGCTATGTACTGGAGATCATCTTACTCACCTTTGTCCTAAAATTCAGGATGCGCAACACTTGTTGGCTCGGCAGGGATCTTCTAGTTCCCAGGCTGTGTTAACAAACCCTTTTCCCCAAGGGCAACAATTAGTTGTTGGCGCGAATAAAAATACTAGGTCTTCCTCTGGAGGCACCCAGGAAGGGGAAACTCCATCAAACATATATATGATGAGTGCTCACGCAAATATCGCTACGAGATCTCGTGATTATGGTATAGCTGAGTCTTCAAAAGCTAAGGGTACCTCTGATAGTACTGAACTGCTTCACATCTGAAGCCAACTGTTGAGCCCATACCTCGGATGTCAAAATCATCTGCAAAGCGTACGACAATTAATCCAAATTCCAAGGCTTCTCAAAACTACTCTGTTGTCGGCCTAGAGTCCTTGTGCTATGTCTGCTCTTGAGGTGCTCCAGTCTTGTCCAGCTCAACGAAGTGCTCTTCTTACTGCTATTGGGGATTTTGCTCCGAAAAAATCTCTTATGATTACATTTGATATGACTAATTTTTGAAGAGACTCCCACATCATATGGCTTTCCATATTAGATCGTCATATCGAAGATTCACTATATTTCGAACAGTCTTTAATGAGGGTGCTTCCACGTGTGTGATGTCTCTCGCATGCTGGAAAGGAATAGGATCTCCTGCATCTATTCCATCGGCCACTCTTCTGACTGCGTTTGATGGTCATTCTCATAGGCCGCATGGTATTGTCCCGGCTTTGCCCATCTGTGTTGGGGGAAAAACTATAAATATCGAGGTTGAGATAGTTGATGCAAGCTTGGACTACAACCTTCTGTTGGGGCGAAACTGGATTTATGAGATGGATGCTATTGCATCCTCCTTGTTTCGTATTGTTTGTTTCCCTCACGAAGGGAGGATTGTCATAGTTGACCAACTAGATTGTTCTCCTGTAGACCTGAATGCATCTACTGACTCAAATATCCCTTTGGTGGATAATGTCAAGCCACTTGTTGAGAATATTGGGGTTGGAATGTATTCTTCTCTGATGGTTACTTTCGATATTCCACCTCCTTCCGTTCATATAAATGCAATTTCATCTTCTAGGGCTCCTATTCGAAGAGAGTTCTTCCGAACTCATTATTTTTCGGATCCTTGGACCTTACCTTTCCCTACTTCCACATTAGTGGAAGTTCAAGTGGGTGGAATGGCATTTCCGATGTCTGCAGTAGAGATTGCTTATAAATCCATTGTTGATTCTGTAGAATCCATTCCCATTTCTCTTTCACCAGAGGAATTGGATGGCGATGTGGCTCCGGCTTGGATACTTAATTCTTCGTCCGCCCAGGATTGCATAGATACCACTCTTCCATCTAAAGAGGCTATCCTGGAAGCTATGACTGGTGTAGATAGATCATGGGATGATTTTCATCATCGGTCTTACTTTCTACCAGACTTGAACGAAGTTGAGTCAAGTTTTCCAAGTCCTCAGTCTTCTAGTCCTATTCACCTAGTCCTAAACCCTTTAGCACCAACACAGGTATTTTTTGAATTGAACATGGCTGTGATTTCTCCGACTATCCCGGTGAACATCTCCAGGAACCCCAACGTTATTGAGAATGTCTTCTTCGGAGCTTAATGTTCCCTTGAAGAGATTCAAATTTATACCGATCTCTTTAAAGATTTTAGGGATGTGTTCGCTTGGTCTTATGAGGAAATGCCTGGTATAGATCCATCTATTTTCCAGCATGAGATCAAGATCTATGAAAATGCTAAGCCTATGAGCCAAAAGCTTCGTCTGGTCAACCCTAGGAAGGCTGCAACTATCAAAGTTGAGGTAGAAAAGCTGCTCAAGGCGGGATTCATTTTCCCTGTTCCTTTGACTGAATGGGTTTCAAATCCAGTCCCGGTAGACAAAAAACAAGGAACAATTTGTATTTGCATTGATTTCAGAGATCTTAATAAAGCATGTCTGAAAATAATTACCCCACACCATTCATAGATCATATTATCAATGAGTGTGCGGGCAATGCAATTTTCTCCTTCATGGACAGTTTTTCTAGATATAATCAAATTACTATCCATCCTGAGGATTAGCATAAGACTGTCTTTATTTGTCCTTGGGGTACCTTTGCTTACAAAAAAATGCCTTTCGACCTTAAAAATGCTGGAGCCACCTTTTATCGGGCCATGTCATATGCCTTCCACGACATCAAACATATTATCGAGGCATACTTGGATGATCTAGCTGCTCGTTCTCGCAAGAGAATTGATCATCATTCTCACCTCCGTCAAGTATTTGAACGATGTCGTTTTTATAAGATAAGGTTGAATCCAAACAAGTGTGTTTTCGCAATCACATCCGGTCCATTTTTGGGGTTTATTGTGTCTACGCAAGGGATTTAGGTAGATCCCTTCAAGGTTGAGGCAATACTTCGGTTACCTCCCCTGTCATCCATTTGTCAACTTCAAAGTCTACAAGGAAAAGATAATTTTCTACGGAGATTTATTGTAAATTATGCTGAGATTACAAGAGGATTCATGAGATTATTGACGAAAGGAGTCCCATTTTTGTGGGATGACTTTGCTCAACGCTCATTCGATGCTCTGAAAAAGGCATTGACCTCTACTCCTACCTGAGTCCACCTAATTATAACAGGGATTTCCTCTTGTATCTCGCAGTAGTAGAATCTACTATCGGTATGGTTCTGGTTCAGGAGGATGATGCTCTTGCTAAGCATGTGATATACTACCTTAGTCGAGGCTTGGTAGGACCTGAACTTCGGTATTCTCCAATAGAAAAAATCTCTTTGGTAGTTGTCCATGCTGTGCAGCGGCTCAGACATTATATTCTTCTTCGAAATTTTTTTGTTTTGGCAGCAGTCAATCCATTTCAGTTTGTTCTCAGCAGGCGAGTGATTGGGGGCAAATACAATAGGTGGATTGTGATCTTGCAAGAATTTGATCTTGAGTTTATGTCTGCCAAGTCCAAGAAATCATTAGTTTTCGCAGAATTAATTTATGAGTTGCCCTGTGGAGAGGATATCATTTATGACGAATCCTTTCCGGATGAGCATATTTTTCTCATCTCTTCATAGGATCCTTGGTATGGGGATCTCATTGTATATCTTCATACTGCGAAGTTTCCTTTAAATTTTTCGAAAGATGAGTGCCGTAACTTACGTCACCTGGCTAAAAGTTACTTGATAATTGGTGATACTTTATACCGTCAAGGGGTCAATTCGATCCTAAGACGTTGCTTAACTCTCGAAGAAGCTGAAGTTGTGTTGAATGATTGCCACAGTGGAGCTTGTGGTGGTCATTTATCCGGGCTTGCTACAGCCCAAAAGATCTTGCGTGCTAGATACTTTTGGCCTTCGATTTTCAAAGATTGTGTTGAGTCGGTCAAACGATGTCATCCGTGTCAAGTGTATACTTAAAATATGCGCGCCCATCCAGCTCCGCTCTTCCTAGTTATCATTGTCGGTCCTTTCACAAAGTGGGGTATTGATTATACTACTTGTAACCCACCTTCAGCTAAAGGTCACAAGTACATTATTGTAGCAGTAGACTACTTCACAAAGTGGGTCGAGGCTATGCCTACTTTTGGGAATGACAGTGAGACGGCAACTCTTTTTCTCTTTAATCATGTTATTTCTCGTTTTGGTATTCCTAAAGAGATTGTCACTGATCATGGCAGTCATTTTTAGAACAACATGATGGCTGAGTTAGCTCTCAAATTGGGTTTCCGGCAAGAGCATTCATCTCCTTATTATCCTCAAGCCAATGGGCAGGTGGAAGTCATGAAAAAATCCTTGAAGACCATTCTTCAACGGAAAATTGATAAAGCTATATCTAACTAGCACATTATGTTGTATCATGTGCCTTGGGCATACTGGCTGTTAGTCAAGACTGCAACTGGTTTTACTCTGTTTCAACTAGTTTACGGGTTGGAATCAATATTTCCCATTGAGTGTGAGATTCCTTCTCTTAAGTTGGTTGTAGAACTTCTTCCTGACACTTCGAGTCTTGAAGAACGCCTCCTTGATCTAGAACATCTTGATGAGCAGCGTCGAGATGCCGCCACGATGAACGAAGCCCATAAAAACGGGTCCAAGTTCAGTACGATAAAGCAGTCAAACCTAGGGTTTTCTCCTAAGGCAACCTTGTTCTGGTTTATGCCCAGGAAAAGGATGCCCTTGGGGCAGGTAAATTCAATTCTATGTGGTATGGCCCCTTCATCATTAAAAAGGTCCTTAAAAAAAGAGCTTATACCTTGGTTGATTTTGAGGGAAATGAGCTAGCAGAACCCCGAAATGGGCTCTATTTGAAAAGTTATTATGCCTAGGCCTTGGCCTGGCATCTTTCTTTTTGTATATATTTTTGTTTTTTGTGTTTGTACATATCTAATTTTTCAGTCTATGAGGTGATGGTGATGATTTTTGATCTGCTTTAGCAGGTTGTATTGGATATCATGAGTCATTATGGTTTCACCGATGGTGCTAGTAGGCACATCCGGAACTTAGCTTCCGCGGCTTGGGTACTTTATTATCCATCTGGTCAACTATTAGTTTCAAGAGGGGTTTGCATTGGTGCTGCTTCCAATAACTTAGCAGAATACACTGCAGTCATTTATCTACTTTCAGAAGCAATATCTTCGGGTGTTGATTCGTTGGTAGTATTCTTGGACTCCCAATTGGTGGTGTCACAATTGAACAATATATATCCGGTCCGGAATCCTTTCTTGTTTCGATTGTTTTTAAGGGTACGTTTATTTCAAAGATCATTTCAATTCATAACGTTTATTCACATTCCTTGAGCTAACAATCGCATGGCAGATTCATTAGCTAATCAAGCAATTTACTGGCATATTATTCATTCAATACTTTAAATCAAATCATGAAAATCATCATACATTTTCACACATTTGTTTCATCTCATCATAAACCGTTGTATATCTGTATATCATCAAAATGTACAAAAACTATACAAAAATTTGGACCCATCTGTCCTATAGAATTAGGGCTTATGCCCGATCATGTTCAGTCTCAAAAATATAATACAGTCATCCAATAAAATCTATGATCCTTGTCCCACATTCGTGTTCCTATAGAACACGATTGCGGTAGCCACATGGAGGAATAACCGCACCTAGTCTCGCAGTACCCAGACTACCCATCTCTAGATAGCCTCTGGTAAGTCTTCTACTGCAGACATAGGCACTTGGCGAGTCAAACTCTCCAAGTTTCTTTGAACGGCGTGTAGAGTCCTACCAGGGTCTTCAGCATCCACTTCGCCTCTGCGACGTTTGTGCCATGGGTATCCTTAAGGACGAAATGGTACCATATCTGTGTCATGGTCATATAATTTTGTAATTCATTTGGAATCCAATCAAAAACATGTTTTTTCATTTTTTCACATATATTGAAAAAATAAAATAAAAAAATCAATCAAATATTGTGGTCTTACCAATCACACCCCATGCTGCGCTAGGTGGAAGGACCAAGTCTGGATCACCGCGAAAATCCATCCCAGCATAGGGATAGTCATCCATTGCAATAATCTGTTCTTCCCACCATTGGAAGAACTCATTAGCCCATGTCGTTCAGGGAACTTCACTTCCCCCCAGTCTCTTCATCAGATCAACCCATCGGGCTATTATTGGGTCTCTAGGGCTACTGATGGATGAGATCACTTTGGGCCGAAGCCCAGGAATCTTCTCAAAGAAGAATGTCATCACAATGGTTCCATACCCGAAATGCTTTGTTTTAGCTTTTCGGATGGAGGTCAGTTGTTTCTTCATATTGGTCAGCAGAGTTGTACACAAATCAAAGAGATGCACTAAACATTCCATAGCTATACTCATCTGTGTCCTCGATGCCTGGTGCAAGGAAGAAAATCCTACCACCCTGCCAATGGTAAAGAAGATAATTTTCATATGCAGCTCTGATAAATCTTTGATCTCAATTTGAGTCCCTATTTATTGAGACCCCTCTACACAATAGACATGGACATAGTCTTCAACTGTAAGCCCTCCCACAAGCTTGCCATGCAAATCTACCGGATCTCCTCTTCGGGAGAGTCCAGTAATAAAATAAATGTCTTCCACCTCTATGTGTATAGGTATCTGGTCAATCATGAAACAATCCTCCTCTGGTTCCCAATGATTTACTAGCATTTCAAGTAATTGGACGTTACTTTTCATATTTGGCATTTTGAAGAATTTGAGTAAACCGCAATTTCGAAGGATATTGAGTGAATTTTTGTCTCCCATGACATCTTGATCAATGGCACTGTGCTCATGTTCTCTCCAAGAGATAGTCATCCTACAAAAAATCATTAATTTCATTATTAGGTTCATTTTTTGCAATCACGGTCTGTGCATATGCGACTTCCCTTTTGGACAGTCGTGTATCATACGCTGGTTCGTCCACATGAACCCGCATATGCGCAAAATGATAAATCAAAACAAATCATTTCTACGGTGAAAACTAAAAATTTTTAATCTATAAATGGATGAAATTAATCACAAATATGAATTTAAGGCTTACTTGACTAATCTGATGAAGTTTGAGGGTTGTTTTCTCTTGATTTGAGGAAAGAGGTTTTTTCTCCAGAACTGTTTTCTCCAATTCAACAAGATAACAATGAATCAAATGTGAGGTAAAATGTGTATTTATGCCCAGAAATTGAAATTTTTTTTCAAAAACTCATTATGCTTCGTTTTCACATCTGTATTAAGCTGCATAACTCGATTGCTTGGAAGTGTTGGGATGGGTATATTTTCAGGTACATTTTGTTGACTTTGAGATTTTTTCCAGTTTTCGATACCATGACCGCTAACCTGTCATGGCAGGTATGTGATCTACACTAGCATATAGGTTAGGTAATCCACTTTCCATTGCATTTTTTCATTTTAGCCTCCATTCTGATCACTTGCCATAGGGTCGATCCCATCATGTCATGAGTATTCAACCCATTTCACTCACCGATTATTTAATCATGACTTGGTGGTAGAGCCTTCCTTTACATGTGCTTCCTAGTTAGTTCCTCGCTAGCACTTGTTGCCCATGCTGCACTTTATGTAGGCTCGGGAGTCCTCTTTAGTCCCGCCATGACTTATATGTTGAAGCTTCATTCTTCTTCTTCTTCATTATCCTTTTTCTGGCTATTACCCTAGAGGCTCCCTGGTGTTCTTCATTGCATTACTGCATTGCATGTTGACTACTTGTTTATCTTGGCCTTTAGATGGCTTCATTTGGACTCAATGTTTAAGCCATATTTTGATCTTGACTCTCTGCACAAAGTTAGCCATTGCAAAGAACTTAGCTATCGCAACTTGACACCCTTGTTACATAGGAGACGCCATAGCCTTGTTTCATGAGTCAGTTCTCCCCCGGTTGGTTATCTCTTCCAATCATATGGAGAGTTTGTTTTTTCCTCCTGCATAACAAACTTATACAGTGTCATTCTTTACTTCCATGGTCATCATGTGTCATGTTTTTGTTCAAGGGAAGTTAACCCTGAGTCGGCCATTCTGCGGTGTCTCTTGACTTATTATTCAAGTCTTCCCAGTTTTGTCAGTATCTTGTACTATCACATCAGATGTTTGGTCCTATGCTCGTGCTGGTTTGAGAAGGTCTCCATTAAATGCTTGCTAGCGGGTTTGTCTCTTATCGACTACAACATATTGCTCTAAGAGTAAACCTAGAGCTACACCCTGGCCCTATTTACATCATTGATAGGTGTCCTTGTGCTCCACATTTGATCGTCATTATGGGTCTTTGACTGAGTGGTTTTCCTTGTGTTCGACGTCAGCATTCATTATCACACTTGGGATTCGTGCAGTACCTTGATTTCCATTTGACCCTATCGGTGGATATCTCGCCTCTTTGTCAAATTTCATTATTGGTTGGTTGAGAGGGTTTCTTCCATGTGCTAGCTTCATCTTGTACATGTCGGAAACGTACTTCAGGTTTGTTCCTTCACACTAATTCGTCCGATTCCTTCCAAATATTGGCCTGCGGGTTACACTTGCGCTGGACTGATGTGGGATGCCTCAATGCCTTCCTTCCAGCAGATCTTTTCCCATCGACTATGAATCATTGCTCTGGGAATAAGGTCTAAAGTCTTTTGTCAGTACCTTAGGGTTTTTAGTCATTAGTGGCAGACTCTTTGTTATCGACAGTGAGGATTCATTATTTCCTCCTGATTGATATATTCTCACAAGTGTTCGACTTCAACTCATTTATTCGCACTTGTTGGATTGTACTGGGGCACCTTGACACTCATTATCATTATCGGTGGGTTGTCTCGCGTTTGTTAATAGTTTCCATTATTGACTGATAATCAACGATTTCTCACATGGTCGAATTCAGTTCATTCATTCCCATTGTGTAGAATTGTGCCATCATGATCGGTGAAGACCTCAGGTTTGCATCAGCATGCTTCGGTTCACTGTTGACATTTCATCTAGCTTCTTCTAGTGACACCATCCACTCTTATATGTTGCAGTTTCAGTACAGGAGCATCTTATATGTTGGCCCCCGAGTTGCGTGATTGTACCATGTTTTCCACCTCTTATGATTTGGTACCTGGAGATTCAATTACTTGAGTGATCAGATATCTACTACAACATCATTGATCAATATTCTATATGTGATACTTGCACTTGATTTTCGACTTGTACTTCCGGGCAATGCTCAGATGATTCATTATGTACTTTCCAGTTTAGTTATACTTGTATACATTTTGGATCTATAGACATAATTTTCTTTCACTGAGCATGGGGATGCCCGCCTCAGACATGAGTTGACTCTATGACTTCTTTCATTGGTTTTTTGACAGGTTGAAATCTAGTGACGTCCTCTCTTGCCTTCGCCAGGTTCTTTCTATGCACATAATATATTTCGGCCATCATGTACCCCTTCTGACCTCATATATTAGGGGGCATTTGTTATAGCATCATTTTTCACCCTCATGTGAATAATGTTTGTCTCTTTGGCCCTAGGCACCCTTTCCTTCTAGACTTGAACAAATTCATAAAAAACAGTGTTAAAATTCCCATACGCGATTATGCCTAGATTTTTCTGCATATATACGCGATTTCGTTCGTACTTTTCCACGTATGCCATTTAAATCATTAAAAATATATATAAATTCCTCATTTTTGTGGCAGGTTAATGGTTATTCCCGTAATTCAACCACCCCAGCCCGTGGCCCAACTGTTTCCAACTGCTGAAACTACTTTGAGGGAGTATAGAAGCTCCTCATGTGTATGGCCTAAGGGAGAGAGAAAATTATAGATATTATACTCTGTTGGATCCCTATTTCAAGTCTGATGTTCCCGTGCCTCCTGCACTCCCCAAGTATATTCAGGAAACCCTTGTTTCCTTGAAGATGATGATCATCTTATATGACATCTCGTGTGCACACATCTTGGAAGAATCCTAGCGAGGTGAGGGCTGGACGGATCCAGAGGACGGTCTACTCGAAGGCCGTGGAAGGATTCAGGTGATCTCTCCACTTACTATTCTTGTACATGCCATTTATAATAAAGAAGAACCATCTTGTTCCTGAATATTCACGTGTTTATATATGTGTGAAGATTGTTAGTTAAACATTCAGTATTTCTTATATGATATTATACGTGAATTATACTTACATATAGGAACAATATATGTTGTACAACTAGTGTTTCGTGTTCATTATTTCTTGATTTTCAGGTTACGAAGCACAAGGAGTTGCTGGGGGATTGAACCCTGCAGGATCTACGCCAAACGTAGGACTTTCGGGTAAGTTCCGCAATTGTTTAAATCTAGTTTTCAGCACAAAAGATAGGTTAAGTGAGTCCTTCTTGAATGGTATGCCCCTGATCTGTGAAGGTTGCCGAACCAAAAACATTTAGGGAGTTATTTCCCGAAACAGTGAAGCAACATCCCGATATGCTTTTACAATCCACCACACTGCCAACCTAATCGGCATCAGTATATCCAAGAAGTGTCACGCTCCTGACAATGTATCTCATCCCATGGTTTATCATGCCCCGAAGATATCTCAACAAATTCTTGGCACCAACCCAGTGAGTGTGATGAGGCTCAACCATATGTTGACTCAAAGTGTTCACTGCAAAACATATGTCAGGATGGGTGTTAACTAAGAAAATCAGGGCCCCTACTAGTTGACGATACTTAGTAGGATTTTCTAACATGGGCCCAATAGCGCTGCCACTCAACTTCTTAAAGTTGAGCTCCATCGATGTCGACACAGACTTACAGTCCACCATACCAAATATTTTCAGAAGCTTCACAATGTATTTTCCTTGAGAAAGGAAAATTTTCGCCAGGTCTCTACCAGACCTCCAGGCCTAGGAAGTAATGCATCAGTCCTAGGTTCTTCATCGTGAACTCAGCAAGTGAGCTCCCTCTTGCACTGATGAAGGAGAGGGTCAACACCTGTCAGGAAGAGGTCGTCCATAGACAACACCAGAATGAGAGGCTTGTCTCTATCAACCTTGAAGTAAAGGTTCGGATCAGAATTACTACAAGTGAAGCTCAGCTTCATCAGGTAGCTATTTATCATCTCGTACCAAGCTCTGAGTGCTTTATTCAACCCATAGAGGGCTTTCTTCAACTTGCATACATGGGTGTCCCGATCCTGGTCTTGGAACCCCAGAGGTTGCTCCACATACACCTCTTCCTTTATCGTACCATGAAGAAATGCGGTCTTCACATCCATCTGATAAAGACTCAATCCTTGTGTAGGAGCAAGGGCTATGATAGATCGGATGGTGGTATATCAGGCCATAGGTGCAAATATGTCATCATAGTCTATGCCTTCCTTTTGGGAGAAGCAACGGGCAATGAATATTTCCTTGAACTTTTCAGCACTTTCATCAGATCCATGCTTAATATTGTAGAGCCATTTCGAGGTGATAACTGCTTTGTCCTCCGGTCTTGGAACCACATCCCAGACATTGTTCTTCAAGATGGACTCATACTCTTCATGCATAGCATCCTTCCAGACTTGATTCTTTACGGCTTCCTCAAAATATCCAGGGTCAAATTGTACAATAGTACTCATGGTTGCTAGATACCCTTGGTATCTATTCGACTTCTTGCTTTCACAGAATGTTCCCCTTAGGGCCATATGTCCCTCGACATCCTCGAGAGTGTCCTTAAGCCATGATGGTCTCTTCCCCAGTGAAGGAGATGGATCAATTAGGTCCATCGGTCCTTCAGCATCAGGCATCGTCTCATCCTTTGGTTCTTCTCGATTTCCTAGCCTTGCTTCATGATCTTTCTCAGATCTCAGAAGATTGACTACTTTCCTCAAGGAAGCATCTTTGTCAAAGGTAACATTGCGGCATATCTCCACTTCCCTTTGACCAGGCAAATAGACTCTATAGGCCTTCAAAGTTTCGTTGTAGCCCACAAAATTCCCTTCTTCCCAGAAGCATCCAGCTTGCTCCTCTTCTGTTTTGGCGCAAGAAAATAAACAGGACATCCAAAAACTCTAAAATGTGAGACTTCAGGTTTCTTACCAGTGAAATCCTCTTCAGGAGTTTTGGAGTCTAGAGTGGAATGCAGGCATAATTTTTGTATGTACACAGTAGTTTTCGCAAATTCTTCCCACAGAAACTTCGGTAGACCCTGGTCACATAGCATGGCATGGGCAGCTTCCACAATGGTTCTATTATTCCATTCAACAATGCCATTCTGCTCAGGAGTGTAGACAATTGTGGTCTCCCTCTTTATGCTAGCTTCTTTGCAAAATTAGTTGAACTCGTTCGTCTCATATTCAGTGCCATTATCGGCCCTCAATATCTTGATCTTCTTCCCTATCAGATTTTCCACCAAGGCTTTGAAGGTACGAAACCTAATGAAAGCCTCATCCTTCTTCTTCAAGAAGTATATCCAGGTTTTGCAAGAGAAGTCATATATGAATGTCATATAATAAGAACATCCTCCCAAGGATGTCACGGGCAGCATCCCAGACAGATCAAAATGTATCAATTGCAATACATCAGATGTATTTGTGACACTTAAGGGGAAAGGTCCCCTTGTATGCTTTCCTTCGGCACAACCCTGACATATACCTTCATGATTATTTGAAAACTCGGGCATCCATGTCACCACGTTCCTTGCTTAGGGAAGGGCCTTGTAGTGAATGTGTCCAAACCTTTGGTGCCATAGTTTAGTCTGTCGAATAGTATCACACGTCATCACTCCCAGTGGAATTCCTCCAACCTGGTAGAGTGTATCAACTCTAAACCCAATCGTGATAGCTTCCTTGAATCTCTTCTTCCAAATCCGCACCTTCCGATCAATGAATGCCACATTGAAACCTTTGTCTTCCGTGGTTGATATAGACACAAGGTTCTTCTTAAAATTAGGTACATAGAGTACATACTGCAAGCGGAGGACTTGGCCTTGAGACAAGTAGAGGGTCACAGTCCCTGTCCCTTTCACGGGATATGTAGCATTATCTCCAAGGACAATTTCCAGATTAGTATCCTTCTCAACCATATCAGAAAGTACTTCCTTGAACCCAGTGATGTGCCTTGAGGCACCACTATCTATCAACTAGACACCCATAGTGTCAGGTGGAGATGCAGCAAAGAGGACAGATACAAGAATGAATTCATTTCTTTTATCAACAACATTTGATTCCTCATACCTGGAGTTTCTCGAACTTTTGAAAGGTTGACCATTTCCGCCGGAGGGAGCCTTCCTCTTCCCCTTGAACCTATTGTTCCTTTGATTTCCATTCCTCCAGTGTTGTTTTTGTTGTTGTTGTCATCATTGGGAGAATCCTTCTTGAAAGGGCATTCTCTAGCATAGTGACCTGGCCTATGACAAGTGTAACACTTGCCCTTCTTTCCTTGGGACCCTGCTCTTCCTTTGTTATTTGGACCACCAAAGTTCTTCTTTCTAGAATGAGCAGTGTAGGCAACATTTCCTTCATTTTCATACTCCTTCATTCTCATCTCTTCTTGTACGCATCTCGATAGTACTTCGTCAAAGTCAGGTATCACATTTTATTGAGAATGGTAGTGTTGGATACATGCCATTCGGATGAGAGACATCAAAGTGTGGTGAGAACCATCTCTCGATCAACTATTGTCACCCCAATAACCAGCAGATTGTTCCTGATCTCGGTTAACTTCAAAAATTATGATTGAACAGACTCATCCCTGCCTTTCTTCAGATTCTTCAATTGATTCTTGAAGAATAGGAATTGATTCGCATTGTTGGCCTTGAATATGTGGACCAACTTATCATACATCTCCTTGGATGTGCCCAGCTTAGAGATGTAGGCAACCAGAATCTTGTGAATTGAGTCCCTGGTCATTAGATTTACTTTGATTTCCCCCTTCTTATACTTTGTTTTGGCAGCAACAGTTGCAGTGGATTGAGGCTCTTGGATTTTACCCTGCACATAGTCCATGACATCTTGGTATTCCAAGTTAAGATCCAATGTCATCTTCCAAGCATGGAAGTCATCCTTCCCAGTCAATTTTTCATCAGCCTTAAAGCCATTGTATTTTGAGGAACCCATCCTCTTCTTCGGTGATTGCAACAAATTAGGGCTTTGTCTTCACCTCAGCTCGGATACCATGTAAATTTTTGTAGATGTTCTATGCTTGATGCAACTTTAATTTTTCTTCAATATCAAATAGAAATCACATAAACAATAAAGTAAAATGCTGATAGAACATACCAGTAGATCGACAAAAGACAAGCCAAAAATATATAAGTGTGTTGGTGCGTTACAATGGTCAACACGATGCTTCAACCAGCAAAGTCTCAATATGGTCAGCCAACTAGCATTGTCACACAACCCTCTAGGATAGCCAAGTGGTCAACTCAAAAGTCAACCCAAAAGTCAATGTTGTCAGTCAACGGTCAACACACACACATCAACAGCTAGGTCAATGTTGAAAAGTCAAAGTCAATGTATTTCCTCGAGAATAGTGCCAAAAAATGCGAATTAGGAAAATCGAACTTTTAGGAGAGTTTCAGGTCCTTTTGACCTTGCGTTGACAAAATTCAACGTTGGTCAAAGTTTGCTGCAGAAACCCTAGACCGAAATCAGAAATGTGTTGCTTCTGGAAATTTCCCACGTGTGGAGAGAAGAGCCACCAAGGTCATTGAACCAATCAGATGAGGAGAGAGAAATGTGTGAGGATGAGATGAGTGAAAATTTCCTCCAAATTTTACCAATATATATCCATCAGTGAGGGTGTGTGACACAACTGTTGGGGCACAAAACCTTAAGGCTGACCTGCACATATCTTGAATAAATTCAAAACAAATGTTCTGCTCATCGGATCCAGATGATCTTTAGATCAATCTTGCACCTATCTTAAAGAGGAATCCAATAAAAATATTGGTATCTTCATCTAAGCATCACAACATGGAGTTTAGACCTAGTTGTCCGAAATTAACAGTATTGCAGGTGGAGCAAGAAGGAGAATTCCAGTCGAAACCTCAATGCATATTGCAGCGGAAACAACTCATGCTCAAGAACAAAGCTATAGAGCAAGTTAAAGTGCAGTGGAAGCACTTTGGGCTCGAAGAAGCTACATGGGATATGGCAGATCAGATGCGGGCTATGTATCCCTCATTATTTGCATGTTGAGGCAAAGAAATTTCGGTATTTGTACATATTTATGTATGGTTTGTATTGTAAATACCACCATGAGCTAAGTTAGAAATCTCCAATAAGCAGTATGGTTGTTATATTTTAATGTTCTCATGATGGTTTTTGCTTTTGAGCAGGTTATTCATTGTAAATATTGCATTGAGCTAAGTTATAAAGCTTCATGGGTAGTATCTTTCTTTTCAACGATTTTTCTTAAGTATAGGTGCGATTTAACACCAAGAATAGTGTTCTCCAAGGGGGATGGTTCTATAGCAGACCCAGGTTAAAAGTTCATGTAATAAAATTTAATAAATGAAAAATAAGACCACGGTTAAGGGATGTTGATTCCAATATGAATGTTGGGCAAGATATCCTATTGGGAACCACTAGATGTGTTTATGGCTAAAGGGAAATTGGCAAAGGCAATGGATAAGGCATAAAAGGAAAAAAAAAAAATTGGCACATTTATTTATTAAAATAAAGAAAATTAGGAGGAAAGGAAGGTGAAAGGTCACATGTTTCATGTGAGGAGGAAATTGAAGGAAAATAATGGAAAATGAAGAAAATAGAAGCCTCGTTAGTAAAAAGGCTTATGAGGATCAGTTGGTAACCTTTTGTTAGTTAATTTTCAAAATTTCTCTAAGAGAGGAGAAGAGCACCAAGAGGAGAAAGAGATCAAGCAAGAAAAGGAAGGACAAGGAAAGGAAATATCAAGCAAGGAAGAGTAGAATCAAGAAGCTTCGGTAGGAATACTTGCATGTAACAAATTTCATAAATGATTTCCTAGTTGTTTTTGACATGCATGGTATGTGCATGTTGGTATTCGGTTCTTTTGTTGTCAGTGGAATGGTTTTGCCAGGTTTTGATAGTGGTTTTTATCCTTGCCTTGCCTTTTTCTGGATATCCATGGTGTGATGGGATTGTTCTCGGTTTTGAGCTTTGGAATTTCCATATGGTTTGAGAATCCGGGGTGGAGGTGGTCTCAAGTTCATTCCCAAAGGCCTAGGAATAAGGAATTTCAAGATAGGTTTGGTTTTGTGACCTTAGTGTCGGTTTAGCTGAGATCACGGTATGGTGAGGGTGGAGGTGATTTAACCTCTGGATTCTCTTAGTTTTTTTGGATTGGTTATCCATGAGATCCCACATTCATGCTTGGAATATGGCACAGAGGTGACTGGGTGAAAGAACTAATTGGTTCAACCATGTCTATGGTCGGGTAGTACATGGAAATCCCAAACTTAGTTAACTCTTGCCTATGTTTAATGAAATCTAAGTTCTCTTTATTTTGTACTTATATTTATGTGGCTTTAATGGTTGTTATCTTGTAGGAATTTATGTGGTTATATGCGAGTTATAAGTGTGGTGGTGTTTCTGCTACATAGATGTACCAAAATGCACCTCTTTAGCAATTGAATGATATCTGCATAAGAAAACAGAGAAGAATGATGTTAATGTTAGTGATAAACATAAAAAATGTAAGAAAAACTCAAAGGGTAAGATAAGCATACAACACTATGAACTAAAACAGAAAATACACAAGATACAAATTATCAAATGGAGCAACAACCCAATAAGACAATAGGAGAATTATCTCTCTATTAGGTGCTAGTGGTATGAATAATACAATGATAAACTCTCTTTAAGTGAGTCCTTTGAGCTATGGAGCTCAAATACTTAGAAAAAGAGGGGGCTCCTTTCCCCAAGTCTAGTGCAAGTATCTCCTCCCTCTCTCAAAAGGATGTTGATCATTGTCATATGGTGAATCTCTCTCTTAGACTGAGATGTTGGATGGAAAACATGCCAGTAATTCCAATCCTTCCGTTGCTACAATTTCAAGTTGGTTTTCTATGGATAAATTTGGCCAGCATAACAATGTGTCTCCTTTTTCTCTTCACATGGCCAATTTATATAGAAATTTTTTAACTTATCTTCCCTCTCTTGGCCCAAGATTAGTAATGACCTGAGAGTGGGGAGGAGATTCCTTTGTGGGATGCATAGCTCCTCAAGGTGGCTTTATTTTGGTTGTCCTTGACCGTACTGGATAGAGAATCATCCTTGTCAAGTGGTCCCAGATGGTGAATTTTCATCATCTTCAAGACCGCGCGACTATCGAAGGGATAGGCTCATTGTGCGCAAAAACCCTTTGTTGTTGGTGCATTGTCCGCCAATTTCCTTACTGGACCTTAGAAATTTTTAAATTTTCATTTTCTAATGTATTTATTCTCTGAAAATCCTTAATTGTACCTTCTTCTTAACATTTTTTTGATGTCTTGCGCTTGTACGATTTTCTGGTGTTAACAGTTGCCCCCTGATGTATGAGGTCTAGGAAGAACTGTATAGCTAAAATACATCATGTTTTTTGTGGTTGTGCAATCCTTTTGTGACAGAGAGAGAGAGAGAGAGAGTAACTTGTTGTGGAACTAAGTAAGGAGAAATATTCAGGGTACAAAAGTGAACAATATTTCTACGAGGTGGGCATGTCCCATGCTCGTGATAATGAATAGTTTAACAAAATATGATAGATATTGGTTCTATCAAGTTACATTGTGGTAGGTGAGCTGCTATTGGTTGATGATGACGGTTGTTGATGCCCTCAAGAGAACTTTCTATGTGCATAGAAAAGTTGAATGTGGCACCCCCATGCATTGGTTAGGTAAGGAATTTTTGAATGAAATTCTTAGTGATAGCATGGGTCTTCGATTTTTGGGGACCTTCCCATGTGAGCATTACTGATAGAGATGCTAACTAATTATGGGTCTTCAAATAATTCTAACATAGTGCAATGGTTATTAAGTACGATGCCATCTTGACATGAAAACTTTGTTGGTGTCGAATGTCAAGAGGATCGATGACATCAATGGGCAATTTTAATTCCCACAGTGCCACTCGAGGATGCCCCTTTTAATGGTGGGGGCTCATCCAAGGTATTACTTCCTTCCTAGATGATGGTTGTTGGAATCGACAAGAAGGAAGCATCAACTGATCAGAAATAAGTGCTGGTACAAGGGACCAGTGTTTCTGATGAAATCAGGGCTAGATGTGATTGGTTAACAAGACATGATGGCGAGATATGGTTGAGATTGGTGATGATGGTTAACTAGGCCGAGGTTGGAGCTGTAAATGAGAGTGGCGGTAGTCATAACAAATTTTGATGGGGGAATCCCTAGGGTCGGTAGGAAATCCAGGGTAGGTGTATGTTTTCTATGATTGACATGGTTGTGTGTGGTAAATAATGCGAAGATCCAACCAAGGGTGATTAGGGAGTGCTCCCAGGTAAGAAATGTGAATGGATTGGTGGGATTTTTCTCCTAAAAGAATCTTTGTACACTTTCCAAAAGAATATGAAGGTGGTTTATATGTATAAGCACGGAGACAGGTGCCCCATTAACATGAATGATCCTGCATAGTGATGTGAGGAGGGTGTTTTTCTGAGGGTGGGGGCCCCATTGGTTGGTCTCAATGCGAGGTTGATGATGCAGATGAAATTTCATAGATGGGTTATGCTTATGAGGGTGTGATAGGGCAAATTGAAACGTGGTGATCTGTTTTAGGTGATCCTCTTGTAGAGAATGGTGCACTGGGTTGAGTAAAACTGACTGGTGTTTGATCATGGATGTATGAACATGAAATGGTTATGGGCTAGATTTTGTGGCCATGGCTCCAGATATTGATGTATGGTCTACATGAGTAATGGATGCCATGAAAGGTGTGGCTCTACCGACTGGCAATGGTGTTTATCATGTGCAAGGTGGTGTGATGATAAACATGGTCAGGAGAATGAAACCTATTTTTGTATTCTTCTAAGGAAATGATGTCAGGATATGCAAAGATTTTTAGGGAAGCCTATCATGCTGATGATAGAATGATACTTGCTCTTATACTTTTGTTGTTTGGGATGTATAGTGATTTGGCATGTCTGCAACATCTACAACTAATACCCCAAGTAAAAGCTTCTTTTTCAAACAAATATTTTGAAATAACTTGAATTTAAAGAAATAAGAGAGGGCATACCTGAACTGTAGTATGGAGGGGGTGGGAGTTGGGCCAAAAAATTGACTTTATCTGAAACCTGGATTTATGAGGTCCAAATTGAACATGATGAAGTGTTTATCACTATGTTTCTCACGATTTTGTGATTGGATTCTCTGAGCTCCAGTTATGGGCTTTTAAAAATGGTAAAAAGGGCGACACATAGGCTAATATGGCCCATTTTAAGTCATTTTTGTTTTCTAAGTGTCTGAGGTCAGAGGCTTTTTCCAGATCTTTTCTTGTCCTTGCGGTCAGCGAGATCACTCGGGATTCGCGCGAACAACATCAGGTAAGAGTTAAAACCTTATGTTACTCATTTTGGGTCATACAAGTGTGATATTGTACATATTTATGTCCGAATGGAATAATCTGGTATGCAAATGTTCCCCAAGGGGTAGTGAATGCAGTATTGTACCAATCCGTATGTCGGACCTGAATTTGATTCTACCTTGAGAATCCATCCATGAAGGATAAGGCCTCATGACCAGCGCAAGCATCAATGACTTGGTCGATGAAAGGAGTGGGGTAGTTGTCTTTTGGACAAGCTTTGTTTGGGTCTTGAAAATCAGTACAGGCTTGAATGGTGCCATGTTTCTTCATGAAGGGTACAGGGTTAGAAACCCAAGACATGTAAGTGATTGGATAGATGAATCCAACTTTATGAAGCTTTTCTACCTCTTGTTTGATCGCTTCCACTTTGGATGGGTGTAACTAGCGTTTTTTTTGGCGGGCGGGTATTTGTGTTACTGGTTTCTGGTTCCGGGCTGGTTTCGATGTTTGATGAGGTCATCATGCACATCACTACCTCCGTACTTTATGAGTATTCCCCTGGTATGATAGGGGTGTATCCTGGGTATGATCCCAGGATAGAAGATGGTTTGAATTTTCTTGGGCCAAATTATGTATACCTTGCAAGTGGTTCCATGGTCGTATTTGTTGGGCCTTGAAATTGTCATTTACTTCCATTACATTTTCACTTATATTTCCATATTATCACCTTCACTCCATCTCCATTTCATTACATTTACCTTACCATTACCACTATTGGGTTACATCTATGTTTTTCCAAACTTTATTAATTCCTAGTATTTTTAAGTGAATTTGTGGTTAAAAATTAGAAAATAATATGCACATACTTATACCTAACAAGTGGAATGAGTTTTTTGCTATGTGTAGGTCAAAAAGAAGCTTCCATAAGACCCTTATGTGGTCTCCTAAGGCCAAATTCGAATTTGGATGGAGAAGATCATGGGATCATAAGGATATGTGTCTCATTTCCTATTTGTATTGTAACTCTAAGAAGACATGTGCCTTATCACTTCCTATTTGAATTGTAACTCTAGAGATATAGGGAGAGATTCATGGACTCTCATTAATGTGATAGATTCTCATATTTTGTATAAATAGGGGAAGCTTTCTCCTATCAAATCATGTGTAAAATTGGAGTTATTCTCAAGCTTTGAATATAGAATCAGATTGTGGCACCTTACTCATGAATGTTCCTTCATTTTGACTTGGTTTTGCTTACATATGGAGCATATCGATTTACCATCTCTCATACTCTTAGATCATATACCTAAAATGTGTAAGATTTACTTGCTTTTATAGATTAGAGTTCATTTTCTTTCTTAACATTAGTTTTAGAATGACTGTGTAATCTTTGCTTTTCTAAAAACATTTCAATAGGAAAGATTTATCTATTTTCCAATTGGATTAAGTTTGAGGCAATAGAGCTCACAATTATTTAGTTTCCTTTCATGTTCTTTTATTTACTTTCTTAGATCAAACTATCAATTCATTGTATAATTGAATAAAAGATCAAGCCAAGAAGGTGACTTGTCATACTTCCAAATTGGGTGATTGAATGTTCAACCTATCCAATCATTGAGCTTTACTTTTATGTTCTGTTATTTAGTTTCCTTTCATGTTTTCTTATTTACTTTCTTAGATCAAACTATCAATTCATTGTATAATTGAATAAAATATCAAACCAAGAAGGTCACTTGTCATATTTCCAAATTGGGGGATTGAATGTTTAACCTATGCAATCATTAAGCTTTACTTTTACATGCTTTTACATTGTTTTTTTTAGATCCTCATTCAATTGTATAATTGGGTGTTCTTAAAGAAGGTGATTTTATCATATTTCTAAACTGAATACTTGAATACCTAACTTATGCAATTATTGATTTTTCCTTTTGCATGTTTTAATTGATTTCCTAGATTTAAAAGACTAAAGTATAATTGGTTGCTTATACATCATCTCAAGAGAGTGATTCTATTGGATGTTGGAGTGATTGAACGTACCTTAGTTGTTTTCCTTTACATGCTTTGAAATGCTTTCTTAGATTAAAATTTCAATTCCTGCAAGTGTGATTGCGCGCACTATATTTTCTTTTGAATTTGTTTTATTTATTTTCATTACTTGATTTCATAGGTTAGTTGAATTTCATTTTCATTATTTGATTTCATAGATTAGATGAATTGGTTTTCATCATTATGTAGTTAGATTGATCTAAACTGAATGATAATTTCTAGCACATACAATGCACGCATGCTTCATAAGCTTACAAAACCCCCGGGTTGACGAATTAAATGACAAACAATTATTATCCCCCAATAGTATCTACGTATGGTAGTACAACATCTAGAGCGGTCATGGGTTTCTTTTCATAGAATGTGAGTTGGTTGATGGTGATGATCGTATCGTCATGAGGGAACATCATCACCCTAAAAATAGAGGATGCGATTGCGGTCATGGTATACATGTAACTCTGCCCGAGGAGGATATTGTAGTATAATTGCGTGTCTAAGACCTCAATGTCTATGAGTACTGTTTTTCCTTCCGGGTTCATTGGTACATTTTGATTTCACAACCATTTGGGAGAAATCCAAGGTTCTTCAGAGCTTTGTTTTGCAGATTGCGTGGAAAAATGTTTTTTTTTTTTAAACAGATACTGAAAAAGTTTAAAAAACGACACCCTCCATGAAGAAGTACTCATATTGAAATCAAAATATGTTCGATCCACATGGCACATGATCTAAGATTTCAATTTGATCAGTGCTCTTTATGAGGAAAGGCCAAATGTTGCAAGCATTGAAGCTTTTACGTGCAATGCTAAAAGAAGATTGCGTAATTGAGATCAATACATGTAGTACCTTGATAAATGGATTTTGTTCAAAGAAACATGTCAGGCAATGTTAATGAAGCTCTGAAGGCCTTTAATCAACCGGTATCCAAAGGATGTGCTCTAGATATAGAGACATGCAAGATTCTGGTTGATACTCTTCACATTGCAGGTAGAATAAAAATGCCCTATATTAACAAAATTTTCCACTACAGTTTAATAAGCCTTATTTCATATCCTTGGTTAAAGTTGTAGCTTGATTTTTTTTTAAACCGTGTTCATTAATGTGGTTACCTGAAATTGAAAGCTTTGTAATTCTAAAGAGGTATGTAGCTTTGAGGTGATTTTGGTATTTTGGGAATTCCATTTAAACAATTTCTAATAATTATTTTGCAATTATGATTCAAAAATAAAAAAATAATTAAAAAATAATAATAAAAAATAATTAAAAAATAAAAAATAAATAAAATTTTTTGTAGCACAGATGACGATTCAATTTGACAGATTTAATAATGCCTTACAGAACAATTGGAAGATTATTTAGATTATTTCTCAATATTTGGCATTAAAAATTTTGTTGCTATGTATTTTTCTATGAAGCTTTAACTTGCAAGACACAACAAATCTTCGTGATGCCAATCAATTTTGTTGAAGCACAGTGCATGAAGT
Source organism: Pinus albicaulis (assembly GCA_034641835.2). NCBI lineage: Eukaryota > Viridiplantae > Streptophyta > Pinopsida > Pinales > Pinaceae > Pinus > Pinus albicaulis. The sequence goes on from CM076569.1 coordinate 468,442,726, forward strand.
CATTCAACAACAGGGAGTTGATTTATTTTTCATGGTTATTTCTTAAAAATGGATTGCTATCAATATCATGAATTGGATTGAATATAACACTTTTGATTTTCCTTAATCTGTTTCATTTGACATTCAAATTTTTGCGTAAGAATCAAAGAGGAACTGGCCATTTCTTTTTTAACACACTTATGTTCTTTATGTCAAGTGTTTTTTGTAGGTTTGGGATGATCGAACGATCATTGAAGGAAACCATTTGCGTGCACAATTGGTCTTCAAAAGACAAATTTCATGAGAAACATAAGAATATGTCCATGTCCATATCCATCAAGACCATTACCTTTCCTCCCTTTTGAATTATAAGTCCAACCAAACAATTCAAAGCAAGCCACGGTTATTTTCCTAGCAAGAGTCGGTTTTTCATTTTCCTTTATTCACATACACTTTTCGTTACTTTTTTCCTACTCCTAACCCACAATTAAAAGAAAGAAGCTCACTTACATGCTTATTTTACATTGTTATTTTCCATTTTCATCTTCCATTTCCATTTTCCTTCTCCTATCCTTTTCATTTCGCAAATAAATATTGCTTCAATGCAAATTATTAAGTCTATAGTCCTTTGAGTCTAAAATCCTTGCAAAAACACCTTGAGGCTTGCATGCCTTAATGGAAAGTCTTCTTGTTGACGAACAATGGGAATACATTAATGTCCCTTTGTCATCGAATCTTCTAGGTAATTGACAACAACAAAATTATTCGTACCTAGCAAGATGTGTTTGGGCATCTTGACTCTCATTGTCATCAATGGTGAGAGTTCTTGTGTTGACTATTGGCATCCATTAATGACCACTAAGTCAACAATTTCCTGCTTTTTTTAACATTAGAACATCTATTCACATAGGAGGAATTATGCCAATGATTTTTGAAGACATGAAGACTATCATTTTGAAGCAAATGAAGAAGATATGCGGCTACAACAGATCAACATCATTATGCAACTGCAGAATCAGAAGGAAGATGTAGAATTAGATGGCAGCTGCAGAATCAGATGGCAACAACAGAATCAACACCATTTTGCAGCTGCAGAATCAAATGGCAGCTGCAGATTCAGATGACACCTGCATAATCAGCACCAATTTGCAGCAAATTCAGCAGTTTTAGTAAAAGCAATAAAAATTCATCTTGACTCTTTTATCCATAACTTGTATAGCTACATGAAGAAGATTATGATTATAATTTTGCAGCCACCACACATGCAAATCATCCATTTCCAAAGGGTAAGTTAAGGTATGCCATTTTCCAACTTTTTACCATATAATTCCATGAAAAGCTAGAATGATAATTTTTGGAAAAAATATTTCTTTTCCTCATTTCGTAAAATTGCCAATACCATTAGTTGGGGGGGTGGGGTGTTACATTCATATTCACATTTTTCCACATCCATATCACATTCAAAAACCCACATAATTTCAAAATATATTGACTATTACATTTTTATTATGAGTATACAATGGATTTTCAAAAGTACTTAAAAGATAATTGGATGTAAACACAAACATGGTTGTCACACAAGAACCAACCATGATGCAATCCAATAAAGATATACTTTGCAAAAATAATCAAATTATCATTATGCAAAGTTCAAAGATTAAAATTGAATGCAACAATAAAATATGGTTGAAACATAAGAACCAACCATGTTGCAATTCAACTAAAAGACTTTGCAGAAGTATGAAGTTATCAAATGATATCATGTAATGTTAAGCCAAAGCTCAAAGGATAAAAAATAATTAATGTAATATATTGCATGAGGACATGCAATAGCTTCAGTTGGGGGGTATGTTGGGCCTTGAAATTGTCATTTACTTCCATTACATTTTCACTTATATTTCCATATTATCACCTTCACTCCACCTCCATTTCATTACATTTACCTTACCATTACCACTATTGGGTTACATTTATGTTTTTCCAAACTTTATTAATTCATAGTATTTTTAAGTGAATTTGTGGTTAAAAATTAGAAAATAATATGCACATACTTAAACCTAACAAGTGGAATGAGTTTGTTGCTATGTGTAGGTAAAAAAGAAGCTTCCAGAAGACCCTTATGTGACCTCCTAAGGCCAAATTCGAATTTGGATGGAGAAGATCATGGGATCATAAGTATATGTGTCTCATTTCCTATTTGTATTGTAACTCTAAGAAGACATGTGCATTGTCACTTCCTATTTGGATTGTAACTCTAGGGATATAGGGAGAGATTCATGGACTCTCATTAATGAGATCGTTTTTCATCTTTTGTATAAATAGGGGAAGCTTTCTCCTATCAAATCATGTGTAAAATTGGAGTTATGCTCAAACTTTGAATACAGAATTAGATTGTGGCACCTTACTCATGAATGTTCCTTCATTTTGAATTGGTTTTGCTTACATATGGAACATTTCGATTTACCATCTCTCATACTTTTAGATCAGCTACCTAAAATGTGTGAGATTTACTTGCTTTTATAGATTAAAGTTCATTTTCTTTCTTAGTATTAGTTTTAGAGTGACTATGTAATCTTTGTTTTTCTAAAAAAATTTCAATAGGAAAGATATATCTATTTTCCAATTGGATTAAGTTTGAGGCAATAGAGCTTACACTTATTTAGCTTCATTTCATGTTCTGTTATTTACTTTCTTAGATCAAACTATCAATTTATTGTATAATTGAATAAAAGATCAAGCCAAGAAGGTGACTTGTCATACTTCCAAATTGGGTGATTGAATGTTCAACCTATGCAATCATTGAGCTTTACTTTTATGTTATGTTATTTAGTTTCCTTTCATGTTCTGTTATTTACTTTCTTAGATCAAACTATCAATTCATTGTATAATTGAATAAAAGATCAAGCCAAGAAGGTGACTTGTCATACTTCCAAATTGGGTGATTGAAAGTTAAACCTATGAAATCATTGAGCTTTACTTTTACATGCTTTTACATTGTTTTTTTTAGATCCTCATTCAATTGTATAATTGGGTGTTCTTAAAGAAGGTGATTTTATCATATTTCTAAACTGAATACTTGAATACCTAACTTATGCAATTATTGAGTTTTCCTTTTGCATGCTTTAATTGCTTTCCTAGATTTAAAAGACTAAAGTATAATCGGTTGCTTATACATCATCTCTAGAGAGTGATTCTATTGGATGTTGGAGTGTTTGAACGTACCTTAGTTGTTTTCCTTTACATGCTTTGAAATGATTTCTTAGATTAAAATTTCAATCCCTGCAAGTGTGATTGCGCGCGCTATATTTTATTTTGAATTTGTTTTCTTTCTTTTCGTTACTTGATTTCATAGGTTTGTTGAATTTATTTTTCATTATTTGATTTCATAGATTAGATGAATTGGTTTTCGTTATTCTGTATTTAGATTGATCTAAATTGAAAGATAATTTCTAGCACCTATAGTGCATGCATACTTCACGAGCTTACTAAACCCCCAGGTTGACAAATTAAATGACAGGAAATTATTTTTCCCCAACGGTATCTACGTATGGTAGTACAACATCTAGAGTGGTCATGGGTTTCTTTTCATAGAATGTAAGTTGGCCGATAGTGATGATCGTATCGTCATGAGGGAACATCATCACCCTAAAATAGAGGATGCGACTGCGGTCATAGCGTACATGTAACTCCGCCCGAGGAGGATATTGTAGTATAATTGTGTGTCTAAGACCTCAATGTCTATGAGTACTGTTTTGCCTTCCAGGTTCATTGGTACATTTTGATATAGTCCTACAGGGGATGATGAGTTCCCATCATATTCTCTAAGCATGATGTCGGATGGTTTCAATCCAGGTGATCCTAACTTTTTCCAAATCATTTTAGACATGATTCATGGATGCTCCTTCATCCATAATGCACCGGTGTATGGTGATATTTTGAACTAAAACTGGTATCTGGAATATACTAGAGAAGGAAGCCTAGGGCCTGCCTTATCTAGATCGAAAACCATTAGGCAAGAATCAAAAGGGTCAACTGCGCCTAAGGCAGAAAGTAAATCCTTTCGTTGTGTTGGGCATGATTTTAGGACTTCCAATGCTGACATGGCTACATGATATTGAGCCGTCATCCACTATACTATAGCTATGAGCAGTTTTGGAATGATGTCCTGCATGCCTGGTTGGTCCTTTGACTATTCTTGAAAGGGGCTCAATAGGTACCTTGGAGATGGTTAATGATGCAACAGGTGCACTCGTACTTGTACCTGATGGGTTGGTATATAAGGGGGTTTCGTAGTTCCTATTTCGTGTTTGGAAGAACAATTATTCTCCAGCCATATAGATTTCTTGGTTGTTTCCTCCGGTATTTTTTTGGGATGGTTGTTGTTGCTAGATATTAAGCACTCTCTGATGGGGAAAAGGTTTTGGCATCACTGCAGGCTGCTCATTCTGTCCCCCTTGTCCTCAGTTATCCTGGATTTTCTTCAACTCAGGAATTTTGGGACAGTGGTGGGTGTAATGACTGTACTTCCCACATATAGCACAAGAATTATTTTTCCGTAGACTGGGTCTCTTTTTTTGTCCTTGGGATTTATTACTTGGCTCCTGGTTCGAATTTCAGTTGGAGTTTCCCCCAGCTTGAGATCATAGGGGGCCTTGTTGATTACTTCCCCCCTGTCTAGAATCTTCCTTTTGCTTTTTTTTTTGGCTTCTTTCTTTGCAGCATTTGGAGGATTATTATTATTCTCCTGGTCATATGATTGTCAATGTTGAGCCTGGGAAGGTTGCACTAGATTCACCGGTGCATTGTTTTGCGTCAGTGGTATATTCTGTACGGGGAAAGGGGAGTATTGGTTCCCCTATCCTTTATTGGTGTATGAATGTTCGGGTGACTCTCTTGTATCATCGTTTATAGCTGAGTACTGGTTCCCCTGTGAGGGAGGATCATTAGGGGAATTTTGAGGTCTAAAATGGGTCTCCTAAGAAAAATGTACTACCAAAATAAACTTTACAAGAACCAATAGTATTCAAGATGATGTCAACCATGGGGGATGATTCACCATTTTTTAATTAAAATGGTAAAAAGATTAAAAAATAATAAAATAATAAAACTACTTTTTCAACTCGTATTTTCAACTTATCTCTGAAAATTTTAACTCAAATTTCGAGCGGGATTACTCGTTGGATGAAAAATTTAATTTCTCATCCAAGGAGTACCCATATTGCATACTTTTGATGAAACCCTCTACACGAAAAATGAGAAATACATGAAAAAATGTGATTCGAATCACGTTTTTCATGTATTTCTCATTTTTCGTGTAGAAAGATCCGTTGAAAGTATATAAGATGGGTACTACTTGGATGAGGAGTTAAATTTTGCATCAAATGAGTACTCTCGCTTGAAATTTGAGTAAAAATTTGGGAGATAAGTTGAAAATACGAGTTGAAAAAGTAGTTTTTTCTTTTTTGCCTATAAAATTTGATGATGTAATCAAATCTTATTTTATTATTTCCACTATTATTTTACAATTTCCTTAGGAGGTCCATTTTAGATCTCAAAATTCCCCTAATGATGGACCTCCCTGTTGTAAATGGTATGGCATTGCCCTATTCGTCAAGTTCTGCAGAGGTGCAGGTTGACTTTGATGGTACTTAGGATGTGATACGTTATGTGTAGAATCGTAAGAGTATCCTGAGTACTGATAACTACAGTTTGGTTGACCTTGGGATAAGGACCCTATCAAGCCATCAACATTATTCAACGCGCCTGGTAACTCCCTAGAAGTTTTCAGGCGTGGGGCACTTGGTAGGACATTTTAGATATATCTTGATTGGGTGTAAATGAGTTCAAGTTGCTAGGTTTTGCTAATGGCATCTTCCTCTGAGGTAGGTTTTTGCGTTGCCACATATTTTGAAATATCTGTAAGGGGGATTTTCAAAAATATGTCCAACAAAATTCTATCGTCGAGTTTGGATTTGCACAAACTACGACATCTCCGCCATTCATGGAGATGGTCTGATATATCGACGATTGATGTTTGTATGAAATGTGTAAGAAGCTCCATTCCTGAGTCATGCTGAACTGGGAGATGGAAATATGTAAGGAATGTAGTAGCAAGGGCGCTAAAGGTTCTGTGTGATGCAGATGGTTGCTTGACATACCATTTCACCACACGCCCTATCAAGGTGCATTGAAATAGTCTAAGTCAAATGGTATCATTAATAATACTATTTGATGAACACCAGAGGTGGAAATTCATTATATGATTTTCGTGGTATTCCGCTTGCTTCCCTTAAAATTTTGGTATATCATAAGGGAGCTTTGTGGGAATGGGGGGCCAGTTAAGGCCATGTGCAATGGGGTCATTTTTCAACTTCGTTAGATCTTGAAGATTTAGAGATACTAAGAAGGGTAAGTGTGTATTGACTGCCACCATAAGTTGTTGAGAAATAGGTATTTGAATGTGATGGTTTAGGGGAGGTTCCTGAGTAATGTTACCCTGCGGCGTACCCTTATGGATATTTTGTTGACTCCCCAGAGGGGTAGCTATCCTTTGACCTCGAGGGGTTTATAGGAGGAGTTGAGTGTGGTGACCATGCGGGGGTTTCCACTGGTGTGGTAGTTGGTGACCCTTGGGGGTTTCCAATAAAATATTCCCCAAGAAAGGATGATACGATAACGATAGCAGCATGATGTCCTCTACGACTGAAAGGTGGGAGGCCTGACACCCCTCCCTTCAATGGGGGGAGGTTTAAGAAACTCCTAGATCGACGAGGTCTCGTTGGGCCCCCTATGATGTCGATTAATGTAATCTTGTTAGTATTTGTGATTTGGGAGGCAGGATGATTTCTATCAAAGAAATAATATAAACACATGCATAAAACAACATGAAAAATGAAAAGGTAATTTTTTTCTTTAAATTTAAACTATGTGACCAATCAAGCAAAGAATGAGGTTTTTTTCTTTTATTTTGCGTATGATACCAAAAGCATATATAAACCTAGTCGTCCTTACACTCTCATTGTAACTGGGCCTTACAAAGATATCTTCTGATGGGTATTGGGGCCAACGTCACGAAAGAACTAACGATGCCTTCTAGCAGTCGAAGGATCAACCAAGTAATGGTATGAGGATCGAGTGATGCCTGCACTATCACCTGTAGGGAAGGATTCCCTAGTTTTCACCACTAAAGTACCGTCATCCCACGTGAGCATTCGAGTCTTGAGCTTCTTGGTAATCGGTTACTAGTACCGAGCACTAGATGGGTCAGGTAGCCCCAAAGAGTACCACACTCATTGGTCCTAAGCTTAACCCCCTCTGAAATGGGTCTTTGTAATGCTCAGGTATTCGTTCCTTGGGCAAATAGATGGATTTAAAGCTCCTTAAAATGTCAACATATATGTTTCAAACTGTATTATGACCACGACGGATTATTGGATGCCTACCATCAATGGTCCTAACGTGAAACATAATTTCTTTTGTAGCCTCTGTGGGGATAATTTAATGAGTTAAAATTATTGTTATTTTTAAGGAATCTCAATTTTTCTTTAGGGTGTGATTTTGTGAAGCAAACGTAAGATAAGAAAAAAGGTCCCAAAACATTATGTGCCTTTTGGTTTGAAACTTGCCATTGCTTCGTGTGTGTTTTGAAGTGAACAATCAAGAGCATGGTGAGATTTGGACATGCGATGATCCTTTACAGTCCTTTTCTAATTACCCTATGTGTGATTGTTCCTTGCGAAAACTTGAAAAGATGTGCGGATTATGGGCCGCTTGCACTTTGCCTAATTAGACTATGTTGCACTATAAGGAGATGGTAGTTCAAATTTTCTTAGGAAAGTTTTCATATGCTTGTCGAGGCTCACCAAGAGGTGTAAGAACAATGAAGATTACTCGCTTTTGTTATCGACACTTTGACCCTAGTCCCGAAGCTAATGCAAAAAATAGAACTTAACTAGTAAAATATGTGTGTTGATGGGGCACTTACTTTTTTGACTAATTAAGCTATGTTTTCTATATTTTTATGAGGAAATAACTTGTTCGGAAAGCATGCATGGATTAGGTCCACTTTCTTTTCTCCTACTTAAATTATCTGTAATTTTCAAATATTAACAAAAATTAAAAAACACTTAATTGCCATGCTAATTGAGATTTAACGGAGAAACTAACTGTCCTAATAGTAGTAAAATGAAAAACATAGTGATGGAAATTTATTAGGTATTTCCAATCACCTTAAAAATGGAAAAAATATGCCAAATTTTGGCTTGTTGGTCTGTTGCGCGGGTTATATTCCCACAGACACGGAGTGCGCATCTGTCAGAGGATAATGCGCACTATCATGCAAAAATAAAAATAAAAAATTCACTCTCTGTTGTTTGGAACAAGCACTGAATGTGATGAGAAGCTCACAGAGAATGAAAGGATGGATTGGAGCAGACTTGAGCAGGGATAATGACCTGCAAAATACAACCATTAACTTAAGAAGAGGAATTTAGTGGATTCGCCATTCCCGTGGTAGTGTTTATGCTACATGGATGTACCAAAATGCACTTCTTTAGTAGTTGGTTGCTATTTGCATAAGTACACGAAGAATAATGATGTTACTATTAGTGAAAAACATAAAAAAAGTAAAAAAAACTCAGAGGGCAAGCTAAGAATACAACACTATGAACTAAAAAATAAAATACAAAAAGATACAAATTCTCAAATGGAGAAACAACCCAATAAGAAAAATGGAGAATTATCCCTTTATTAGGTGTTGGTGGTACGAAGAATACAATGCTAAAATCTCTTGAAGTGATCCTTTGAGCTATAGAGCTCAAATACTCAGAACAAGGGGGGATCCTTTCCTCAAGTTCCTTGCAAGTATCTCCTCCCTCTCTCAAAAGGATGTTGATTGTTATCATATGGTGAAGCTCTCTCTTAGACTGAGATGTTGGATGACCAACATGTGAGTCATTCCAATCCTTCTGTTGCTACAGTTTAAAGATGGCTTTATATTGAGAAATTTGGCCAGCATAACAATGAGTCTCATTTTTATCTTCCCATGGCTCGTTTATATAGAATTTTTTGAACTTCTTTTCCCTCTCTTGGCCCAAGATTGATAGTGACCTAAGAGTGGGGAGGAGATTCCTTTGTGGGTTGCATACCTCCTCAAGGTGGCTTGATGTTGACCATCCTTGACTGTGCTAGGCAGAGAATCATCCTTGTCAAGTGGGTCAAGTGGTCCCGGATGGTGACTTTTCATCACCTTCAGGACCACGCAGCTATCGAAGGGATACGCATGCTGTGCACAAAAACCCTTTCTTGCTGGTGCGTTGTCTGCTAATTTCCTGACTAGACTTAGGAATTTTTAAATTTTCCTTTTCTAATGTTTTTCTTCTCTGTAAATCCTTAATTGTACCTTTTTTCTTGACATTTTTATAATGTCTTGTGCTTGTACAATTTTCTGGTGTTAACAATAAGCATGATTATGTGACTGGTTCTAGTCATGGTTCATTTCATGTTTTTACTTGCAAGTGAAGAATAATGGATGCAAGACCTAATAAATATTAAGAAAACTAATGGGAGAGGGTGGTGATCCTGCTTGATAAGTTTAAAATGAAATTTTAGTCACTTATTTTCATTCTTTTATTCATGACCCGCAGATTGCATTGTTTCCAAGTGTTTGACAAAATGTCAGTCCCGGTTGGGGATGGTCAGGCCTAGTATTGGTGTCAGTTTTTGGTTTACAAGCATTGTCCTTATGTAAATTATGATTTCTGAAAGTTAAAGGGATTTATGGGTAGAGGTCTAGCCTCAAACTTGTAATTTAGCCTTAAAATCCATAGTCGTTGGCACAACACTAAGAATTTTAGTCCACAGTCACACTGATGTAGCCTTATGCATGTGACTGGGAGGTCCAGTCGCACTAATGCCTTGGAAAGGGAGTGACTGGGGGTAAAAACCAATTAAAAGTCAGGGTGACCTCAGGGATTGACACTTGGAGGGGTTGGCTTACTCATGGAGGGACTTGTGGCTCCTGAGGGAAGTCAGTAAGGGTTGTTTTTCGACTCCATTTCCTTAAGGTCACCTAGGAAGTTGAGTCTAGTCATAACTGCCCCTCATCTCATGTTTACCTCGGTTGGAAGGTTACTTGGGTAATTGTGAAGGGAGGTGTGCGTTACATAAAATGGGGCGATCCTCAAGTTCAATTTTATTGCCCCCTTATACACTATTTATATGGGTCATGAACAAAGTGCACCCTTTCTAACTACATTTATTTGCCTGCAATGTTGAAATATTTTTAACATAAATATAATTTTTCTTCCCTTGTAATGTCCTTTCTGTACTTTCATCATTGAGGCATTCCAATGATTTATTGTAATAGTCCACTTTGGTCCTGTGGGTTTCTAGCCATTCCATACCAATTAATATATCATATGAACCAAACGGGAGGATGTTGAGGTTTTCTAATGTAGGCATGCCATCCAATTCTAGGTGGAAAATTTTTGCTAACTTTGTTACTTTATTCCTATTTTGTGTGGCTAGCTATACCAGCCACTGCTTGGTCTGCTCTTTCTTTTGCATGGTACATTATTTTACAACTTTAGGAATATTATAATTTGAGGTTATATCTTGTATTAATTAAAATTAACACTAATTGGTTAATTATTTTACATTCCATCTCGATTGTTGAGGCTTGATGATCTGCTTTCCAGCTGTTATCACCCTAGTAATTTCTTAGGTCATGGGATTTTGATTTATAGTTAAAGAAAACTAGGGGTAACCACAAACCTACTTTGGAAATTTAGGATCTAGCCTTCCTAAATTTCAGAGAGGGCTCTCTCTTTCAGATTTAACTTTGTTTTGAATTGATATTTTAGGCTAGGTATAATTGGGCACTTGGTTTTTTGATTGGAAAGTTTGGTGGGAAATAAGATTACTTGGAGACAAATTAAAGAGGGATCTATTGGTCCATTGGGCTATGGACTCAAGATGTAGCAAGAAAAACTGGAAGGCAAGGCCAAAAGGATGCTAATGTACTCAGGGCAAGGTAGATAACCCTCAGAGATTTGAATATTTTGATTTGATAAGATGGCTTTCTTTCGGGATAAAGGGCAGTGAAGGATCCTTTGATCCAGAAAAGGAGGAAGGAGGCAGGGGTCAAATGGGACTGGGAGAAATTAAGAATTCCTAAGCCTGGAAATTAGTATAAAACATTGAAATGATCAAGTAGTTAAGACAGGGAGTTTTTACACTTATCCTGAAATAATATTCCTAATTAATATTTGGATTGAACAACATATATGAAATTGAATGAAACTTCAGAAGAGGAAACAATGACAGTAAGAAATCACTTTACTCATTAGCTTATCGCATGAATCCTAAGTTATGAAGTCCAGTTGGCTATTGTCCGTACTACTGCTATGAATCAACACATGAGCCTCCAAAGTACCAGAAAATTTGTCTATAATAATCTCAGCAACTTTATTCCACCATAAAACACTTCACAAATTGAAGGATTTGTACAAAATGTTTATTACAAAATATCCTAGAGAAATCTAGGAATAACTCTAGGAAAATAAAATATCTTAACACATGAAGAGGTACAACTGCTTAACAACTTAGCAAGCTATCCTTTTATCTAGAAAAAATAGGACTAACATTATCTAATCAAAATAGTTTGTTGACTAGGTGTACATGCTTGCTAGCACATTTGGAAGATATATGTTTGGTGATTGCTTAATTGATACTCTTTCACTTTATATCCTTTAACGCTGCTTTTCTTCCTGATACTCTTTTACTCTATTCATCTATCACTTTACTGCCAGTAAAATGTAGAATTTACCATAGTAAAAACTAGTTGATTGTTTCTGCTCGGATACACTTTGACCCTGTTACTTTGATCTGATACACTTTCAACTGTTATTTTTACCTCTAGATAACTGTAAAATGAAATTTTCATTGTGGTAAAAAAACTGTCCCATCATTTCTCTGTCTTGCTTGAATTTTCCTTTTATTCTTTTACTGCTGTAAAAGATTCAAATCAGAAATAAAAACCCCAAAATCAAATAAATTGTTTTTTATTCTTTTCTTCTTAACTTCACTGTTTTACCTATACTTTTTCTGTTGTTCTGCTCCAATGTTTCTATAACAAATCTGTGAATTCCTGCCACTGCTGATCACTTGGTATTTTCATACTTTTCAACTTCTGGTAACTTTCATCAGCATCAGTGTATTTTGAGAAATTTGGTTTGATAATGAAAATATGTTTAATTTCATTCTGTAGAAAAAATAGGTTTTCAAAGTACTCCAAAACAACTTCCCCAGTTGGGGAACCTTGTGGCATAGGCTTATTTATTTGTTCTTTGGCATGGGCTCTGATCTTCTTGTCATAATCTGTTTGAACCATTAGCTTTTCATTAAATCCATGAATGTCTGGGAGGCCTACTTGTCTCAATATTGTGTACTGTGCCAAAAACTTTGTTATTGACAAATCCATGGCCTTACACTTTTCCTCCAAATTGTTCATTATATTCCTTTTATTTAGGACCTTTTTGATTTGAATAATTGATTCAGTTCTATCTTGTATTTTCAATTTTTCAAGCTCCTCTCTGTTTTTTCTGTTTAAAAATGTAATAAGCTTTAAAGCTTGAGATGGTTTATTAGCAAGTTATTCCTTTGTTTTCTAAATTTCCACCTGTGCTGCCTTAAGTAGATCTCTCTGCTCATATATGATTTGAATTGAAGGCCATTGTAGATGTATGCCTTGAATTATGTTTGTCCAAAGGTAGTTCTTAATGAAGGACATCTGTTCACTGAGATTTACTTGCTGCTGCAAGACCTTTACCTGTTCTTCAAGTCTATTTGCACTTTTTTCATGTCCTTTAGATGTAATCAATGTATTCCTGTTTGATGATTCAAGAGTTTTAATGGTCTTTTTCAAATTTATTATCTCATTATTTTTTAGGGACATCTCCTCCATGGCTTTTACTATATCTACTGCTTCACCTGCTTGATGTACCTGTGTGGTGGATGATCCTATGGCAGAAGTATCTATAGATTGTACTGACATTGCAGTTGCCAGTGGCACTTTTGGGGCTAAATGTTTTGCCAATGTGGAAGGGACAACTGTGCTAACTATAGGAATAACAGTGGGAATAGATCGCACATTAGCTTCTTTTGCTGCTTCTTTTTATTTTATAAGGATGTCCATCTGTTCTTCCATCTCTTTGACTTGGGCAGTCAGTTTTAGTATTAACTTGGCCATTTTATCTTTTTCATTTTTTTCTTGGAGGATTTCCTTTGCTTGAGGATGTTCGTTTTTAGGAAGTTTTAACTGTTTCCTCAAAGCAGTGATATCATCATTCTTTTGCTTTATCAAGGTCCGAGCAACTTGTATGTTTGATGGATCTACTCCTATCTGAAGGACTAGATCTTCTAAGGACTTAATCCTCAGTTCTTTTGCCTGTAAAGAGGCTTTGTCTAGCCTCATCTGGTCCTGCATATTAAAAATGGTGTTTTGCAATTGAGTAGCACTCCTGGTCTTATCCACTATTTTTGAATATAGCATTTCAGATGTATGTCTATGAAATTCAATTTGATCCAGCTCATGGATATTCTCTGAATCAACTTCAAAGTCTGTTTTGCTGTAGTCTGAGACTGTCTTTGGATCTGCAACCTTTGGCTGGAGGTAGGACATGATCATTTTATTAGTAGAATAATCAAATGTGGTTAGTATTCTGTCCTTGTTACCTGGCTTTTCTTCGAGAAATTGAGAGTAAATTTCTCTTTTGATGTCCTCATTTTTCTCCTTAATTTGTTTGTACCTTTGTTTGATACCTAAATCTTTTTCATCTGCTCTTTTGGAAGAAGAGGGAATTTCTAAATCAACCTGTTTTTCAATCATTTGCTTGCCCTTCTTATCTGCTGCAATATGTTCTTTTCCAATTTCTGTCAAAACTTCATCAACTATTACCGTGGCATCTTCTTTATCTACCTGCTGATTATTATTCACTTCTTGATCATTATCATCTATTTCTATTGTTTTTTTTTTCCTCAGCAGTAGTCATTTTTTCCCTTTTGTTGTAAATAATCTTGAATTTGTTTTCTGCAATGGTCTCTGCTGAATAGCCTTCTTCATTCCTGGTCCTTTTGTTTGAACATTCTGACTATTTGGTGACTGTTATAGTCTGTGAATTATCTGTCCTTTTCACCTTTTCTGTATCATCAATAGGATCTATCAATGTGTTTTGCATCCATTCCATTTGATTGGAAAACCTCTCAATATGTGGTTTTGAGTCATGTATAAAAGGTTGAAGCTTGCATTTTACCCTTATAGCAGTGAGGTAACCCTGGGGAACATAATTCCATTGAAAACTCTCTTGAAACTGATACTTCGATAACTGTCTAGATATTTCTTTCTCAGCCTCCCTATTGTTTACTATGAAAGGGCCAATCTGGCTCTTCAACTTAAACTGAGTCTTTTTCTTTGATTCCATGAAGTTTATAGCATCTGCATTTAAAACTTGTCTCAAACATTCCAATGCAAAAACCCTGATGGTTAAAAATTTAGGTAACTTATATGGGGACAAATTTGTTCCAAATATTCTTAATTTTGTGTGTCTCTGATATAAGTACCAATCTCCTACTTGCATTGTTCAGACAACTGTAATATTCTCTTCATTTCTTCACTCACTCTGGGTTGTTTAGACTTGTAAATCAAATTCATGCATGTCCTGATGAATAAGTCTGAAAACTGTTTATAACTGAATTCATTTCCTTCCTTTCTGAGCAAGGATGTCTAAAATATCACTGATAGAGGTTGGCCCTCTACATCCATCTTTTGCAAAGCAATGGGAAAATGCTCATCTTGGAAAAATAGAAACAAATGGAATAGATAAGATGAATATCTAAACACTCCCTCAGTAGGCAATTTGTCCAGTTGGTAATGTTTGCTATCAACAATGAATCTAGCAAAATCAAAGATCATGGCAGGAGGCTGCCAAGGGGATAGTGTAGAAAGGAAACCAAGTATAGATGCATCAGTAAATTCATCATTAAAATATCCTAGAATGAAGGATAGCATTGAGATCACTTGTCTAGAAGCTTCAGGAAAATCAGAAGTAAAATATGGTGGATTCACCTTAGGAGGGTCTACATGGGCAGAGATAAAATTTTGAAATATCATAAACTTTTTAGGGAAATCCAACTCTAAGTATAACGGGGTTAACTCTTCAATTGACAAGGGCGCCACTCTGGGATCAAGCTTCAACTGAAGCATTTCATTTATGGATTCTGCTGTGATGCAAAACAAAATTTCTCTATCTTTGTTTACCATGGCTCTCTGATCAGGAGCATAATGCATTTGACATAGTCTGACCAAGTCCTGGGCTGGATGAGTAATAGGAACTACATATTTGGGCAAATTGGATTCCCAGATAGGTATGTCATCTTGATTTTTATTCAGAAATTTATCATAACACCAGTTACGAATCTCAAGAAAATTAAATTCTACCACTGTATCAGCAATCTTGTAATCTAAATCAGTTAAAGGAATGTTTTCTTCAGAGGAAACAGGTGGTTGGAGAGGTCTAACAACTTCAGTTGAATCAGTTGTTAAATCAGGAGTTGGCTTGTTGATCTTTGAGGATTTAGGCTTGGGAAGCTTGGTTGTTACAGGTTTTGAGGCTTTGGGACCTCCAGCTTTGGGTGTAACCTGTTTTTTAGTCATTTTTTGGAATAACTAAGCAAGATTAAACTGTTTGCTTTAGTTAATTTTGAGACAGAGGGTAATTAAGCAGATCTGGGACGATTTTGGGAATCTGGGAATCTGAGCAAGGGTTTTAGGATAGAAAACACATGTTTTATGGGTGTAGAGGACTGAAACAAGGGATTTATGGCTTTCTGTGCACTTTTTAAATCTTTTGAACCGTGGAAATTGTCTTTTAATGACTGGAAATTGAGAAAATGGCTTTAAAATAGAGTTTTAGGCCAATGGAAATTTCTGAGAAAAAATTGCAAGGGTTTGTGTTGTGTAACCAGCTCCAAAAATAGAAGAAAAAAGATATCAACGCCTTAGAAATAAGCCACTTCGAGGGGGAAACCTCCAATACATTACATAAATGAACAATTCTTGGATGATACAATTTACAAAACCTCCTTTCTATATATAAGAGTCCATGGGGCCATAATGTAATCCTAGTGGGCTACAATGTAATCCTAGCCGACCTAACAATAATAATTTAAGGGAACAATAATAACAAAATGGGGGTTACAAGGGTACAATAATAACAATAAGGGGGTTACACTAACAACAATAAGGGACTATACTAGTAATATAGGGACCTAACATGCCCCTCTCCTTCAAAAAGTGTTGTCCTCAACGCTTGAGTAGCTCTGGGTGCTTTTGTATAAAATTCTCATCCTCCCATGTAGAATCTTCAGTGGGTAAGTTCTTCCACTTGATGAGATATTCCGAAATTGATCGATTCCGTAGTTGTCGAGTTCTTATTTCCGTGACCGCTTCCGGTTCCAATATTATTTTTCCTTCCTCATCAAGTTCTGGCAATATTGTTTGAACTGGAAGATGTTCACCTATAACCTTCTTTAAGCACGAAACATGGAAAACTGGATGTACTCGCCAGGGAAAATTTTAGGGGCGAATTTTAGCCCAAAGGCGAATTTTAAAGGATTTTAAATTTTATTAGGGCGAATTTTTTATATAAAACCCACTTTTTATAGTTTAATAAAGTTAGCCCAATAAATATTTAAAAAATAATTAATTATTCACTATTAGCCCACCAAAAAAGGGCGCACAAATCTGGAAACATGAAATTCGCCCCAGATTTTCCAGATTTCCATGGCATTCGCCTGGATTTACAGGATCGGAGGAAGGGGTTAGAGTGATTCGCCCCATTTTTAGGATCGGAGGAAGGGGTTAGAGTGATTCGCCCCATTTTTTCACTGGTTCGGAGAGGTGGCTGGGCTTTGAAGTTTGTGCACATCGATTTCCTGGCTGTTCTTGCTGGCTGAGGGCTGTTCTCGCTGGCTGAGTGAGGCCGACCCTCTCTGGTCCGTTCCTCTCTGGTGCATTAGGGCCTTCCATAGTTCGCGGGAAGCGAATTGCTGGGACATAATTCATTTTCTTCCTGCAAAACCCCACCATGAAACTCTGTTGGTCTTGATAAACCCACCATATAAATCCCCAATTCTTCCTAATACTCTGCGGGGATCGTGCGTTCGTCGTGCTAGCGGAAGCCATGGCCACGGCATCGAAGTTTACTTCCGCGTTTGCAGGTACCATCGATTTCTCTTTTGCAGGCCAGTGTTTGAGGGGATCCCAATTGCCGGGTATTGTAAAGCCCAAACAAAAGAAGGCAGAAACCGGTGCTCTGAATACAAGGGCCGAAACCCAGTCAGAGGAATCCCCTGTTTCTCTTAACAAGTCAAAGGCAGCCAGCATCACCCCTCTCAAACAGCTAAAGGCCTCTTCTGCAAATCGTATGTATCCATATCTTATGTCTTGTGGACGTTTTATACTGCAATTTACATCTTCTAAACAATAATGCACCCCCTTCCGCTAATTGATAGAAAATCAAGGAGCTTCACAGTATAGCACAAATAAATGGTTTCTGCAATAATTTCTCATTGATTACACATATACACTAAATTACACATATTCGTATCCAAATGTAAGGGGGTGGAAGTGGAGTATTACAGATCGAACCATTTTGGTTCTCAAAGCAATTTCAATGGTTATAAATGGAAGACTAATATCGATAATTTGTGAAATAAAGCATGCAATTTTTTCTGCAATATGAAATTGCCTGTGTCAGCTGTTTTGCATAATATTAGTTCGTAAATGCTGTAATAATGAGTGGGTTAATGCATATTTTTATCCTTTGTTTAGGATACACAAAGGAGAGAAGCAGCATTTTGGTTATAGGGCTGAGTGTCCATACTGCGCCTGTAGAGATGCGTGAAAAGCTGGCTATACCTGAAGCAGAATGGCCACGTGCAATTGGGGAACTTTGTAACTTAAATCATATTGAAGAGGCAGCAGTTCTTAGCACTTGCAATAGGATGGAAATTTATGTTGTCGCTTTGTCTTGGCATAGGGGAATTCGAGAGGTGACCGAATGGATGGCCAAGGTATTAACATTTTCTTTTCTGCTTATGTAATTTTTGCAAATATACTTCTGTCAAACAGCATTTGTTGTAGTGTTTAGGGTCTTCAATTTACCAACCTGTGGCCTGTGGTCCATTTTCATTGATTTCACATCACTCAATGGAGGTTGTGACACCCAAGTCAGATTTATGTAGTAGTGGAAGACCTGAGCTTCGATGACTTTTGGACTGCCCAGGCTTGCACTGGTTAAATTTTGGCCCATGTTCTTTTTCCTTGTCAGGAACTTTCATAATGAAACCCCCATTCTAGTAATTCATGTGTGGATAAGTTTTCCATCCTTTCCCATGCAGTCAATTTTCTCTCGGACATTTTTCTGTTAGGAATGAAATTAAGATATCAAGCATTGTTCTTATGTTTCTTTCCTGATTTACAGACAAGTGGAATACCTCTTGGAGAGCTCCGGGAGCACCTGTTCATGTTGCGTGACAATGATGCATCACAACATTTATTCCAAGTAGCATCTGGTCTTGACTCTCTTGTTCTTGGTGAAGGCCAAATCCTTGCACAAGTTAAGCAAGTGCACAAAGTAGGCCAGGGAGTCTTGGGATTTGAGAGAAATATTGGTGGCCTCTTCAAACATGCTATCATAGCAGGAAAGCGAGTCCGATCAGAAACGAATATTGCGGCAGGTGTTGTTTCTGTTAGTTCTGTTGCTGTTGAGCTGGCCATTATGAAGCTCCCAAAGGATGGTATTTTTTTTGCCAAAATGCTAGTTATTGGGGCAGGCAAGATGGGAAAGCTTAAATAAGGTGGCAATCTAAATAATGGCACCAGCTGCAGTGCTTATTTGCATTGACACCATGGAAAAGCAACACCGAGCCAACAGTAAATCTGCAATGCGCATGATAAAGCTTTTTGAATTAATTTGGGCCAGCTAGATTTGAACAAGATTAAAATGTACCACAATCAGCCAAGTGCTTTTAGATGCACACTTTGCGTACATTATTAAAGAAACATCCCAACCAAGCTCTCAATTCCACGCAACTTGCCTACTTATTAGAGAAACAATCCAACTTTATGAAGGATGAAACTTGTAGGCTTAAAATGAGAGTTGCTTCACATTTAACAAACGTACTAGCAAATTATCTTGATTTTACTCAGCTATTGCACTCTATTTTCAAGGGCATGCAATAATGACAGATGTGATGACAATTGATTATATGATCATAAATATGTTAATATTTTGGAGAAAAAAAAATTACTGCCCTATTTGCCTACCAAATAGAACAAAAAAGCATTCACTCAATATGTGCAAAAAATGAATATTTGCAACGTGAAGTGAGGAAGGTGTTAGTCAACCAATTGCACCCAGAGCAGTGACATTAGCAATACTCCAAAGGTGGATGCCAAAGAAACCGGTTATAGAAGGTTCTTGGGCACATAGTTGAGGTAAAACATGGTACTGGATTGAAACCAAAGGACAGAGCAAAACCACCTGTTAATCGCTACAGGTAAAACATTGAAAGGCCTGCTAGAAAGTTTGGAGAATCTAATGCATTGAAGGGTCCTACAGCTGCCGAACTTCAAGAAAGGAATGCCTTGATCTCTCAGGCATCAATTCTTTCTACTGTTCTAAAGAATATCTATGTTTGAGTAAGCCAGAAATCCTCGGTTGAGGATAAGCCGGGAAAAAACCCAGAGTAAGAGCTCCAAGAAACCTAAAACCAGCAACTTGGACTGCTGGCCAAATGTAGGTGCAGTAGTAGCTAACAAGGTCATGGTTGTTTGACACTGACAGGTTGACACATACACATTGTGCAAGGAGGCTCATAGTGAGCCTCATGTCCAGTACCTTGTCCAATAAATTTGCAACTGGTTACTACGTAGCTAGTAGATGGCAGGGTACATTAAGGGCATTTTAGGTCAAAATTATTCCAATCTGTCAGTACTGAGATTGACAATAAGGACATACTCTGGGCCAAAGTACTCCTTTGCGGTAGGGAAAGATGATGTAGGAACTTAAACCCAGAGGGCTCTTCATTCAAATTATTAATAGCATCTTTGTATTATCAATGAAGCAACTAATGTTCACTGATAATTAGTTCAACTACCTAGTGACTGCACTGTAACCACCTATTCATCATATGTACTTATAGCAAAACAGGAGAGACCAGAGGTATTTCTTTCCTGAGAGAAGATTCAGGAAATACTGCCCAATACTCAACCATCTTGTACTCCATTTATAGGAAGTAAAGGAATTGATTCATGCATATGAATTCTCATGCCCTGATCATCTGTTGTTACACTTGAACTTCCTAACATTACATGTTTCAAATGTCTAAGGTGGTTTCATCTGTGAAGAAAGGCCTTTCGACCAAATTATTTATTGACTAACGGTGAGAAAGTAGAGAATTGGAGATTTCAAACAAGGAAACCTGAGGTACAGGGCTGGCAAGCGATGAAATATAATGTATACATAAAAACTTCTAGGTTGCAAAGTGCTCGGCATGAATTCAGAAGTATGTAATTGAAGCACATAAGCTTCTATTCAGGTAGAACTACATTTACAAGAAACAGTCACGCACATTAGAAAAACCAATGTATTTATAACATACAGGAACAAACCATAACAAGTTATTTTTAGAAATGACAAAGGAACTGACAGCAAAACATCCCTTTAGAAAGGAATATAACTTGATAAATAAAGCACTTGAAAGACATAATGAAGGTGACAACTAGTCCTTGCCTATATAACAAAATGAATGCATTAAAATTTTTGGAAGAATTGGAATAAAGAAAACAATTGGTTAACATATTTATGTGAGTTTGAAAATGACATAGGAGGAACAAAGAAGAGGATTTTTACTGCTCCCAGTATATTCTGATGTATTGTGTTCTCATATTGTCCGAACACCATCTTTTCTTCTTGTTCATTCTCACATTGTTCCTCATCTCTGTTATTTCAATGGTGGATTGCTGACTGACCAGAAAAAGGGAGGAAGATGACAAATCTAGCAGCTACATATTGGCAGGGAAATCTTATGGATACTTGTTCACACACCTATGAAATGCACATTAGATAATTTTGTGTCTACAAGCAACTTCTTACCTAAGAAAATTTTCATTTATAGCCCACTCCACCAGACAGCCTGGGTCCAGCTACAATAGGCATATTTCACTCAAGTTTCAACCATGCTTTAAGCACAGGCCACAGCTAATAATGCACAAAGCATCCAAAGGCAAGAAGGGTTTGTACACCTTCGCACCATTATCCACTGTGGAATCCTTTTGGAAAAATATCAGACCATTCAAGTCAATATGTCCTGAAAGAAGAAAGATATATGTTGGTCCATAAAGGCTGCTACATACAAAATCGTTCCTTGGTGGCCAACCTTATTAAATGCACTTCAAATTGCACAAACTGCCTAGAAGAACCAACTCAATATGAAAAACAGTAACAAGAAGCAATGAAGCATAACACGTGTCATGATCCTAGAAAAGTGGAGAGAAAGACCACAACATTCATGATAACATAGGAGGAAATTAAAGAAAATTCAATTTCACCACGATTATAGTGAAATAACTGAATACTCAAAATGTTTTTTGCAATATGAATGTACATATTGTACTGTTACTGATGCTAATAATCTATGAAATATCAAATCATTTAACTAGCTAAAAATAGGGAAGTTTGAAATGCCTAAAACATGACATAACCATAGAGTGCATCAGGCCTAACAAAAAAGACAATTGATTTACACATAGTGGTTGAATTAATTCATACAAACTGCTCTCAATCTCTAATTCGCTTAAAAGCATTGCTTCTTTGTGCTTCTCTGTATTAACACCACCACAACGAGAAAACCACTCCCACCATCTATGCAAAATAAGTTCAAATAATGAACCCTGAGTGTTATCTCAGTTGGTCCAACCCTTCCTGCTAAGGCATAATGCCAAGGGAGGTTGTGGGATCCATTCCCAACAAGTCCAGCAGGTTTACCAGACACTTTTGCAACTGGCAGTTAATATTGACCTCCATCTTGAAAACCAGAGAATGGGAGAAATCTGAGGGGCACTGGCAAGGCACCTGGCAAGGCACCAGTTCCTCATTATGAAAGCTCAAGTGTGGGAAAGTGAGGGGAATTCATCTTTCTGGAAAAAGAACAGTTCAGACAATGCTCAATAACAAAAATTACAAAGATCTGACTAGGTGAACAAAAAAATGGAGATGTAAAATCATTTTTGATGAGGGTGAAAGACCCAGAGAGATCAATTAAAACACAGAGATCAAATAGAGTCATATATATTATAAACACTTACCCAACAATAAGCAGAACAAGTGACACTTACCCAACAGTAAGAAGAATAAGTGACAACAACCCCAGTATATATTGATATACATTGTGCTTAGATTTGACAACAGAGTTCACAGCATATCCAGGCAGAATGTTCTTGCGATTCACCCATCCAAACTGAGGCCGCATCAGAAACACAAATCCAAGAACAAATCCTGATATAAATCCTCCAATGTGGGCAAAGTTGTCTACATGTGGTAGTAACCCAAAAGCCAAGTTGATGACAATAATGAACAGTAGTGTTACCAATGCTGCAAACTACCAAAAAAAAAAACAAACCTAGGTACCAGAGTTATAGAACACCAATATTAAAACTTCCAGAACCAAGTGTAAAACATTTTATTCGATTCTTGTTAAAAAAATAGGATAGTGGAATCTTGCACTAACCTTACTGGCATAAATTGTCCAGTTAGTAATAAGCTCCGAAAGCATCGCCCCCAATAAACCAAATAATGCACCAGATGCGCCAACAGATACACCATTCTAGTTGAAAAGTGCTGACAACACACTACCACCAAAAGCAGAGACTAGGTAGACTAAGGTGGCAAATTTAATAACAGCACAGCAAGGTTCTTTCTGCTTTCATCAATATAGCTTATTTAAGAGAAACCTGTATGCTATCTTTTAATTCTTCATTGTTTGGTTTTCCCTAACAGTAGCAAGTAAGCTTCAGTGTCATTAAAGTTGAACAACTGCACAAGATGAACCATCATAATACAGACATTGACATTGCAAATGAATTGTTAACAAAAGCTGTAGCAAAGATCATTCCTAAAAATGCTTCTAAGGCAGGGGCCAAGTAAGGATACATTGGTGTCCTTTTTGCATACCAATTGATGCGTGTGTTGTTTTTTACTTTGGAGTTTGGGTATACTTTTTTATTTTATTGGGATTGCATATCTTATAAGCATATAGAGGAAGAAGACCTTTTGAGATTCCCGAAGAAGAGTGAGTGGCTTTTTTAGCACTCTGTGGGAGATATTGACACTGGCAAGATAAAAAATTCTTCTGTTAAGAATTGGATTGGGTGCTATGCATTTTTAATTTTGTTAAAGTTTTCTCCATTGTGCTTCCATGAATCTGGTGATACTAAGTGCCCAATATTTTGACGTTAATGTTCTGCAGAGCTTACTCGGCTAATAACTAGATTAGATATATAAACGACCCCACTGTTTTTTATTTAGAACTCGGGGATTGCTGCAATGTCAATGCCTAGAAGTCTATTGGCAACAGACACTGTTTTTAGTTGGAGACTTGCAAGCAAATCTTCAACCTCTTAACAAACATGTTTTTTGACTTCACTATCAGGTGAATATTTATCTAGAAAGGAAGTCATTGGCCCAACGTAGTTGATCAGTTGCACCATACTGGTGCAATGACAATTGCCATTGTGATTATAATAATTGTTTATAGCCTGCCATTTAGTATGACATTTCGTGTTTAGTGTTTCTTAGATTACTCGCCAACTTACTTGGGAAACACTGAAAAAGCACTACCACTAACTGGTTTTAGACTTTTAGTTACAATTAATCTTAAGAAAATCTTCAACAACTTTCCCTCTGAAACAAAAATAATATCAATAAACTGTCCTGAATTTACCAGGCATTGGAGTTGCCCAAATTCCTATGCATTGTAACTATTGCAGTAACTCTTGGGATACTTTTGTGTATAGCCCACCCTTTAGTATGGCATGTTCATGTTTCGTGTTTAATTTGCGAGGTTGAAATGCATACAAATTATGCTTTGCCTTTAAACCTAAGAAGTTCCTATTGTTCACGGGGTTTGGAATTGTGGTTTGACATGGAAGTAGGCATAGAGGGATATTTTTATAGTCACACCAGCCTGTCAATTAAATCAATGTGCACTGTCTCTGAAGTTTGAACTACTCCTTGGTGAATCAAGGCCACAAATAATGCAAAGCCAACAAAATAGGACCAAAAATATTCTGTTGCCAGTATTTAGTAGACAAAACAAAGTGGTATAGACCTTAGACATTAAAATTATGGCTTGGATTTCATAAAATATGAATGATATAAATGTTGATGATGTATTGCTCAGACTAGATGGAATGGTTAAAATTGAAATTTTCTCTGTAGTTCTATTTACACACGTTGGGTGCAGAGGTAGATACAGGCTGATCTGTATGACTGTCTTTTCTAGTTGATTTAACAAATCTTAATCTGCCAAGCAAATGAATGTCTATTTTAATAGGTTTAATGGATTCTACAAAACCATATTGAGGAAGGTAATGTAATTTAATTTATAGCATTTTGGAAATGGACATATAGTCCTAGCTTAAGTTTGCTAAGAATTGTTGAAATTGGGTAGCTCGGAAGGTATTTCCCCTTGGAAAAACCCTTGGGGTTTTCTGATTTGTTGTTTGGGGTTTTGGACCCAAAGGAGTGGGCTTGGAACCCAAGGAAAGACATTTAATAATCTAATTTAAGTATGAGTTGCTTTAAGGGTCAAGTCATCTCAGTTTGGCCAGCGAGACCAAGAGACAGGACCGTTGGGGTTTCACACCCCTTGGAAAAGTATAAATACAAAGACAAGGAGAAGTAAAGGACAATCTTCTTGTGTGGTGAGCAAAGGTGCTAAAAGGACTTAGCCACATGTAGCAAAAGGAACTGCAACAGATGAAACTGCACAACAGGTCACTGGAATGGTTGAGATTGAAGCAGAATTGCAAGCTGAGCTAGAATACATACAAATGGATTTTCTCCAATCAAATTCAAAGCATCAAAGGAGTACATCAGGTTCTAGTGAGGTGAGTTTTATGGTGATTCTATACCTTAGATTTATCATGATCCTTTTGGGTTTGAGTAATTCAGTTGATGTCTAGTGTTTTCTAGTTTCCACACATTAAGTAGAATTTTTAATGTCGATTTTCCACTAAGAAAGATAGGGGTCATTAAGGATATGTCTATTTCAGGGATTGTTAGGATTGTATACTAACTTGTAGGCTATTTTAAAGATCCATTTAGCATGTGAATGCCTCTAATGCTACCTTTCTTCAATAGAAGCTGTAAAAAGCTTTTATATTTGCTATCAGAGTGAAACAATGCAACGTTTTTCTCCCAGGAAAATGCCCTACTTTCCTTAAGAATTTTGCTTTTTGTTTGCATCACTGAACACCTCCAAACTAAGGGGAACATAATTTGTAAGTTTGCCTCATTGCAATTTGCAATTAAAGTTGGGACTCGTTGAAACTTCAATGTATTTGCCCTTGTTTTATCCTTAACCCCTACACAATTTTGGATAGAGTTTGAACCACCTAAAACATTTTCCTTTCTTTTATTTACATACCACCTGTTTTGGACGAGTTATTAGATAAAGAGCACAACTTATTGAAATTGTTTTAATCTTATGTGTCACAATATCAAACATTTGGTAATGACTTCTATAACATGATTCTTGTTCTAGATTATTTCCTTTGTTGTGATATAATTCTTCTTTTCATGAGGGTAAATTGAAGCATGCCAAACTCAGTTAGATTTACTTTGATCACTAAACAAATTAATCATAGATACATGTTTTCATGAGGGTAAATTGTTTGTTCTCATGATGGTAAATTGAAGCATGCCAAACTAAGTTAGATGTACTTTGATCACTAAACAAATTAATTATAGATACATGTTTTCATTCAACAGTTTCACGATGAGAGGAATAAAGCTGTTAAGAAGCTGCAAGATAATAGAGATTCACGCAAAGAAAATATTTGTGATGTTTTGAAGCTTAGCGGTAGAGCCTGTAACACATTTTATAAATAATTGTGTCTGGCTTTTGGACATTTGTTTTTTGGGTTGTAGTCTACCCTACGTTGTGACATGTCAAACAGTTTTTGAGCTTGCTAAATCTGAACATTGAATGTATTTATTGTGCCTCTGATATCCATAAATCAATCATATTGTTTGTATATTAAACATGTTTTCATTGATTACAGAAATATTTTTTGAATGCCATTTCTGACTTATAACATGCACATATCTAAAATAATTTTGACATGCATGGTGTCTCTTCTATTCTACTTCCTTTTAAAGTAAGAAGACTTTTTGCAGTAAAATGTTTTGAGAGTAAACCTCTGAAAATGCATTTTGGTAATAATGGTCCAAGGGATTAGTCTAATATGATTGGGCATGAACATTTTCTCCTGGCATTGTCTTGAACAATCTATGCTCTGCTACCATTTAATCAGCTGTTTCTCAGATATGAAGGTTGAATAATGGCCGAAAGGACAAAGTTTCATTATTCGATGCTGAACTGTTTAACTTAAATACATGTTTAATAAGTCTATCATAACATTGTAGCAGGCATATATATGAATTATCTGGCCTAGTAAATATTTTAATCCTCCTCTGCTTGGTTTGATATTTTGCAGTTCACAAATTCATCCGTTGAATTGGTGGAGGGAGAGCTTTGTGCAGATGGGCTTCCAGGTCAATGGAGTTCTGCAGACAAGACTCCCTTGGAACCCTTAGATATTTCTCATGTTGATGACTATGGGGTGTCACCATATGACTTAGATAAGCGTATACGTGA